>CM045907.1:18181592-18781592 GCA_025169955.1 Salix arbutifolia
TAAACTGCACTTCAAAGCAAATCTATGGTTGTGCTGGTTTGACGTGATGGCTGGCTCTGACCATGAGTTATTTGTATCCCCTTGTACATGTACAATTTAAATTAATGGAAATCCCATTTTTCCTTAAAAGTCTTCTCTCAGTCGAATGGAACCCTGATTTTGGATAACATGGCATTGCATAATACTGAGCATACAAATAATGAAGATTTGGCGAGGCGGTTGTTTCTATGCGGGTCAAGATTTTCTTCGTTGTACAAAGAAGGATGATTTGTCAAATTCAAAACTTTTTAGCAGAGGTTTAGACGAAAGAATTTCAGTTACATTTGGTGGTGATGACTTGGACAGAAGGTGTACGATAGTAGCTGTAATGAGCTCGTGCCTCTAACTCTGCTCGTTCGATAAAAATGTATAAAATCACCAGTAATCTCTGCAAGAGCACAGGCCATCCTGAAACCTGTGAAATCTATTTGCATCTCTCACCACAAATACTACTTTCAAGATCTTCGATAAGCCCTTTATGAACTCATGACAATCACCACAAACTCTCAAGTTTTTGAATACACGAATGACCTTTCTCTCCTCTTCTAAACCCCCACAAACCAATGCCAACCCTATTGCCAACTTCTCACTATGAACTCTCAAGTTCTCCATCTTTGACTCTTCTTCCACATCGTGTAATGCATATTTAACCCTATAAACATAACCTAACTCTTCTTTCATTCTCCTCTCCATTTCTTTCAAGATTTCATGTATCTTCTCTGTGAGGGGATGCATATCATCTCCGCCATAGAAAAAGTGAATCTCCTTGGCAATCTCTACCCAACTACACCCTGCCTCTTTCTTTAACTTCTTTGACCTCACCAATTCTCTTATTCTCTCACATTCTTTCCAATAGCCTGCATCAGCATAAATGTTGGACATCATCACATAGTTAACAGGATTTTCACTGTCTAACCTCAGAAGAATGCCACCCACTTCTTCCCCCAATTCCAAGTCTCCATGTACTCTGCAAGCACTAAGCAATGTCTGCCATATCCCTACATTTGCCTGTAGAGGCATGCTGTTGACGAGGTTCTTTGCTTCTTTTAAGCGCCCAGCACGGCCAAGGAGATCAACCATGCATGCATAATGCTCTACTCTAGCTTTGATTCTATGGTCGCTGCATAACCTTGAGAAGTATTC
This sequence comes from Salix arbutifolia, assembly GCA_025169955.1. Classification (NCBI taxonomy): domain Eukaryota; kingdom Viridiplantae; phylum Streptophyta; class Magnoliopsida; order Malpighiales; family Salicaceae; genus Salix; species Salix arbutifolia. The sequence continues at coordinate 18,182,775 of CM045907.1, forward strand.
TTGACCTTTTTCTACCAGTCCTGAATGGCTACAGCCCAAGAGCACTGCCAGGTAAGACACATCATCAGGCTCGGTACCATCTAATTGCATTTTATCAAAGAGACGAATTGCCTCTTTGCCGAGACCATGCTTTCCATAACCAGTGATCATAACTGTCCAAGAAATCACATTTCTAGCAGGCATTTCACTGAAAAGTCTCTCTGCCTCATTTATCATTCCACACTTCAGATACATATCCAAAATTGAGTTGCGTACTGAGATGTCTACGCCAGAGGGGACTTTAATTGCAAATGCATGCATTTGCTTGCCTTGCTGAACAAGTGCAAAATCAGCGAACACGCCCATCATGCTTGACAGAATAAACCCATCAACTTGAATGCTGCTCTCTCGAAGCTGTCTAAACAAGTCCATGGATTCTGCTAAGTTTCCTTCTTGAGCGTAACCAAGAATGAGAGCCGTCCATGATATCAGATGTTTCTCTTCATTATGACTAAACACTCTTCTCGCCATGAGCAACTCCCCACATTTTACATATAAATCAATGAGAGCACCAGCAATAGCAGTATTAACAGAATACAAGAAACCACCAGTAATCAAGAAAGCATGAATTTGGTTTCCTTCTTTGATTGCACCACGATCACTGCAAGCTTTCAACGTGCTTGTAAACGTGAATTCATCGAGGAATTCCTCACTTTCTTGCATTTTTCGAAACAAAACTAGAGCTTTCTTACAAAATCCTGCAACAGTATATCCTGCTATCATAGCATTCCAACTTATAAGGTTCCTTACAGGCATAACTTCAAACATAGAGGCAGCTTCATTGATTCTTCCACATTTTGAGTACATGTCAATGATTGAATTCCCTACCACATTCACCATATCAAATCCTGTTTTCACACAAGTATCATGGACTTGTCTCCCAATGTATAGGCCATTCAACAAACCACAGGCTTTAAGATTAGTTGAAAAGGTGAAATCATTCGGTTTCACACCCGATAATGCCATTTTGGAGAATAGCAATAATGACTCTAGCGGGTTCCCATTTTGCATGTGCCCGCACATAAGAGCCGTCCAAGAAACCACATTTCTTTCAAGCATTCTATCAAACACATCACAAGCAACACCTAGTCTACCGCATTTCCCATACATAACTATAAGATCATTGCTTAACATCAAATCAAAACCGAACCCCATTTTCACTAAAGCTCCATGTACTTGCATTCCTTGATCAAGTAACAAACTTTTTGAACAAAACCGCAAAAAGTTTGCAAATTTCTGCCTCTCATTTAACACTGAAAACAACCCCCTATTCATTGATTAGCAAAAACACCGCAAGCAATGGCAACAAGAAAATTGGTGGCTTTAAAATCAGACAGCTAGAGAATTTATTTGTGCCCATTTTGCAGGCCTGCAAAAACATTGTAGAGTTGAAGAGCATCCATGCTCATATTATCAAGTACTCACTTTCACAGAGCAACTTCTTGGGGACAAAAATGGTAGATGTGTGTGATAAAAGCGAGGATCTTGGTTACGCAACCTTGCTGTTTAAGCAAGTGAAGGAATCAGATGAGTATTTATACAATGCAATGATAAGAGCCTACGCACACAACGAAGTTTACATGGGAGCCATCCCTTTTATAAGGAAATGCTAAATTTAAGAGAGACACAAAGTGAAGACTCAATCTTCCCTGACAGATTCCCATTCCCATGTGTTATGAAATCCAATTCAGAGCTTGTTTTTTATAATCAGGGCAAACAAGCCCATGCCCATTTATGCAAGTTTGGGCCAAGTCTAATTTACCATAGAGAATGCTATCATTGATATGTAAGCAAAAGTGTTATAATTTATTACATGCACTCGAGGTGTTTGGTGGAATGACTGAAAGAGATTCAATCTCATCGAATAGTATTATTTCGGGGAATGCTAGATGGGGTCAAATGAGAAAGGCAAGAACTTCGTTTGATTCAATTCCTTATAGGACTATAGCATCTTAGACAACAACTATATCAGGGATACACGTGTTCAAATGCAAATTGTGGGCATTGAAATGCATGCCAAATATGGCTGCATCGGTCAAGCTTGCCAAATTTTCCGATCAAATGTACAAAGAGGGGGGTGATTTCTTGGAGTGCCATGATCAGAGAAATTCACAAGGGGTGTTTTTACTTCATAACATTGTATGGAATTTTTTTTTTCAAATTAGCACCGACCAAAAAGGTTTGATAAAAATCATAGGAAAGCGCGCATTTTAAGACAAATTTCAAATATAAAAAAATAAAAATAAAACATTAGATGAACATTGAAATCCAATGCTAATACTCTCAGGAAAAAAAATTAGAATAATAAATTTAATAACATCACATATCATCAGCTGGTTAAAGTTGTTTTTTTATTTTTTTTATTTAAAAATGTCTTTGCCAAATTTGTTTTTAAAGTATACTAGTATTTTTATTTTTTTAAATCCGCAAATAATGGGAAAGCTTGCGCAGCAATTGCAGTGTTTGAAAGAATGAAGCAAGTGGTAAGCAGACAAAGAAAAACATCATAAAATTATTCGGCAAGCAAAGATAGTTCCAGAAAGAATGAGCTGGTGCATGTCAAAACAAATAACATTTAAAATCAATTAGCTGCGTCAGTTGCCTTCTGGAGCTACCTCGAAAGCATCATTATTGTTTGACTAATAGAGAATAAATATAAATTATATTTTTAAAATTTATTTAAAAGTTTAAGTTTTTAAGTAAGATAATTTTTTGATATTGTATCAGAGTCTTGTTGACCCAACAGTCACGGATTAAAATCCCACCACTCTCATTCTTTGATAAAAATCAAGCACGAGATAGTATGAGTTTGTACAAGTTTCAAGCTCAAAGAATTTTCCCTTGAGGGGGTGTGTTAAAAAAATAATATAAATCATATTCTGGAACTTCATCTGACAACTTAAGCTTTCAGGTGAAGAAAGAATCTTGTTTTCTGCTTCTTCAGCCCCTTTCAAACCTCTGGTTATTGAAGAGAAGTGGCTGGTTGACCAAGTTTTTTTCTAGGGCTAGCTGATGCTGCAATGGCAGAGGTTATTTGATTTGGAGTCACAAAACTACTTATCCATCGTTGTGGTTTTAAGTTTTGCTCTGTTCCTGAAATAGACCAAGTTGGTTTGGCCAGAGATGATTCTACTTCACTGCTTGTTTCGGCAGAAGAAGCTATGGATGCTCCCGCGGCTGTCTCAAATTCGCGTGAAGATGGTTTAGCAGTGCTTCCATCGTGTCCAGCAGCAATGGTGGTGGGCTCGTGGTTTAGCAACGTGGAATCAAAAACTCCATCTTTTCCATCAGCATAAACTGCAATACAAATTAAATCTCTAGATTTACTAGATTGCCTCAAATCAATATCTCCACCCCTCAGCAAACCAAAATGCTATCAAAAGCATCCAAGCCATGGATTACCTCAAATACCTCCACCCCTCAACAAATGGAAATGCTAACGAAAACATGCAGGCCAAAGTTCGCCTCAAATACCCCCACCCCTCAACAAAAGCATCAAAGCCATGGATACGAGAGCATAATAACTTACATGGTAAAGACATTTTCTTTTAGTAACCGTTTGGAATTGAAACGGAGTTTCGAGCCAAAGCAGGTTTTGTGATATTTGGTAATGAGAAAATACAGATTAAATTATTATGGGACCCATCAAAAAATCGACTAAAATCGTGGTTTAGATGAAGTTGAATTTTGATGCTTTTGTCTGCATCTACGTTTCATTTTTTGCTTGTGTTTCATGGATTGCAAGTCCTGGTTAGCAGCTTGAAACAACATCATGGTGGGAAGAAAATTAATCGCAGACACACCACTGACGCTCTCTCTCTCTCCACAGCGGCAACTCTCTCTCTCTCTCTCTCTCTCTCTCCACAGTCGGGGGTAACTTCAGGAGACACCATCATTACCCCCCTCATCACTGGTGGCTTCTCCTTCACTCCAGAAAACTCTGTCATGATCTCCAGCGAGAGCAGCAAGCCCCGACATAGAAGCGGTGATGACGGCAAGTTTTCGACACTCCTCCCGGTCACCACCACAGGAAGAACTACCTAGGCTTTCTCTACCCATCGACACCGTCCATTGAGCCTCTCGTCACCATCCGGTTGGACGCTACTGTGCACATGAATTAATTCAGGTGAACAGTCTGCTACATTGTTCACATCTTCTTAAAATGGTATGTTGGACTTGGACTAGACCTCCTTTCGGTCCAGCCCAAGTCCAGCAGAGTTGGGTCTTTTGGCCCAACTCGGCAGGACCGACCCATTTAGTTGGGCCAGACCCATTTTGAATTTTTTTAAAATATTTTTAAAAAAATAATAATAAAAATATATAGATAGAGATAAGTCATGATGAAAGGGGAAGGCACGTGACTTTGTTTCACTCCACAACCCTGTTGTTTTTCAATTGATTATGAATCAGAAACTTGCAACTGGATTTGACATTAGAATTATATCTCTACAACTGGATCGCAGATGTTGTTACTAATGATATTGTTACCATATGTTGTTCCTCGATCAAATAGCAAGGGATCACAAAGGTATTCACGTATCGATTTAGTTTGTGATGAAATTGCAAGTAGTTTGATGGGAGAATAAAAACAAATATCTGCTTTTTTCATGAATTATTAATTATATTTTATTGTTATGATTATTAATCTACAAAATTTAAAAAACAATATATATGTGTGTGTGTGTTCTTTAAAGTAATTTCACAAGTTGACAACAATATGAAAAACATGATATTTCAACCTATTTTTCATCAACCTCAAACTCAATCACAATTTTAACCAAACATTTTAATTTTAATTTCAATTATGAATTGCAACTAAAAATATTTTTCATAAAATTATTTTTAAAAAATCTCATCCATAAAAACAAACACAGTACCAAACATACTCTTAGCCACACCACCGACTTATTTGGGCCGCTCATAAATTGGGTGGCATCATTATCTGCGAACACAAAAACAAACACAGCCTTGCAGTTCTTGTTGGCTCTCAAAGTTCCTGTAAGTAACATGAGAAGGAGAGAGTAGGAGTGTCGTGCTGGTGATTTGATCGGAGAGGAAAAGGTGGGTCCGGGGGATTCAACGGCTGAGATGGATTGCTGAGTGGGAGGGCATGGATCTGACCGGTGACTGACTGTAATAATGCTAGACTTTATTTCTTCTTTTTTTGTTTGCTTGGATTGGATTGGATTGGATCAAGAAATCAAGTAAACTTTTCTTGCATTGGGCTCACGAATTTTAAGCTTTTGGGCTGTGAAAACTTGAGATTTTTGTTTTTAAAAATCTTAGAAAATATTTGTTAATCTCTAGTGAGCTTCACCCAAAGTTATTAGATCTTAATTGGTGAGTTTATTTAAGAATTTGTTGATGAGTACTCTCTTAATTTTAAAAAATATATTAATTTTGATTGATATAGCTAAACTCGCAATCAAATTAATATAATAAATTTTTAAAAAAAAACTAATTCAAAATAACTCGGTAATCCATTTATTAACCCGTTGACCCACGTCAAATTTCGGAAATATCTAAAAACTAATATTCTGATAACAACCACGTCATGTTAATTTATAGATGGCACGTGGCTTAATAGTCTAATCTTTCTTTTTCTGGCTGAATATGCAAGTTGGTCTAAAAACATAGAGCAAACCAACCATTTCTGGCGTGACTCTTCAACAACTGGTGCATGTGTATCATATTTTACCATTCTCGCAGATTAATCTTTACGCTGCATAGAATTGTGCTAAATTAAATGGCTACAAAAAATATTCGGTGTAAAATAAAAATTGCAGAATTATCTTGAGCATGAAACCAAATGTGAATCTTGAGTGGAGCAGTGAAACTTAAAAAAAAGTATTGTTGTCGAGTATTATTTTTTTATTTTTAAATTTAAATCATTCAACGTTTTTATGCAAGCAATTTCGTAGAATTTGTTTCATTGGACGTAACGCGATGATAAAGAATTTATAATATGTATAGTAGGTTTCAAATTCAAGTCAGGATGTGCATTCCTTGTAATTTATAAGTGTTATAGAATAATGTAAATCATATTCTGAAGTCTCATCTAACAGTTTAAACTTTTAGGTGAGATATTTTTTTAACATGATATCAGAACTTTGTTGACTCAACGGTTACGAGTTCAAATCTACCACCCTCATTTTATTTGATAAAATTAAGCACAATGTATTGTGGGCTTGTATTCAAGTTTAAAGTTAAAAAAACTTTTTACTCGAGGAGTATGTTAGAGAATAATATAAATCATATTCTGAGAACTTACCTAATAACTTAAATTTTTAAATGAGATAATTAATTAATAATTAAAATCTGTCATAACCAGAATTTTATTCACTCATAAAATTCACGAAATAGTTTCCACATAAAAAAAATTCTTAGAATTTTCCCCAAAAAATCACTTGAATTCTTTTGAAGTAAAATCATATAGTGACAAGTGTCCCATGTCACCACAATATGAAAGCAATTCGCTTCCATAGAAGGGAGACAGATGGGTAGTGAGATGAGCTGGATGCTTTAACTTGTGCAAAAGGCGTTTACTTTGAATTCTTTTCCTTTTATTTGTATCGAAGCTTTTTCTTTCCCGAGGCTATTAACAGTATAATATGGTTTTCTTCTTTATGAAGTATTCTGGAATTTAAGATTTTATTTTGGGTATGTATGGATTGAATTATTTACTGAGTTCTTTTCGAGTTACTGAGCAGACATTGAAAAGGACTCGTAATTATTAATCTCTGGTAAAATAAAATCATGATAATTTAATGCATGCATCGAATATCTTAGTTACTAGCAAAGACGTTTACATTCTCAAAATACACACGTTCAGATACAGTTAACCATGGGGGCTGGCGATGCTTCCAATTATTGTAAGTACATTTTTTCCCTCTTTAATCAATTAATTAATTAATTATATTTATATATAAAAGCAGGCATAACAAATTATTAAATTTAGATTAATTAAGGTTTTGCTAATTATATTTGAAATTGCATATTTTAAACGCAATTGTTTTAGGTTAATATTATATGATAACCGAAATAGATACACAGAGGATATAAAAAAAATGTTAGATTAAAATAAAATAAAATAAAATAAAAAATTGTTTTTTGGTCAAGTCTCCTGGTAAAATCCTAGAAACCTCAGGGTAACATCCCTTGCCTCCTCCTCTATCCCAAGAATATTCCAAGGCAATTAACCTCTTAGGGAAAAAGAAAAAAAAAAAGAACAAAAAGCTCACAAGGGTATATGGGTTGCGCTAAAACACGAAAGCTTTCGAACACAGATCACCATCTTACTAATTGAGCTCGCTCCAACAAGGTCCACACCAGCATCTCCAGGTTCTTCTCTTCTTTTTCTCATAAAATATGACGAAATTATAGCACTATCTCTTTTATGTGTATATAGAACCTGATTGTTTTCTTGTATCTTGTTCTTCATCATATTGATTGTTTACTGAAGTTAGGATTCGCGTTTATTTTAATTCAGTGGGTGCTGTTGGCTTTGTTGATTCTATCCACTGAAGTGCATGGAAAGCCCATTGAAGTTCATGGCAATGAGCTCTGATCAAGACACAGATATCCTTGCTTGTACACATGATAGATTGAGTGGTCTACCAGACCAAGCTATGTATCATATATTCTCCTTCCTTGGAGCTAATGATACTGCCCGTCTTGGTTTAGTATCAAAAAGGTTTAAAAAAGTATGCTCTTCTAGCCCTTACTTGAATTTTGTTGCGGATTTTGATTCTGGTTCTGATCAAAGCTGTTTAAGAACAAGGTATACTGATTTCTGCTCTTATGTCGATAAAGTGCTGCGATCGCGCGAAAAGACTGGAGAAGGGTTAGTACGTTTGCTTGTTCATTGGTTTTGCAAGCAAAGGAGGTTTGATATTGGAGGGACTGTTGTTAATTCATGGGTTACTATTGCTACAAAGTGTGGTGTTGAAGAACTTGACATGCTAGTACATGTAGATCCATTAAGAGGCTATTCTTTGCCTGATTGTGTTTATAAATGTGAATCTTTGAGGGCTTTGAAATTGAATTTGCAGATGGGAAGGTTCAGTTTTCAAATACTAGGGTTTGACTGGCTCAAAGACTTGTGGCTGGATTCGGTTACAATAGGGGATAAATATTTTGGACAAAGAATTTCCGACTGGTGTAAATGTCTTAAAAGGTTAACTCTTGAGAATGTTGATGGTATTAATGATTTCACTTTGACAAATTCATCTCTTGAAGAGCTGGAAATAAGTGGTTGCAGATTTCCAGGTAGTTTTTCTGGTGGGAAATTTAGCATATCTGGTTCATCTTTTAAAGTTTTGACAATATCCAGGTGCCAATTTAAAGCCTTGTGGCATGTTAACCTTAATTGTCTATCTCTGGAAAATTTGACAGTCCAGGACTCTGAGTTTGGCAGAGTTTTTGTTTGTAAGATAGATTGCGAGTCTCTTGAAACTCTTGAAGTCTGTGGGTCTAATTTCCTTGAAGCATGCCAACTCCTGGTTGATTGTCCATCTCTTATGTATGCTATGATTAGCGGTTGCAGGTTTGCAAATGTTTGCTTTCTGAACATCAAAAGCTTTTCCCTCGAAGGTTTAACCCTATCCGAGTGCAAATTTAGCTCCCTAGAAATTGGGTCCCAATACTCCAAGCCAAAAAAAGAGATCAAAGTAGGTACCGGTCCCTGCAGACGCATTATTATGAAGGCTGAAAACCTTGAAACATTGAATGTAAGCTCATCAGACGCTTATTCATATGAATTTCCTTTGTCAATTTCTGCCCCCAAACTCAAGGATTTATGGTGGACTGGAGATCCTATAGATTTTAGTTATTTGAACCAGGGCATGGTGTCACTATTGAACGCAAGAATTCATATTAAGCCTACTTGTCAGCATAGAAGTGAGGAATCTGATCGTCGGTGCAAGTATTCAAAGAGTTTAATTTATTGTGCTGCCAAGCTCCTTCAATGCTTAAGTGAAGCCAGATTCTTGAGTATTAATACGTGGCCTATTGAGGTCCTTCCTTTTAACTTTTTGTTCCTGTTCCTGACCTTTTTGTTTTGTTTTTTCAGGACTGATGAGCATAGGCTTTTTGATGTTGCAGATTTTCTTTATGCAGAATGTTTCTCCGATAGTTTTCAAGAAGCTACAGAACTTGGTTCTGCTAACCGATGGTTCATTTGTGGATCAAATACCAATCATAGCATCCTTCCTCAAGGGATTGCCTAATCTAAGGAGACTAATAATAAAATGTGACCAGATATCCCATGAACTTTCTGATCCAAACGTAAGTCTTACTGAGAGCACTCTTAATCCATGTCTCTTTTCTCCACATCAAAACACATATTTCAGCTGTTCATCTCTTTAACATGCTCTTTTTTGCTTTGTTTTTGCAGTTGATTGATTTGCTGGGCTTGAATTCAAGGAGCTTTAATCTGACAGGCATCGGGCAGGATTTGAAAAATGTAAAGATAGAAGCTGTACAGGGTCAGGCTCAGTGGCGTGTGCAGAATGCTGGGAAGAGAAGATAACTGCTTTAGTTCAGGTTTTTTTTTTAATATATACCAGTTAAGATCCGAGCAAATTGGCACCGTTTCTCTACTCTATTAGAGTTTTGTATCAAACCATTGTATCTTTCTTTGATATATTGAATCATTTATCTGATCCATCGTTTTAAGTTTGTTCTTTACAATTAGGCCCTTTTTCGGGGTTCATTTGAATGCCAGTTTAACCTTTTGGCTATATAATGCAAGTAACTGGCAACCTTCAGCACTGTTAAAAAGGTATTGCTGTCTCTATTTGGAGTAGAGTGAGTGCTGCATTCACGTGATGTTCTGAACCCTGCTAATTATCAGAAAAAGAGGAAGGAGGGCTTTTGGGATCCTGTCAAAAAGGTAAATCTGAAAGCTTTAGAATTAGAGAAATCCCATGTTTCCAATTTTCTTACAATCTTTTTATTATTATTATTATTATTTTCACAAGCCTTTGATAAGTTAAGTATACATAAGCTATTCTTGGATACTAGAGAGGGAACATTATACAAACCCATATTAACATATAGCTAAAACAAAACGGAGAAAGCAATAGTGAACACTGTTCACCGTGACTCATGTGCACTGTGGACGTGCACTTTGCTCCGGTGCGGCGCGGGTGCACGTCCACCTTTTTTTTTTTGAACAGTGTTTGCCCGAAATTAGCCCCCGAAAACGACAAAAAACGCCGTCATGTTCGGGGGCTGGACGGTCATTGACCGTTCCGGCCCGGACCGGACCGGTTCAGCCGGGCGGTTTTTTTATTTTTTTAATATTAGATTGAACAGTGCAATGACGGTTTAGCCCTCCTAAAACGACAAAAAACAGGCCTGGGGGTGAGGGGCTTTCCGGTAATTAGAAAAAAAAATTTAAATTTTTTTCGCCGACAACAGCTGGCGCGTCGCCGGGCGCGCCGTCCGTTTTAACGCTCACGCGTTTTTTGAACGGAGCGTGCGGCTTCATACGTCGTCGGAAAATGCCCAACCGGCGTCTAGAATGATTTTCAGGAGTGTTATCTTCCACATAGGGCGGCGCGTGTGGCAAGATGGTGTCCAGAGACGTGTCAATGGTCGTTTGAATTTTCACCCTCACTTTCTCTCTCCTGCCTGCGCCAGCTGACGTCAGCTAAGCTGTTTTTTGTCAAAGTTCATTTGAATCCCTAAACGTTTTAATTTGTTATTATTGCCCTTAATGCTATTATATAGGTTTTAATTTCTTTCAATTTCGTCCCTCAATTGAAATTGATTATATATTGGAGTTCCAATTCGGTCCTCATTCTTTTAATTGAGTTGATTGGGCTGGAATTCGGATTTTTTTTTGTATCAAAGTTTCCATTGATTTCAATTTCATCCTTCCATGCAAATTTATTATAAATCCTTAATATTTTCAGTATCAAAGTTTGATTTCTTTCAATTTTATCCTTCTATGCAAATTTATTATAGATTTCAGTTTCATTTCGGTCCCAAATCTTTTAATTCCAGGTTTTGTTTTACATTATTTAATTTCAATATTTTGATTTGCTTCAGTTTTATTCTTGAAATTAATTATATTATTTAAAGTATGTCAAATTAATTATATATTTGTATATTTATGTCAAATTAAAATATATGAAACTAATTATATGTTCTAATATTTATTGAATATTATCGCCTATGAATATATATAGAGAGAGGAAAACATGACCTATGATTTTTTGAAAAAAAAAATTAATATCAGTATTCTTAAATACATTTAATATAATGAATAAATCGGATAACAAAAAAAAAATGTTTTCGAATTTTAATTTTGTCCTCTTTTTTTCAACTTTATTTGTTCAAAAAAAATTACAATATTTTGCTTTTTAATATTTCAGATCTAATATTGCTGGGCAAGAAATACAATTCAACAAAAAAAATTGACACATTGACCTAGATTTCAAATATATGCGAGCCACTTCCCGTTTCAATTACACTGTTCTTTTTAGACGGCAAATAAGTCATTATAACACGCAAAAAATAATATTTTCCTAGAAACATATTACAATATTTTTATTTAAAGTGTGTCAGATCTGATATTACTAGGAAAAAAAGGCAACTCATAAAAAAAATGACAAATTTACCTACGTTATCTACAATTAAAAAATATGCGAATCATTTCCCGTTTCGATTAAACTATTCTTTTTAGACAACAAAGAAATAATTATTGCACGCAAAAAAAATTATGTTTATTTTCAAAAACAAATTACAATATTTTTATTTATAATGTGTCATATCTAATATTATTGACGAACAAAAGCAACTCATAGAAAAAATGACAGATTTATCTAGGTTATCTACAATTAAAAAATATACGAACCACTTCCCATTTCCATTACTTTGTAAAGTATGTGAGACTACTATTTATTGAATATTATCGCCTTAAAATATATATATATATATATATATATATATATATAGAGAGAGAGAGAGAGAGAGAGAAAAGACGTAGGATTTTTTTCTTTAAAAAAATTAATATCAATATTCTTAAATACATTTAATATAATAATTATATTTCCGTATAATTTGATAATTTTTATTGTTTTGACAGTAATGGCAATGATTGTTTTTTTTTCTTTTGTTAAAGTTTCTAGGATATTTTTAGTCTTTCATTAATTATATGTTCTAATATTTATTGAATATTATCTCATGGAAATATATATAAGGAGAAGAAAACATGACCTAGAATTTTTTGAATGAAAAAAATTAATATCAGTATTCTTAAATACATTTAATATAATCATATAATGAATAAATCGGATAACATAAAAAAAAATTGTCTTCAAATTTTAATTTTGTACTTAACACAATAATAATAATAATAATAGTAATAATAATAATAATAATTGTAATAATAATAATAATAATTTAATTGTTTTTCTTGCTTACTGTTTTGTTAATGTTTGTTTTTTCTCCGTATAATTTAATAATATTTATTGTTTTGACAGTAATGGCAATGATATTTAATTTTTTTTCTTTTGTTAAAGTTTCTAGGATATTTTTAGTCTTTCATTAATTATATGTTCTAATATTTATTGGATATTATCTCACAGGAATATATATAGGGAGAAGAAAACATGACCTAGGATTTTTTGAATTAAAAAAATTAATATCAGTATTCTTAAATACATTTAATATAATCATATAATGAATAAATCGGATAACATAAAAAAAATTTGTCTTCGAATTTTAATTTTGTACTTAACACAATAATAATAATAATAATAATAATAATTTAATTGTTTTTCTTGCTTACTTTTTTGTTAATATTTTTTTCCTACGTATAATTTAATAATTTTTATTGTTTTGACAGTAATGGAAATGGTTTTTTTTTCTTTTGTTAAAGTTTCTAGGATATTTTTAGTCTTTCATTAATTATATGTTCTAATATTTATTGAATATTATCTCATAGGAATATATATATAGGGAGAAGAAAACATGACCTAGGATTTTTTGAATAAAAAAAATTAATATCAATATTCTTAGATACATTTAATATAATCATATAATGAATAAATCGGATAACATAACAAAAATTTGTCTTCGAATTTTAATTTTGTACTTAACACAATAATAATAATTATTATTATTATTATTTAATTGTTTTTCTTGCTTACTCTTCTGTTGATATTTTTTTCCCTCCTGATAATTTAATATTTTTTATTGTTTTGACAGTAATAGCAATGCTAATTTTTATTTTTTATTTTTTTTTATCTTTTGTTAAAGTCTCTTAAATATTTTTAGTCTATCATTAATTATATGTTCTAATATTTATTGAATATTATTGCATAAGAATATATATATAGGGAGAAGAAAACATAACCTAGGATTTTTTGAATAAAAAAAATTAATATCAATATTCTTAAAAACATTTTATATAATAATATAATGAATTAATCGAATAACATAAAAAAGATTTATTGAATATTATCTCCTATAAATATATAGAGAGAGGAAAAAAATGATCTAGGGTTTTTTCCTTAAAAAAAATTAATGTCAATATTCTTAAATACATTTAATGTAATAATATAATTAATAAATCTTATAAAAAAAATTGCCTTTGAAGTTAAATTTGGTACTCTTTTGTTTAAGTTTATTTCTTAAAAACAAATTTACAATATTTTTATTTTTAATATTTTAAATATAATATTACCGAGGAAAAAATTAAACTAAAAAAAATTACAAATTTACTTAGGTTATCTGCAATTACAAAATATACAAACCACTTTCTATTTTGATTATATAGATTTTATCAATTATAATTTTTTTACTAATTAAATATTAAAATAATAAAATACAATATATAGAAAAGCAATTAATTTTTTACATAGATAAAAAAAACCCGCCGCAGGGCGCGGGTATACCGCTCTTTGGATTTATATAGGGAGAAGAAAACATGACCTGGGATTTTTTTAATTAAAAAAATTAATATAAGTATTCTTAGATACATTTAATATAGTAATATAATGGATAAATCGGATAAAGATACAAAAAATTTGTCTTTGTTTTTAATTTTAATAATACTAATAATGATGATGATGATGATGATAATAATAATAATAATAATAATACCAAAATAATACTTTATATGCCACGTCCCATTGTTAAATAATAAATTGAATCATCTACAGAGAGATTCTCCCACTCTCTCCTCATGAATCCCTGCTGTCGTCAGCTGACAGAAAAACATTTATATTATCAAACAACCTTTTACAAGCCACAGTAATTTAACCATCACTACTTATAACAAAGCAGAGTTTATTTCTCTGCTTTGTAATCAAACAAACACGCAGCTACAACAAATAACAAAAGTTTTTATACATATTACAGCTTCGCTTCGTCAATCAGCAAAAACAACTAAACTCATTATCCAATAAACTCAAAAAAAAATATGAGATGCACGGCATAACAGATGTGAGAGAAAATTTAAAATTTTCCACACTAAAACTTTGATTCATCTTTAAATAATTGAAGACAAATTAAAGAACACTCCACAATCAATCCATTTACAGAGAAAAATAATCAATAACAATTAACCGATTAAAACACATTCACACATTGATCAATCAACTACAAAAAAAAAATTACACACCAGACAATCAATTAATTCACCATACAAATGGATACAAAAAAAAATTCCGTAACCAGTAAACGCAACTGAATAAAGAAAAATTAGATAATCGGCCACACAATTACAACACAACCAACCACCAACAAATTCTCAATTAACTACAAAAAAAAAATCTCTAATTAATATCATTTATTACATTTTTTCGACCAACTGATTATATAATTATCAATCCAATTAAAACACACCAAATAATCAAAACATTGCAATTTTGCAATCTATGAGTTAAATAAATCGACACACAATTCAAATCCAAGCTGTAATTAAATTATTCTCCAAGCCGGTAAAATAATGTTAACAACCAACCAGATCAATGCAAACAAAAAATAATCTATCTTTAATAGATTTCAGCGATTCCAATATTGCTATCAACCAGTTAAATGCTTAATAACTGTTAAAAAAAATTCAACCATCAACACATTCAGTTCAAGACAACAAAAAATCATCTTTCATTCATTTTATTGATTACAGATTTACATCCACCAATTAAATAACCATCAAAACAATTAATACATGCTGAACAATGAATCAATTATGGTTTTTCAATATTCAAATTACAATTTACTCATTTTTCATAAATTTTATCGCTTATAATTGTTAAATTTGGCAATTGAATTATTATCCAAGTATTTAAACTTATAACAATAATCAACTAATTCAATACATAAAAAAAAATTATAGCATTATTTCAAAATTAGAATTCTCTATCTATCAACTAAAAAATTCTTTGATTGCCACATAAATAATCAGTTTGCTACATCAAAAAAGCCCGGCGCAACACGCGGGCTACCCAACTCGTACATAAGCTATTCTTGGATACTAGAGAGGGAACATTATACAAACCCAGTTAAACGGAGAACCGATTGCATTTAAACAGAGAAATTAACTTTCATAAGTTACGAAATCTGCCATTGCCAACTTAGAGGTAGCTTTAAAAACCTGTACATGGCATCTTCCTCTCGAGAAATTCAAACAAAAGGCAGGCTGCAAGCTAGAGTTTGGATTCCAAGATGGAACACAGGGATTAGCACATTTTCAAAACTTGCTGTTAACCGGCACTGACTTCAAGATATCTTCCTGGAAAGATATTTCCATGCTACAACAAAAATCTCAAGGAAAAGCACTTGCATATTTACCCCACTTGATAGCTTTAACTATCACCGACCCCTTCTGGATTAGAAATTGGAGGCGAGCCTTCATGTCCAGATATCTCTATGTTTGTATGTTTTGACGAAGTTTCATTATCTGAATCAAGCGCGCTATTAGAGTCAAGGGCAGAGTTAGGAGTGGGTCTTTGTCTCAACCTTTTCTTTGTACACAAGTTTCCAGCTTCCAGGGCTGGATGGCTTGCAACTCCAGCCAGTCTTGAACTCCGACGAGAACCAAACTTTAGAGCAATTTTCTTGTCACCAAAATTTTCATTTTCTTTGTCAGATTTGTCAGGTCCACTCCCATTATCATGATCCCTTTTGCTATCATAATCATCATCATCCGCTTCATGAGGCTTGTCACTTTCATTTTCACTCACTGAGAAGTTTCCCTTCTCAATATTATCTTTGGAGTCTGCACTCATGCCTGAATCACCTATTTCACCAAGACTTTCTTTTGAATTTGTGCCCATATTTGAAGCCCCGCTAGAAGCAATTTTTCCCTGCTTAACATGTATGCCATTGTTGCTCTGCTCCTCAATTGTTTTCCTTTTCCTGGATTATAAAATGAAGTCGGCAGTAGAAAAGGTCATGAATTCTCGTTCACAATGAGGGCAAATGCATAAAATAAAGATCTCGAAGGATTTAAGAACAAGTTTAGCAAAGATTGATGTAGGGACGTTTGAAATATAGAAATGCAGTGATGACAGTAAATTTCATCAAGTCTTACTTTGTTATTTTTATAGCCTCATCAATAGCACGATCATAATCCTCTGCAATATTGGATTGCAAATCAAGAAGTTAATTATAAATAATGCACAATTACAATCAAGTTTCTCAGATACAGTGAACAGAAACCCGAATAGCTAAGAAAATTATCATTCAGTTTGTGACTTTTTCTCCATCTCATCCATGATTTGAGATCCCATAGAAGCTCAGTAACGCACTTGACAACAAGGAGGCAGTTACATAATTCTAAAAATGTTCAATTGGCTCTATATGATTATTAGATATTTGATGAAGTTCAGCAAGACAGTGAAATAGAAGCAAAAGATGAACAAAACATGATTATGCAACAACCAGATCATAAAATGAATACAGACAAGATAACATCATACCATATGTATAATTGATAGGTCTGCGACTGCGGCAGGAACGAGTAACCCCAGCAGTGCAGGGTCTCAAACTGTTCAGGAGCTTTTCTTGCCGCTTTTTTTGTTTGAGGGCCCTATCTTTCTTCTATTGAATACAGTGACAGTGACGTATTACTTTATATCATCAACGTGAAAGATAAATAAACTTGTGCATCATAAAACCATGACCACACCCACACTACTAAGACACAATTATAAGAGAAATCCATAAGCTTACCTTCTGAAATTTTTGAATAATAGGCAGGACATCAGTTTCAATGGTTTTGCCAGCTGCAACCTGTGCAGCGACTTTGCTTGAAGAGAGTTCATTCTGCCATTCCCAACAAGTAAAAAATTAAACTAAAATTTCCAGTTGTTGAAACAGAGGAATACTAAACTTACCACAACTTTCTGAAATTCCTCAAGATTGGCTGCAAGTATTTCCCATTGGAAACAGGTAGCTGGCCAATTTTTTGATGCTTTACCCCTCATTCTACTATTTGCCCCAGTCTTGTTTACTTGCTTGTACAATCTATGGCCAATGACAGAACTCCCATCATACCTGAGAGCACAGTTAGTATTTTCAACACTTTGCACAGCAAATTATATAAACTTCAGGCATGCTCAAGAATTACCAGTAAGAAGTTGCAATTCCATCTCCCCCAATCTTATTTTTCCGGAAATAAGAAATTTCAGTTCCATCTTTCAAAGAATCATTAACATATGATGCAATGTCATCTTGCTGTAAACAGAACGAAAGGCTTACAACAGATTTAACAAGGAAACCTCAAAAAAGCTGCACAACTCATCATCTAAAATGTATCCACCTATATAGAGAACTCGATTATCCACTTATAGATACAAACACAAGGGCTTCAACAAACCAAGAATGCACAAAATAAAATACTCTAAAACCCTACCGAATGCAAAAGTAGAAATCAGAAATATAAACATTTAGAAGATCATCCAGTCAAAAAAAAATACAAATAACAACTTCCAGCATTTGAGAAAATAAATGTATAATCAGATAGGCATATTACTTTAGCTCTGAGTTCACAGAGTGCTTTCAAAATCAGCAATCTATTAGTTGGATCTAGTTCCTTGTATCCAAACATCTCATCTCTGCACAAGCCACAACAGCAATAGACCATCATGACCTGAGCAAGTCTAAATAAAAAAAATTGAAAACCTATCTTTTAGGAAATGATATAAGACAAATTTTCAGTAGTTTGATACCCTTTGGCTGCATTCAGTGGTAACTCGCCTTCAGCGACCTGTAATAATAGAACACAACTATTAAGAGCAAATTCCAAACTGCATGAAAACCCTAACTACACAGTTGAAAGTTGAGAAGCTGCTTACCCGTGGCCACCACATGGATAGTTTCTTACAAAGCTCGGTCACCCACGCATCAGATGCATTCAATGTTTTACTCATGGGCGGTATCCCCTATTGAAAATTCCAGATTTATAAAAACTTATAAAGATATTATCCACATGGGAAAAAATCCAAGTTAGAGAGCAGGCAATGCAAACCACATAAAGGAAAAGCTATTCCTTTTCACTTTGCAAAGTGTTACATTCACAAAACTAATGACACCAGTCAGTGCACAAAAGGTCCATAGCCACTGGATTTGTCTCTTCATCTCTTCATGTGGGATTTCATGTAATACTTTTAAGTCATGTACCGTTATCTTTTTTTATAATATCACATGGGGATCGATTGTCTATCATAACATCCATGCCAATGATTTTCAAAGCTAAATATCAGCACAGCTACCTCAATGCATCAAATACATTCATTGATGCATAAAATTAAGAAAACACGCAAACAAATACTCGATAAGCATGCAATGTGATCATAGCCAAAATACGCATTCCCTTCATTTGAAACATTTACACCAGAAATTACAAAAACTTGTTTTCGGCACGGGAAAAAAAATCATAGCCATTGACTTCGTAAGCCCGGAAAGCATAACCTGTGATTATCTTATGTTGTGATTCGTGCTGTGATTTTCACCCAATTCATAAATTATACATCGTGATAAGAATCAAATGATTGCTAACATCAAGATAATCAAAAACACTATCTTATGTCGTGATTCGTTCCATGATTTCACCCAATTCATATATTATACATCTTGATAATAATCAAATGATTGCAAACATCATTATAATCAAAAACACTATCTTATGTTGTGATTCGTGTCATGATTTTCACCCAATTAATAAATTATACATCGTGATAAGAATCGAATGATTGCAAACATCATGATAATCAAAAACACTATTTCGTTAAGTAATTAAAAATGTACACCACCGGATAATTACTTAGCTAATTTTATTGTATTTATAATTATAATAATAATAATAATAATAATAATCAAAGCAAGCATAATAAAAATATAAAACCTTTAATAGCTTAATGTGAAGCTGAGCAAGTGATTTATTAGGCTTAACGAGAGCACTCTCAATCTCCTCTGCTGTTAACTTTAAATCAACTCCAATGACTGGCTCAAAAACCTGTAAAAAATACCTCCAGTTTTTTACGCAGAATTTTATTTATTTATTTTAAAAAAGGAAAGTTTATTTATTTTACGCTAAAAAAATTAAGAACCGTAGCAAGTTCCCATCGTCCACGAATCTTCTCGATTTCCGTTTTCGAGTCGTCGTTCAAAACGACGGCGTCTTTTGCCTTCTCGTCGTCTGTCATTTTGCGGAGAGATAAAGTGGAGTGAGAGAAAATGAGAAGTCTGGGAGCCTGGATGGGGAAGGAATATGGAGGGAGAGGGGGATGGGAAGGCGGTAAAAAATTAGGGGATTTATTTCCCGCCTAAATGAATTTTTACTGACCTGAGGAGGGATCGTGTCTGGGTTAATGTTAAGGTTCAGGTTACTTTACCTTTTCTAGGGTTAATTAGTTAATTAATTTCAGGCCATCATTTTTTACTAGGAGGAGGACAGGATACCCTCGCCCCTATAAGGGCATCTCCAGCAAACATGCTAAATTGAAGAGGCAAAAATAAAAAAATATTATTTTAGCAATTTTAAGTATTTTCTGGCACTCTAGCGGGAGTGCCAAAAAGAGAGGTAAAAATACCTTCCCCTTCCCGAGCTGCTATTTGTAGCAGCTCGGGACATGGAGCTAAAAAAGGTGGCCCCACCTTGGGGCCACCTTTTATATATATTATAATATATATATATATATAAAATGTAATATATATATTAGAAAATAATATAATTATATCAAAAATATTTATTTTTATTTATAAATACCTTAACAAGAGAGTAAAAATTTATATATAAAATTAATAATTATAGTGTTGGAGGGTTTTTTAAAAACAATTATTTAATTATATAACTTACTCTTATTAATCGTATAATCAATATAATATATATATTAGAAAATAATATAATTATATCAAAAATATTTATTTTTATTTACAAATACCTTAACAAGAAATATATAAAATTAATAATTATATTGTTGGAGGGTTTTTTAAAAGCAATTATTTAATTATATAATTTACTCTTATTAATTGTATAATTAATTGCATGATTAAAGTACATACAAAATAATTGCACTATATTTAAAATAATATAAAAATAAATGGCTCTCCAAAATGATTTTTACCACTGAAGCACACATCAACAAAAATGCCATTTTTACACTATTCAAAGTGCCATTTTGGAGATTTGCCTCTCCAAAATGGCACTCCCTACTGGAGATGCTCTAATGGCCAAAAAATAGCCCTAGTACCGGAGGTGTTATGGTATTTTCAATATTTATTGCACAATGAAATTACATATTTACCCTTGGAACTGACAAAAAAATGAAGAATGACGGGGGTATTTTGGATTTTGCACGGAACAATTACTTACATACCCTTCAAAAAAGACAAAAAGGAAGTTTTGTGGGCGGAGGCATGGTGGTACTTTCACAACTGGGTTTTTTTCGTGGTTATCACTGGGTTTAAGGGTGTTGAGGTAATTCTGTAAAAAAATATAATTTATTGCATGCATGTCGTACGAACGTGTTAGCGTTTTTGCACGTGAATGCGCCGCTCAGGCGGCACATGACTTGTTTGTAGGTGGTGAAAAATGTATGATCACCGTGTCACACGGTCTCATGTCTTATTTTTTCCGGTGCGGCGCGTGTCATGTGAAGGGGGTCGTGGAATCGCGGGGAAATGGGTTCCCCCCCTTTTCTGTCTTTTGTTACTTGAAAAAATAGTACAGTCCTTCATATTGTTTGTTTTTTCATTATGGTCCTTGGTCTTTTGATTTTTTTTTCTTACTCATTTCTTCAATTGAAATGTTGATTGTTTTCAATTATACCCTTCAATTGAAATTGATCATATAGGGTTACGTTTCATTTCAGTCCTTATCTTTTGATTTTTTGTTTGTTTTTGGTTTCTTTAATATTTTTGGTCGGCAAGTTTTAATTTGTTCTAATTTTGTCATTTGATTGAAATTGGTCATATATGTTATTTTTCATTTCGTTAATTATTCTTTTAATTTTTAAAACAATTATGCTGCATTTTTTGAAATCCCTTTATTGTTTTTCGATCATAAAGTTGTGATTTGTTATATTTTTCCCCTTCAATTAGAATTAATTATGTATTTAGTTTTTCATTTTGGCATTTGTTCTTTTAATTTTGTACTTGGTATTAATTACTCTGGCTTTTTGTAGTTTTTAGACAATATTTATTTTTTGTCCATATTTATGCATTCATGCTTTTAGTTTTTTATCATTGTTTTATTTTTTACTGGAGTTTTATTTTTATTCGATTTAGTTCTGAAATTTTAATTTATGTTGGTTGTACTATATTTTATTTTTGAAAATCCCTTTATTGTTTTTCGGTCCTAAAATTTTGATTTGTTGCACTTTTGTCATTCAATTTGAATTAATTATATATTTTGATTTTGATTTTGACATTTATTTTTTTAATTTTTTATTCAGTATTAATTCATTTGATTTTTTCGATCATAAGATTTTGATTTGTTGTAGATTCAAGTTAAATGAATAAAATTTCAATTATTTTACACTCTTAAATTTTTATAAAATAAACATATTATAAGATAAATACATTTTAATTCAAACCCGTAACTTGCTGGTATCAAGTTTTTTGTCCGCACCGGAAATGTGTGATTGATATCTTCTACACGGTTCTGCATGAAAGAAACAACAATCATCGGATGGATCCTCTTTTACAGAATTGTTTTATTCAAGACATTGTCGGTAAATGACAATAATATCATTATCTTGAAACGAGTCATATATTTTGGACTATTTACGATTTTACGTTGCGTATTTTAAAATCATGATCTTCAAATCTTGTAAAATCTACAGCGAACAAATAAAAAATATAAGAACTTTTTTAAAATACTTGCTAATATTTTTTTGTGAAAGCTGAAATCTCTCACGAACTTCCTTGCTGGAAGCACCCCGTGTTGACGCATAAAGAAACATTTCGACCTTCTAAAAAACACACATCCTTTAGATGTTTTTAACCCATATTGGTTTCTAAGTTGAAAGCACAAAACTTTAAAATGTCCTCGTTACCATTCTAAGCACATTTACACACCGTCCGATATCCATGTAAAATTTCATAGAGCCATCACATTCCAGTGCTGTAAGAAGCCATGCAAAGTAACCATGGAGTAGGTAATGATGATAGCTTGTGATTAAGGAGTTATTTCTAATATGATGGTTATTAAAAGATTATATAATCGATAGTTTTAGGGTTCATAGGATTAGTTAAGATATGCGCACTAAAAACATAAAAAAAAATTAAAACAAAAAACAAAAACATTTTTAATTTTTTTAAAATAATTAATTTTTGAAACACAATATCAAATAATCAAGGTAACTTACACAGTAACAAGGACTCGTTTTTGTTTGGATGTAAGGAAACACCACCTCTGGAAAATACAAATATGAAAATCCCGATTGTTTTAGGCTTTTACATGAAACATATATTTTGACTCAAATTCAAAACTTGTTGTACAGATTTCAAACTCTCTACCTATCACAACAGGTCTTTTGGGACACAAGGACCCATTTGCAAACACTAAGCATGATAAGCTTACAAACTAGCTCCACAATCAGCCTTACAGCAAGCACGAAACCTTGAATGCACCAGATAAAAGAAACCAGGTGCATGTAATTTTTTACTAGCTTTTTCCCGGTGAATCAATCGTAGATCCTGCTGTGAGGCCTGCACGACGATAATCATGCGCTCTTTATCACACATAGAATAATAGCACATGTAGCCTTCAATCTACTGTCCAGAACTTGTCTACGAGTGTACTTGCCTAAAAAATATATTAAATTGTTTTTTTAATAATTTTTAATGTATTAATGTAAAAAATAAAAAAATATTTAAATATATCTAAAAGAAGCATTTAGAAAAAATATTGTACACAATAACAATACAGACACGCACTTAATTCGAGTGTTGATGCGGCCAGTCAAGTCTCAACTATACGAATTAAGATAATTACCACCAATAAAAAAAAATGTTTAAATAGCAAACAGTCAGTCCAAATTCAATAGCATGGCACGAGATGTTCTAACTTAATTTATAAAAATAACAGGTAATAATAGGTATTTATAAAATAATAATAGAATTTTACGTCCATTTTAACTGATCAAATGAAATATTTGGCACAGTAATTATCGTAAGAGTCTCGTGCTGTAAGCTCTCAGGTTTTGTCTGCGTAGACTAGCATGGTTTAGCTCTCTTTACATTATATTTTAAAAATATTTTTGAAAATATATATTTTTTAATTTTAAATTAATTTTTTTGGTGTTTTTAGATAATTTTTACGTGATATCAAATAATTTCTTTTTAAAAAATATTATTTTAATATATTTTTGAATAAAAAATAATTTTAAAAACAACATTAACCACTTCATCATACAATTACTTAAAGGCAGGTCAGGCACTGTGCATTCACCTAGAACATCTTGGAGATCACAGGAAACACTTGCATGATATGATTTTCGCAGGGCACTACACAGAATTTTGGGACATTCCATTTTCTTTTTCTTTTACCTTTCACGGGCTTCTTAATTTTCAATATTAAAATATATTTAAAAAATGATCGAAGAGATATTTTAAATTACTTTTAGAAATAAACTGATTTTTATGAACATATTCAATATATGATTCTAAAATATGATGTTATTATGTGATGTTTTGATTAGTGATTAATCTTTCACCCGTTAATTCGGCGCGTAATTGTTTTTTGTTTTCATGTTTTGAAAAAAATAAAATAAAAAAATAAAATAAAATTCTTTCATAATTATAATTAAAATTTAAATAAAAGATTTCTCAGCAAAAAAACATGCAATTATAACCTGGGTTGATTAATCAAATATTTCAAAATTATAATTGAAATAAAATAAAGTCTTAATCATACCTCACCATATTATCAAAAATACCATCAACAATTTCTATTTGGAGTGTTATAAAAATTATTTTTTAAAGTGTTTTTTTATTTAAAAATATATTAAAATATTATTTTTTATTTTTTAAAATTTATTTTTAATATACATTTCAAACCAATTTAAAAACACTAAAAAAATAAACCTGAAGACTTTTTTTTTTCAAATTTCAATAAAAACAAATTCAAACTCAGTGTAAAATACCTATAAAATCAAACCGACAACGAACAGAGAGATGACACATCAGGGATTTATTAATTGACTAATGCGGTAGTACAGATAAAAATGCAACAGTTAATAATTTAGGGACAAAAACTTCCAAAAAAAAATAAAAATAGAGTATATTTGCTTATCTGGAAACTCAATCGAGAATCCATACACAGTACAGGGACTTAACTGACATTAACCCCCCCGCCCCCTCTCTTTTTTTATCTCCGTTACCCCATAGATCCGCTTATGTGTCGGTACTGCGTTGCACTTCACGCATCCCAGAAACCAAAAACTCCTCACAATCAAATTAAAAAAAAAAGAGAATTGAAATCTCCACCGGCAACACCCCCAAATTCTCCAACTTAAAAACCCCGAAAAAAAAAAGAACGTAAAAAATGAATGATAACAATCCTTAACTAACTGAAAAACAACAATAACCTCCATTGTAATGGACAAGGAAACCGACCTTCTCTCTCGCCTAGCAGCGAACCATCTCCACTTAGCTCAATTCGAGCCATTGCGAGCCATCCTCGCATCTCTCCGCACCAAAAACCCTGACCTCGCTCTCGCAATTCTCCAAACCATAGTATCCAATTCAGGCAGGTTCGATAACATTCTCTGGTCCCAATCTTGCCCCAATCCATCATTCCTCACATTTTTATCAACCCTAGAGCTCTTACAATTTAATAATCCGACTTCGCATGCATGGCGTTTCGATTCCGTTACGCTTCGGTTGCGTGTAGAGTTTTTGTTGTTGATTCAACTTTTGATTGATCGCGTGACGGAGAGTTTGCGCAAGAATGTCGATCTTGGTAGGTTTGAGAAGGAGGAGGGGGAGATTGGTGTGGGAGAGAGTTTTGGAGGAAGGGTGGAGGAGGAGGAGGAGGAGGAAGAGGAGGAAGGGTTTTTGGATAATTTTGAGGGTTTGAAGGATGGGAGTGGTGAGTTAGAGGTTTTGGATAAGGTCTTGGAGTTTGGTGTGAAGAGATTGAAGGGAGATGTGGATTTGGACGGGAATGAAGTGGAAGGGAGTGGGAGAGGGGAGGGTTCCAGTTCGGGTGGTGTTTTGGCGATTGAGGAAGGGGAAATGATGTGTTTGAGGAAAGTAATTTTGGATAATGCGGATGTTTTTCATGCGTTGTGTTGGAATGTAGAAAGCCAAATGAAGGGGCTGAAGTTTGAGAATGATAATTCAGGTATGGAGATTACGGTGAGGGGGGAGGAGTGTGAAAAAGTGGAGGAGGAAGGTGTGGAGTTGTTTGATTTGATTAGAAAGTGTGTGCAGTTAGCGCATTTGGATGCGATGAAGGAGTGTTTGAAAGAGGCAGATGAAGGAGTATTTTCACATATCCGCTTTCTTCATCTCGATCGCGGCCTGGAGGAGAGTGAGTATCGGTACGTGCATTTTGGGTTTCTGTTATTTGAAATGAAGTGTTGTGGTACTGATAGGTGAGTGTTGTGGGGTTTCGACTGGTTACTGCTGGTTTTTGGAATAAGTTGTTTAAAGCGTAAAGCTGTTATTAATATGGTTATGCTTTTGGAATAGCTTTTTCAAGGGAAGGAAACACCTTCAATATTATTCTCCAGGGTTCCTTATGCATGTTTTTAATTGTTTACTTCCAAATTGGGGTCTTACATGTTTTCAATAGTCATTTGCATGGGTTGAAAGTATTATTTATATTTCGGTGAGAGGAAAATATAGCTACTGAAACAACATTGCAGAGGATGCTCATATAGTGGAAAACCAACATGTGTTATACCAGCTACCTTTGTATGTAAGATATAAGTATTGCTGCTAGTGCAAAAGTTGCATTGTTTTAGTAATCATGGGGCTGTCTACCTGAGATGATCTGGAGAGCATTCCCTCCTTGTTTCGTGTCGTTTGTCCCATTGGAGTATAATATTAAGGGCATTGCAGGGACGGAATAACTATATAAATCTAAAGTTAGGGCCATCAAAGATGCTTTAATTGTGATTGTTTTTTCCTTGTTTCCTCAAAGTTCCTTCTAAATTTTAAATTTTAGCTTGAGGTCTTCTTCTTCCCTATAGGCAGTTGTGGGAATTTTGTTTTTCAAGCAGTGCCTAAGAGAGGGAAGAGGTCCGTGATTAAATTTCGAGGATGAGGGAGAGGGTGGTACTAGACATTATATTGAGGATCTTTGAAACTTTCGTGAGTTGGGGCCACCTTGCCTGTGCCCAGTCTCTACTGTCGCTCAAAAGATTGCCTCTCTTTTATGCCTTCTCTACTGCCTTTCATTTGTTGAAGGACGGACATCAATGAACTTGTCTTGCTGTGACTGCTGTCATCTTTTTTTTTTCCTGATGTATTTTGGTATTATGCCCCCAAATTCTTATACAAACTTTTTCTGATGAGTTATCGCCACCAGAAATTTCTGATATTCTTCTTTAATGTTTTGAGTTTGAGGGAATCAAATAAAAGGTGTTGCATGCTGTATGCATTTTTCTCTTCTGAATAATTACCAACTTCTGTTTTGTCGTTTCTTTATAGCATTGTTCTGCAAGATCTCCTTGTGAGGGTTTTGTCAACAAGGGAAGGATATGGAGCCTCATGTCATGTCAGGGAAGAAAAATTGCTCCGGATCTATGAAGAGGCTCTTTCATCGAATTGTAAACGTCTTGTTGAAATGATTCAGGCAATGCTCATAACACTTTTGTTTAACGATTTTGGGATTGCTTAATTGTTGGTGGTCTGCAGGGGAAACCATAAAATCTGGTTAATGAATCAAATGCAATTTCTATTCTTGTCTTGAAAAAACTTTGGAGCTTCCACTTTCTATTGAAACATTTCCTTTCAAAAGTCCAAACTTTGACAAAGTCTGTGTGGGATTCCATATGACAAAAAGAAGTCTCAAAGGGTCCATTAGGTAGTTTGGATTTTATACCATTTGTTAAACCAATGGAAACTGTAAAGAATGCACTTGATTTTGCTATGAAATTACATGGCTCGATTTTTTCAATAGAAAAGATTAATGATTATCATCTACTGTCCTCGTAAGGGAATATATTGTTTGATTTCATGAAATTTGAATTATCTAATATTATTTATGTAATGCTCTGTGATCAGGTATGTTGATTGTTCGATTTGGTTTTGTGCAGGTTATCCAGGATGACTTGCTCCGTCAAGAGATTGAGATGTCTCGAGCACATGCTGACAAACAAATTCCACTCCCTTTAGAGCACTTTCAGGGGTATCTTATGGAAATGAAACTGGATGAAGATTTAAATGACCCATCTTTTTCATTGAGTAGGACTGTCAGTATTTGCATGAGAGAGATGTACCACTATGCTCGTGTTTCAGAAGTACATGTACTTGAATGCTTCATGGATACAACCCTCTCGGCTGTCAAGAAGGAGCAACTTCAAGAGGCTAGCAATGTATGTTTCACTTTTCCATCTAAATGGAACATGCAAGTTTGAAATTTTGTTATTACTCAAATTGAAAATGACATTTCATTATTACACATATTGAAAATGTTGCTAGACAATCTCATATTTTTCATTGATGTTGTAGGTTCTCACACTGTTTCCACGTCTTAGGCCCCTAATAGCTGCCATGGGCTGGGATTTGTTGTCAGGTAAAACAACTGCTCGGAGGAAATTAATGCAACTTCTCTGGACAAGCAGTAAGTCGCAAATACTTCGACTAGAAGAGTCTTCAACATATGGTAATCAATTGGATGAGGTAATCTTTTATTATGTTTCCAAATCTTTTACATAATGCTTTTGTTTGTCCAAAGGAAGAGTTGAATTTGTAAGTCCCTCTCTTTTGTTCTCATTGTTTTGACAGATGTCTTGTGTGGAGCAGCTATGTGATTCATTATGTTATCAGCTTGATCTTGCATCTTTTGTTTCTTGTGTCAATTCTGGTCAATCATGGAGTTCAAAGTCATCACTGCTGTTGTCTGGAAACCAACAAATAATTTCTGCAAGCGAAGATAATCATTCGGAACATTTTGTTGAAAACTTTGTGCTGGAAAGACTTTCTGTTCAAAGCCCTCTTCGCGTAAGTCTCTTGCACTTATATGGTTGTGTTCATGTAAGGTGTTCTTTGCAAAATTCATGGATATGTTTGGTTATAGAATTTGTCAATACAATCATTAATTTGTCACAGTGAAATTTGTGCTCAAAGAAACAAGTTTGTGCTGACTGCCTCGATATTAAATGGTGTCATAGTGTCATCTTTCTGGAAGGAGTCTGCATTTACACAATCAAGTTCGTTTTTGCCTGTTTTATTGGTTATATAGATAGTTTCTTGATTTATACATGCTTTGTTGAAATGTTATATTCTGGGAATCTTAACAAAAATCGAACCTTGCCTTCTCTTCTTTTGAGTGATTATTGTGAAGGTGGAAAATATTTCAGCTGTTAGTGGCATTCAAGTAGAGTTTCATATATATATTACTCATTTTAGACTCCTCTTTGCAGGTATTGTTTGATGTTGTTCCAACAATGAAGTTTCAGGATGCTATTGAATTAATTAGCATGCAACCAATTTGTTCTGACATAGCAGCCTGGAAAAGGTGTGTCCAATTTTACTCTGTATCTTTCCTACTTTAGGTTAAGCAAGTTTGGAAACATTTAGAAATGTATTTGTTATACTGAGGAGTGCTGTGTGGATGGTTGTTTTCACCATACATGGCATTTTAGTTGACTTGCTAGGCTGCTGTATGCTTAAAATTTGCTTTGTGGTTGGTGTTTCTAGTGCTCAGTGTTCACTCACCCACTCTATTAGACAGATTCTCTTGGCACTTTAGCTGGACCTTAATAATTATTTTAAAATATTGATACTACTCTTTGATAGGTTGGTTTGATTTCTTCATGTCTTAAGTCATTGTAAATTCCGATGATTGTCTATGATGGTCGTTAGCTTCAAAAGGACCTTGCCATTACATATGGTAATTATGTTATGTGGGCACTTGGAAGGCCAAGCCTGCATGTGATGTGCTCCCAAGTCCTTGTTACAATTACTTCTTTGTATTGCATATTGTTGTCAAGGATTTCTTATTTTCAAGATGCTGATTTTTTTTTCTTTTATGTTTTGTTTTATGATAGAATGCAAGATATTGAACTAATGCACATGCGTTATGCTCTGGAATCAACTGTTCTTGCACTGGGAGTGATGGAGAAGTGTACAACTGATGAAATACAGAGTCATCATCAAGTGGCTCATTGCCACTTGAAAGACATAAGGAACCACTTGGAGGCTATTACCAATATTCCACGCAAGGTTATCTGCTTGCTGTTTGCGTTGGGGTTGTTGGGTTTGATATAACAGAAAATATGAGATTATTCTTATCTGCATTGTTTTTAGATTATGAATTGATCTGATTTTTTTCCTAGTGTTAGAGAATAATATAAATCATATCTCGGGGTCTCATCTAACAACTTAAACTTTTAGGTGAGATGGTTCCTTGCCATTAGGGTCATAAGTGGTCATGTTAATTCCTTCAACAAGATTCTCATCTTCATTCTGCAGAGGGTAGAGTTATTTTGTGCACCTGCTTTATTAATTGAAAGCTTGCTTTGATCATCCCTCAAATCACTTTCCGTCAACTGCATTTCAAAATGCTTGTTGCATTTTCCAATCATCCCATTTAACCCTGGAATTGAAGGGACTTCATTGCGTTCATAATTGTCAATGAGCTTGAGAGACTCTTCTAAGCTTCGTATTGGTGGCTCCCCTGGCAAGTTTCTTGCAGCAATATTACTGTTGTCTTCACCTTGTTGATCATCAAAATGGTTTCTACCGATCACAACTCCAAGATTTTGAGTTGGAGAAACTCTTGGACACTTTTTGCTGTAATGTGAATCTCGGTTCCTCTTTCCGCCACCAAGGATATTGTTTTTCAGTTTATCCAAAGCCAAAGCAATTTTGCAGTTAAGCCTTGCGTGCAGTAGATAGGAAAGTAGAGTTGCTGCTCTTTTCCATGATAATATTTTTGAGAGAAATTAATTAATTTCTTTGAGGGACCAACCAAACAGTAACTGTAGAAGAAGAGTGTGCAAATCCTAGCATCGGGAAAAAACATTATCATGGAAAACAAAGATACAAAGTTGATGAAGCTTTAAAAAAATAGACAAAGATGACTACCCTGAAGAACTCAAAGAGCAAGGAGCAACAACTCTGCTTCTTTCAAGTTTCATCAACTTTGCATCTTTCTTTTCCATGATAATGTTTTTTCCCGATGGTAGGATCTATAGATTCCTCTTCTACAGTTAGTGTTGGTTAGTCTCTCAAAGAAATTAATTTCTCTCAAAAACATCATCATGAAAAAGAGCAACTCTACTTCTTTCCTGTCTACCGCACACAAGGCTTAGCTGCAAAATTGCTTTGGCTTTGGATAAACTGAAAAGCAATATCCTTGGTGGCGGAAAGAGGAACCGGGATTCGTGTTTTAGCAGAAAGCGTCCAAGAGTTTCTTTAACTCAAAATCTCGGAGTTGCGATCAGTAGAAACCATTTTGATGATCAACAAGGTGAAAACAACAATAATGTTGCTGCGAGAAACTTGGAAGGGGAGCCACCAATACAAAGCTTAGAAGAAGCTCTCAAGCTCATTGAGAATTATGAACCACATGAAGTCCCTTCAATTCCATGGTTAAATGGGACAATTAGAAAATACAACAAGCCTTTTGAAAAGCAATTGATGGAAAGTGATTTGAGGGATGATCAAAGCAAGCTTTCAATTAACAAAGCAGGTGCATAGAAGTAACTCTACCCTCTGCTAAATGAAGATGAGATTCTTGGTGAAGGAATTAATGTGACCACTTATGACCTTAATGGCAAGGAACCATCTCACCTAAAAGTTTAAGCTATTTTTCCATTAACATGCCGTAACTATAATTTCTTAACTTGTAAATTTGATACCCTTTTTCTGACAATTCATTCTAGTCATGGAAATGGTGAGATGGTTCCTTGACACCTAGAAAACTGACAACAATGAAACTTAACTTATTATGTGTCACCCCTTTAAGTTTGCCTTGCTACCTATTTCTCCAATTATGTACTCAGTAAGCAATGGTATCAAGTGTCTAAATCTAGTTCTTTCCTTCGTACTGTTAATTTTGGAACATTTACATAACATTGATTTTATTCAATGATGCAGATATTGATGGTGAATGTTATAATTTCACTTTTACATATGGATGATATCTCTCTCAATTTGACGCATTGTGCCTCACCAGGGAGCAATTCTGAATCATCCTCCACCTGTGCTTGGGACCATACTGATGTCACTTTTTGTGAAGGAGGGAAAGAAATGGTTATTTCTTTCACAGGATTGCTACTTGATATTCTAAATCGCAATCTTCCACCAAACTTGATTGAAGAGCATGCACCAAATGATGGTATGAGTATAGATGGAAGACAAGCCTTAGAGTGGAGAATATCAATAGCTAGACATTTCATTGAGGATTGGCAGTGGCGGTTGTCAGTTTTGCAACGTCTTTTACCATTATCTGCGTGCCAATGGGGATGGAAGGAGGCGTTGACTGTCCTACGGGCAGCTCCATCCAAGTTGCTTAACCTGTAAGTTTGATATACCCTTTTTCTGACAATTCATTCTAGTCATGCAAATATCAACTAGTTCACACTTGTGGTTTATCTGCAACATGTTTGCCGTGCAATGCTGAAGTATGATGACTTACTGCAATATGGCAGGGGAATGATCTATTTTTTGCACCTTCCATCTTGTGACAACTAATGTTTTGACTGTAGACACGGGTTGGACTAAGCATCACTGCCCTAATTTGATGTCATGCAATAGTAGATTATATGTAACGAAGAGATTATGTATTTATGTCAAACATGACCGAGGATATGCCATTTATTTTGTTATAGAAACCATTATTCCTTCAATATGAATTGATGCGAGTGTATTGTCATTGATGGCATTTTATATTGCAGTTGTATGCAAAGATCGAAGTATGACATTGGTGAAGAGGCAGTTCATCGATTTTCTTTATCAGCAGAAGATAGAGCTACCCTTGAATTGGCTGAATGGGTTGACAGTGCTGTTAGAAGAGCATCTGAATCCAGATTGGTCAGTCCATTACCTTTTGCTTTTATGTTTTAATAAATGATTACAATATCTGTAAACACTGAGTTTTTCCCATCTACTGTTGTTTAATATGATCATGTATTCAACCTAGCTATATATGTTGACAAGGAACTTTACACTCAAATTTCAGGTTATAAGAATTTTTGTAACGCTCACACTGCAATAGGTCTCAGCTAAATTTATGTGTCGTTACTTTTTACCAGGTAGAAGATGCAGTGTCCCGTGCTGTGGATGGGACTTCAGCAGTGCAAGACCTAGATTTTTCTTCTTTACGTTCCCAGTTGGGTTCTTTGGCTGCAGTAAGTACTTCTAATTGTAAAACTTGCATTCCATGTTTCTCAATTCTAGTAAGAGGGCTATTTAAGGCAGGGATGTTACTGTGTGTTTTCAGATTCTTTTATGTATCGATGTTGCTGCAACTTCTGCGAGGTCGGCACATATGTCTCAACAACTCCTGGATCAGGTAGTGCTTACATATGCATGAACTTGAAGTTTGTAATTCTTGCTATTTTAACCCTATGCCCCACACTTCTCTCTTTCTCGTTTTGAGCAACATTTGCAATGTCTCACACCATGGTATTGAGACCCCCCCCCCCCCCCCCCCCCCCCCTTTCCTCCCACCACTATTGTGATTCAACTTCATTAACTTCTCAAATTTGGTAGCTGGTCTGGCCTAAATAGAAATCATTATTTTCTAAATTTTCCTTGGAGCATTAGTAAGGATGAAATCAGTTGCCTGTGGCATCCTTGTTATATCATGGGATCAAGGGTGGAACTTGAAGAGCTGAAGCAAGCCTAGAGTTTCAAACTCTTAGCTAATGGTTTTTAGACCTCTTTACTTGATATGATATTCTATCAATAAAGCTTTAGTGTTATAAAGGAAGGCTCTTCTGCCAGGAGTAGAGATTTTAGGGATCTAGGTGATGCTTCCTGGACTTTTTGTGTTCTCTGGGCTGTTAGGGGTTTTAGGAGGAAAATGATGCACCATCGAAGCCAAGCAAGACGCCTTGAGTGCCATCAAAAGTCTAAGCTTATCCATCCTTATCTTTACTGTCAGCATGGTTAGTTTTGTCACGGAGTTTATATGTTCTTTTTAAATAATATGCATTAAAAATGTGAATCATAATATGATTTCACACACCACAATTATGGTAATGTCCATACATAATCCTAAATAAAATTACAAAAATTGAGTAAGAAGGTTATAGGTTTTACAATACAAAAGTATATGTTACAAATTGGTGATCACACTCCCTCTTATGTAACCAAAACTGATGTTACTGCAACTTAAGTCATCGTAGCAAACACCCTTGAAAGTGTCGTTTTTGGGGATTTCCAACTATTGAAATGCATCTTATCTCTCTAATTTTGCTGCATGCATATTGTACTCTAAAATTCTCATTTGGCATTTTGGTCCCAGTTCATGTGCCAAGAATAATGGCTTGGCTTAGTTTTGCTCTTACGTTGGCCATGTTGCAGGCTCAAGTTATGTTATCTGAGATATATCCAGGAGCATCTCCAAAAATAGGCTCGACTTACTGGGATCAGATTCTTGAAGTGGGAATTATTTCTGTATCACGACGTGTTCTCAAGCGTCTACATGAATTCTTGGAACAGGTAAGTTCATTTACTAGATCAACAATTATCACAAACGAGATGTGTCCTGATCATTCTTGATTGATTCTCATTTTATAGCGCTTGCCCACAATAAGCTCTGGGCATTAACGTATCCATTGTTTTACTCTTTCATCTTTGCTTTTCTTTCAAAATTCTTTTATCTACTCTGCAAATGAACCAAATGCTATGAAAACTTCCACGAGGACCTTTATAACATGGAGCATTTTCTGGATGAAGTTTTTCTTCATCTTTTGTTTTAGCATTTATGCCTTCCCATGTAAATTTTCCTTTAGTCCATTTATAAAAGATTAAATGCTCCTGCTAAGCCTGGGAAGTCTAGACAGGCTGGAAGTCGAGCCATGGCCTGATTCTTCTTTTGTTGATCAATTTTCAACCATCACCGCTGATGAGAATAAAATGCTTTCTAAAGGTGCCCTAATTCAATGCAAAAGAAAATGAAAAAATTGCTTTCTAAGGAGCTGTTTCTCATAGAAAACCTATACTTGACATCTAGTATAGAAAACCAACTTGGTATTTGGATACTTCTGACACTAAGAAGGTAAAGTGTGGGAGATCTTTAAGAAATGGAAAATGGTTGAGCAAATTGTACTCTTAAAATCAAAAGTTTTTAGTTCTTTGAGGGAGGGAAAATAGTGGGAAATTGTTGAACTAATTTTACTCTTAAAGTTAATTTTATTGACTAGTTGCTTCACTTAATGCTTGAGATTAGAAAAAGGTCAATGTAGCCTCTTTATTACCCTCCTCTGTATCATGATCGCTTAGTGTATGATATTTTGATTGAATGTCTTATTGTTGATTCCATGATTTTATATATTGTTCTAGGGTGATGGTCCTGGCCTCCAGGCATTTTTGTCTGGGGAGATTATTATATCGTCATCAAAGGAGCTGCTCCGTCTGGGGCAAAGAGAACGCACTCTTGCTATTTTGCATCAGATGATTGAAGATGCTCACAAGGGGAAGCGGCAGTTTCTGAGTGGTATCCTATTCTTTATGACATTTTTGTGGGAGGGGGATTTATGTGTTTTTGCTTTTATCATACTGGGAAGATTTTCAATCTGATTCTGATCATCATTTTCACCTCAAATCTTAGGTAAGCTTCATAATCTTGCAAGAGCTATTGCTGACGAAGAAACAGAGGTAAATAGAGTAAAAGGTGACAACCTGTATGCGGAGCGTAAACTTTTGTCCCACTTAGACAAGGAAGGTGTTCTTGGACTTGGGTTGAAAGTTGCGAAACAGACACCCAAAAGCTCTGCTGGTGTAGAAACTAGTATGCAGCCTGTTGGTTATGATATAAAAGATGCAGGGAAGAGATTGTATGGTCCTTTGAGTGCTAAGCCTACAACTTATCTTTCACAATTTATTCTCCATATTGCTGCCATTGGTGACATAGTTGATGGCACTGATACAACTCATGATTTCAACTTTTTCTCACTTGTTTACGAGTGGCCTAAAGATGTAAGCTGTTGATCATCTTCATCGAATTTCATTTTATTTCTGTCAATGCATTTATTTTGACCTTTGGATTGCATGTAGTGTTTTTAAAATAAAAATTTCAGTCGTGTTTTGATTGTCTGACAGGTGGAGTAGTTTTGTGAAATCTTTATGAAATATTATAAGTTGCAACATTCAAGTTTTTTGAACATTAGGAAGAACTCTTACAACATGTGAGGTTAGTAACTTAGTACTATGCAGTGACTGCTTTTCAGGCCAATAGACATTCACACTCCACGCAAATTCTGAACCCTGTAGATTTGTCCATGAGCACTTCATGGGGATGTATACTATAAATTTTAGTGGAGAGTAGAATTTACCACGGAAATTGTTCATTTTATTCCCATCTGGCTGACCTCCATAACATATGTTCTTAGAGGTGAATGGTGTCACCTTTTTTGTTCTTTTTATGTATTCATTTGTACTGAAAAATAGTTGAGCACATAGTAGAATTGAATCCGAGGGCATGCAGAGTGTTTGAGTACCATTGATCCATCAACAATGGCAATGGAATAAGAAGAGGTTGTTTAAAAAAAGCAAGTGGAAAAGGCCTTCTAGTGAACACCAAGATTTAACAGTATTAGTAGGAGGGAATCTCACCATGCAGCATTATGCGATGTGATTTTTTAAGGAATGAGCCGATACTTTGATCTGATTTACTGTTATTGAGAGTTTGTTACATATTTTTCCATAAGTGAAGAATTTCCTCTCTCTTTGATTTTTAGGTGGTGTAAGCCAGCAATATCTTTGAATGCATAGATTGGCATTGAAACCAACTGTCATTTTTCTTAAAATTTTGCAGTTTGAGTGTGGTTTGAACCTGATAATGCAATTTCCACTGCACTTTGTCGTAAATGCTTATGCTTAACTATTTTATTTTGCAGCTTCTAACTCGTTTAGTCTTTGACCGAGGCAGCACTGATGCAGCTGGAAAGGTTGCTGACATTATGTATGCTGATTTTGTCCATGAAGTTATTTCAGCATGTGTACCTCCTGTTTATCCACCTCGGTCTGGTCATGCATGGGCTTGCATTCCTGTTGCTGCTTCCTCCCGCAAGAGTTTTTCGGAGAATAAAGTATTGTCTCCATCCTGCAAAGAAGCTAAGCCTAATTGCTACAGTAATTTCTCAGCAACTCCTGGAATTCCACTTTACCCCCTCCAGTTGGATATTGTGAAACATCTCGTTAAAATATCCCCAGTGAGGGCTGTGCTAGCATGTGTTTTTGGGAGGAGTATCTTATACAGTGGCAGTGAATCTCCAATAACTGGCTCCATGGATGATAGTTCATTGCAGGAACCTGACAATGACAGACTGTTTTATGAATTTGCTCTTGATCAATCTGAGAGGTAACATCCATTGCTTGAGAATTGAACAACTGCTATAACTCGTTTACATTATGATTGCATAATGTTACTTAAATCCCTAGTTTATTTATTAAATGTCAACAGATTCCCGACTTTAAACCGGTGGATACAAATGCAGATGAACCTCCATCGAGTTTCAGAGTTTGTTGTAACAGCTGGACAAAAAGCTGATGCTGGTGAGGTTAAAGCTGACATAAGGGTTGCTATTAAGAGATTTCGTGATCGAGATAGTGATACCGAATCTGAAGTTGATGACAGTTTTGGTAGCAGTGCTATTTCAACTACTTTGCCAGACCTTGGCAGTCAAGGTGGTTCAGCTCCTGAACCACAAGAGGATTCCTCAAAATCTGACACAGTTGAACTTGACACTACAGCTTTTCTCTCCCTAGATTGGGAAAATGAAGAACCTTATGAGAAAGCAGTGGAGAGGTTTTACCTTTTAACACTTTTTTTTGCACATCCTCCTCCCCTTTCCCTCTCTTCCCTTGTCTTATCAGTCTATAGTTGCCTTTTCTTTTCTTTTCTTTATGTAGCTGTTGCATGTGAACTTTTCTGTTCATTGCTGCTGGTACTGTTAAAGAAATAATAAACAACCAGTTTTCTTAGGTGCGAGAACACAATTGGAAAGCTGTCCATACTCCATAAGCTCTCAAAAGGATTGTTTGTAATTTCTAAGTCATGGAAAACATTTCTGGTTATGCGAGTTTAGTTTGGTAAAAAGAAAGCACAATCCCCTTTCTTAGTTGCAAGTTTAATACATGCCCATTCCAATTCCAACTAATTCTCCCAACAATTTCTTCTCCATATATTTTAGAGGCTTGTTTTAGGGCTGAAAAATTTATATACTGGCAGTTGCATTTCTCTTTTGACTGAAAAATTGAAGCAACAAATCAAACTTATCGCCATTTTTCAAAAATTATTCCAATTTATGTATTTATTTTGACTTATTTACTCTTTCTTGAAGATTGATAAGTGAAGGAAAACTAATGGATGCTCTTGCACTTTCGGATCGCTTTTTACGCGATGGAGCCTCAAACCACTTGCTTCAATTACTCATTGAATGCGGAGAAGACCATCAATTCTCTGGACCTCAAGGTTATGGGGGGCATCATATCTGGAGCAATAGCTGGCAGTATTGCTTGCGATTGAAGGATAAACAACTGGCAGCTAGACTTGCCCTCAAGTATGTGAACTCATAAGATCTGTTTTCACAATCAAGATAAATAATGCCAAATTATCCTTTTCTCAAATCAGAAGATCTCTTCCAGGTATATGCACAGATGGGAACTTGATGCTGCTCTAGATGTACTCACCATGTGCAGCTGCCACCTACCTGAGAGTGATCCTATCAGGCATGAGGTGCTGGTTCTTATACTTAACGTCTGGTTGCTGTTCTTATATTCCAGAATTTATATTATTGGTCATTGAAGAAGTTTGATATTTCAAGCAACATGATTTATTTTTCAATATCATATTTTCTCAGCAATTACATTATTCTTTGGGTCATAGGTCTTGCAAAGGAGAAAGGCTTTGCATAGGTACAGCCATATATTAACCGCAGATGATCATTATAGCAGCTGGCAAGAGGTCATAATTCTCCTCTTTTTCATTGCAATAGGGAAAGTCAATGTTATATATAAAAAAAGTTTTTTTTTTTTTTTTCATTTTTAAATGTTTTTCTGATTATTGTCACCTTCTATTTTACTCTATGCCTTTACTGGACCCGCCAGGTTGAGGAAGAGTGCAAGGAAGATCCTGAAGGCCTGGCACTCAGATTAGCTGGGAAAGGAGCTGTTTCTGCTGCCCTGGAAGTGGCTGAGAGTGCAGGACTGTCAACAGACTTGAGGAGAGAACTCAAGGGTCGGCAACTTGTGAAACTTCTTACTGCAGACCCACTCAATGGAGGGGGTCCTGCAGAAGCTTCACGCTTTCTTTCTTCACTACGTGATTCAGATGATGCTTTACCGGTTGCAATGGGTGCAATGCAGCTATTACCCAACCTGCGTTCAAAGCAACTTCTTGTAATCAATTGTTTCTGAAAATATGTTTTAAGCGATCATATATGCTCTTTAGAACTTGAGTTTTTTCTTTCCATTTGTTTGTTATTGAAGGTGCACTTTTTCCTTAAACGAAGAGATGGGAATCTATCAGATGTCGAGGTTGCCCGGCTTAACTCATGGGCTTTGGGCCTTCGTGTTCTTGCTGCCTTGCCATTGCCGTGGCAGCAAAGGTGTTCTTCCCTGCACGAGCACCCGCATTTGATATTGGAGGTTCTTCTGATGAGGAAACAGCTGCAGTCTGCTGCTCTGGTATTATAAAATGACTGATATTACTCAGATGTCTTCATTTTTGCTTACAACTTTTTGAATTTTGGAGTTGCTAATTTATCACAAATACCACTATCATGATTATATGTCACTGCATAAAACTCCTGATGCTTGTGTTTCCTTGAATGCAATTATATCCAAGATCATGCCTTGTTTTTCCTATAAATGTTTTTTCTTACTTGCCTTATGCTATCCTGATTGAGTTTTTGGAAAATATTTGCGAGCAGATCCTTAAAGAATTTCCTTCTCTGAGAGACAACAATGTAGTTGTTTCATATGCTGCTAAAGCAATTGCTGTTACTATTAACTCTCCTGCCAGAGAACCACGGATCTCTGTGTCTGGAACAAGACCAAAACCTAAAACGAGAACAGGTGCACCTGCAAAGTCGTCTTTTACTAGCAGTTTAAATAACTTGCAAAAAGAGGCTCGTAGAGCCTTTTCTTGGGCCCCACGAAATAACGGAGATAAGAATGCTACAAAAGATTCTTATCGCAAAAGAAAGAGTTCTGGTTTGCCACCGTATGAAAGAGTGGCATGGGAGGCAATGACTGGAATTCAAGAGGATCATGCATCGCCATATTCTGCCGATGGGCAGGAACGGCTCCCATCA
The DNA here is from genome assembly GCA_025169955.1 of Salix arbutifolia. Taxonomy (NCBI): domain Eukaryota; kingdom Viridiplantae; phylum Streptophyta; class Magnoliopsida; order Malpighiales; family Salicaceae; genus Salix; species Salix arbutifolia. Next base: position 18,222,944 of record CM045907.1, read on the forward strand.
GTTTCAATTGCTGAGGAATGGATGCTTACTGGTGATTCTAATAAGGATGAATTTGTTCGTGCATCACACCGATATGAAAGTGCCCCTGACATTATACTTTTTAAGGTATGCTTTAGATAGTTTGGTCATTGAATTCTATTATCTATATCATAATTTATTAATAAGTGAATCCATGCTTTGAATTTGTGTTCATGCCTGGTATCTATGAGATTTACCACCAATTTCAAAGCACAGCACTGTAAAAAATCGAGTCTTGTATTTTGAACTTATGCAGATTCACTCAGGTGATTTTTAGCATATTTCCTGTGATGTGAAAAATTAATGATTAATTGCTTTACTTGAATCTAATAATATCTGCTTTAATAAAGCACTTTTCTTATTCGTGCGATGATCCTGAATTTTATAAGATGGTGGCTTTTCCTGCTTTGACTGATTTTATTGTTGACTATGCTGATCTGCTGAAGATTTTTGTCTTCTGTTTCCAGGCGCTGCTATCATTGTGTTCTGATGAATTGATGGCTGCCAAAATTGCTCTGGATTTATGCATGAATCAGATGAAGAATGTTTTGAGTGAAAGACAGTTATCGGAGAATGCATCGACAGAAACAATTGGTAGAGCATATCATGCAACAGAGACATTTGTTCAGGTATTGGAGTTTGCCTAACCCAGTTTGTGCAGAATGTGAGTAATTGTTTTCCATTAAGATGGTTAAAAATGCCACATCAACTAGGGCAGCATGTGGTTATGCATTGCTAAACAAGATATTACCTCTGTTCAGTTGCCACCTGCTGCAATGTAGTCTGTTAAGTGGATAGTGACATTGATTCTCATGTTGCACTTGCAGGGGCTACTTTATACTAAATCCCTGCTGAGGAAGCTTGTTGGGGGGAGTGACTTGTCTAGTAATTCTGAAAGAAGTAGGGATGCTGATGATGCCTCTTCAGATGCTGGCAACTCTAGTGTAGGCAGTCAGTCCACAGATGAACCATCTGAAATTTTGTCACAGGCAGACATTTGGCTAGGACGTGCTGAGTTGCTCCAAAGCCTTTTGGGTTCAGGAATTGCTGCTTCTCTTGATGATATTGCTGATAAAGAGTCATCTGCCCATCTCCGTGACAGGTTGATTGTTGATGAACAGTACAGCATGGCTGTATATACTTGCCGGAAGTGTAAGGTAAATGTCATATTCTAAAAATATGTTACCACTCTATTTTGCTCATGTTGAGCTCAATTTTTGGGGATTCTGTCAGATTGATGTTTTCCCTGTGTGGAATGCTTGGGGACATGCTTTGATTCGGATGGAACACTATGCGCAAGCTCGAGTGAAATTCAAGTAAGCTATCTCTGCTGCCATTTTTTGTCCATAAGTATGATCTCACTCTTTATTCTTCCTTTGATGGTTTCAGGCAAGCTCTTCAATTGCACAAGGGTGACCCTACACCCATCATTCAAGAAATTATTAATACAATTGAAGGAGGTCCACCGGTGGATGTGTCAGCTGTTCGTTCTATGTAAGATGGCATGGAAATTTCTTATACATGCTTCTAATGATTATGAATACAAGTATCTTTGTGCATAAAATTCTCCGTGGGGCTTCTAATGATTAGAAGTTGAGCCAACATTGTATAAAGACTCAGGCCTGGTGCAGTTTCTCATTTCACTATAATGTTCTTACATTTGGAGAGATAGTGTGGTGTTTCTTGCTGTGATGTGTTGGCAAGGATGTTTTCAGTATCTTATTGTTAATTTTGCAGCTCTGGCATAACTGGTGTTGTTTTAATGTAGAGGAACTAATACTGTTTTTTTGGCATGCACAAGTTGAGAAGGATTTTGTTTCATATGTAGAAAATGAAGTAAAAAAATAAGAGGGATATACTTTCCAAATGATTCCCTTGTAAAATCTTTCTAATAGACTGATACTGCAGGTATGAACATTTGGCTAGAAGTGCACCGACCATCTTGGATGATTCTCTTTCTGCTGATTCATACCTCAATGTTCTGAACATGCCATCTACATTTCCACGTTCAGAGAGATCCAGGCGTTATCAAGAATCTGCAAATAATAACTCAGCTTACAGCTCTGAGTTTGAAGATGGACCTCGCAGCAATCTGGACAGTGCTCGTTATGTCGAGTGCGTTAATTATTTACAAGAAGTAAGTTGAACTGCCTTTCCAGATTAAGCATATTCCTTAGTTTTCTATGGACATTCTTCTTGGCAGCTTTGAGACTCTTTCAGGTTGTGGTGAATATATTATTATTTTTCAAACGCCCATATGTGGGCACAACCAAATGACTAACCAAAGTGGCGTGTATACACCTCCTCTTTCCTTCCCCAAAAGATACTGCAAAATTTTGTAATGTCATGTATATTGTGTGGAGTATATTTTAAAATCATAATAATGGCTCCTCCAAATATGAAATAAACTAAAATCTGAAGGAAATTTAATCCTGCTTCTGAAATAAAACTGACTTTCCTTATCAGTTACAGAATAATTACTTTAATTAAGTAATTTCAAATTTTATGTGAGAAAAAGCACTAACATTTTACATGCATGCATTAAAGAAGACTAGAATTATCTGTAGGTAATAATGTCTTGCTAAGAATGTTACTTTTTAACTAGTTAGTTCAATGCATTCTTACTTTTTCTAAGAATGTTACTTCAGAGAAAGCACTAACATTTTACATATATGCATTAAAGAAGACTAGAATTATCTGTAAGTAATAATGTCTTGCTAAGAATGTTACTTTTTAACTAGTTAGTTCAATGCCAATCAATAATGAGTATTTGGTGAGTTCTTACATGACAACTTTTTCTTTAACATTGTTTTTTTTAATAAAATAAAATAAAAATTCTTAGTTCTCAAAAAAATAATTATTGGATATGCTTGTGTACTAAGAAATTAAACAAGTCATGTTTTTTTAGCATAGTAATTTAATTTCTGTTTTTTCTATTTTTGAATTATTTTTTCACCTTACTTATGGCGAGTAATTAGGAGACTAATCTCTTCCCATTCAACAAATATAAATATAAAGCAATTGGCTTTATGTAAGATAGTTAATATACAAGCACAAATTATTCATGATTGTGGACAAGTCAACAAGTTTTGTTTATTAAGAAAATAATATGCATTACTTAGTGTCTACCACTTTATTACCAAATACACATGGAATTTATTTCTTTAGTCATTTTTTCATCTAATAAAAAAAAGCAAAATCAGCATAGATTTGCCATGGCGCTCAAGATGCAAGTAGTGTAGTGTGTTAACACAGATTTCCATACACCAAACCTCTTAGGAAAAAAATGAACGATGCTTCATGAGTAAATTTTGTTGTGTGGTTGTGTTATGTTTTGTTGCATAGGGTGTTGAATCCTATGTGCTCATTGTAAACTGTTGATTAGTTTGTGTGCTGTGTAGTTGCACCTCCAGTTCTCCTTGGTCATGTGATACACACAATTATTTTATTATCTCTTCATGGTGGTCAGGTCTGTTATACTTATTTTCCTTATCTCTTTGGACTCTGCAGTATGCTCGTCAGCATTTGCTTGGATTTATGTTTAGACATGGCCACTACACTGATGCCTGCATGTTGTTCTTTCCACAAAATGCTGTTCCACCACCTCCTCAACCTTCAGCCATGGGAGTAGCGACTTCATCTTCATCACCTCAAAGATTAGACCCTTTAGCAACTGATTATGGGAATATTGATGATTTGTGTGACTTGTGTATTGGTTATGGTGCCATGAATGTTCTTGAAGAAGTGATATCAACAAGAATAGCATCTGCAAAACAACAGGATGTAAACCAGCATACTGCTGCAGTCCTTGCACGTATTTGCACCTATTGTGAAACTCATAGGCATTTCAATTATCTCTACCAGTTTCAGGTAAATGGAACTCCCTTTTCCCTGTTAATTTTTTTACTTTCTTTTTAAGATAAAAGGAACTTCTTGGGCATCAGATTATATCTGGAAGGGATGATCTTTTACCACAGTTATCTTTCCAGTATATGAAACATGTTTTATTCTTTCCACTCAACACTTCTGAGTAACTATCTGGTTGGATAGATGCGGATCTTTTGTTTTCAACCTGATTCTACATTTCAATGTGTTATGTTCATGCTGTCAGTTTTTTTTTTTTTCATTATTGTTGACACAAAAAATTTGCTCACTATGATAAAATGAGGTGACCTAAACCATACATAAAGTACTTTCAGAAGTGATATGTAACATCTGACAACAGAACACATGAAAAGAAAGTTGCGGGACAGATGTGGAGACAGAATTATTCATTTCTCCTTTCAAGAGTAGAAACCCCCTCTTTGATATATTGTTCACTTTGCATTAGCAGATGGTGAACCTGGGAGAAACTCAAGTCGACACTATGTCGTAGCTTTGGACTATTCCAAGGTTTTGGGGAATTATGATTGACTTTGTAATTTTGATTCAATCACCTTCAGTAGGATTGTATTTGTGTCATTATGAATTTATAAGAGAAAAAAACTTTAAAGCAGGGCTCATCTGTGGTTCACTTAAATTTACTCATTGGTTCAGGTAATCAAGAAGGATCACGTTGCTGCTGGACTATGTTGTATTCAGTTATTTATGAATTCTTTTTCACAAGAGGAAGCTGTTAAACACTTGGAGAATGCAAAGGTAACTACTTGATTTTTCTCTCGTCACAGCCCCTTTGTTACATTGCCGAGTAGAAACTGGCTTGTTTGTGCAAGAAAAATTCCATAGACTGATAGATCTACAGAGGCAATATTTAATGGTAATTATCGAGGAAAATGACATTAGTAGAGGTCATTTCCAATTTGAGGAAACTTTCCAATATATGCGTACATGTGCTCAAAAGCGTACTAATGAAAATAACTCCTCGAAAGGAACATAACAGCAAACATTTCTTGAATGCTGTTATTAGAGATGAAACCGATGAAAATGTTTTTTTCCTCACAAGTGCACCATATACAGTATACTGCTCTAAACATGTTAAGAAATATATTTAACAACTGATATGCTTCTAGAGATCTCTGTCATGATTCCAAAGAGTTCCTTTAAACCATATCACCAAAATTACACGATGGCTATGTTTCTTGTAGCAAACTCTATGCAAATATGAAGTGCATGGGTACAATCCTTGAAATGAAAGACAATTCTGAACGATCATATACAGAAATTGTACATGCAAAGGAATATATAAAGTATAGATGAGTAATTCAAAAGAAATTAATAAATATGTCATAATGATTGTGATCTTTATCATCCTAAGCATTTGAATTATAATGTGAAGGGTAGTTATTGCCAAACTTGAAATCAGTGAAGCTAATGTATTTGAGTCAGGTGCAACATATGGGGTGAATAGAATAGGAACATTCGGAATAAATAGGTCAATTAATTGACAATTATGGCAGTCTTCAACCATCATGCTCAGTTACAGCCAGCATATGCTGCTTCTAATGAGAACCATGGCAATGCAGTGATCATAGGAAAATTATATTCTTGCTAAATGTTCTCTTAGCACCATGTTCAAGTTGTTAGTACCCTCGTCTATTGATTGATCCTGTTTTTATCAATTTTTCTTCTTGGTATAGATGCATTTTGATGAAGAATTGTCAGCTCGATACAAGGGTAGAGACTCTACACAACTTGTCACAAGGGGTGTAAGAGGAAAAGGTGCCGCTGGGAAGCTCACAGAAGAAGGACTTGTCAAGTTTTCTGCTAGGGTTTCAATCCAGGTAATAATGTCCTTCAACTACACAGAAAAGATGTCTCCTGGGTATTGAAGGTTAATACTTAGTGATTGTTTTCACAGTTGAGGCTCTTTCAATTAAGATTCCAGACCTAGTATACTCCAGACACATCCTTTTTTTTCCGTTTCTGGATGAAGCTTTAGTTCTGTGTCGCTAAAGTAGCAATTGAGCAAGTGTATTTTGGATTATGTTTGCATGTTTATGTTACCATTGGAATTGTGAAAATTTCATCTCATCCCATGTATTAAAACCACCATTTAACTTAATCTTCCAACTAATAAGAACTCTAGCATTTTATTAGAGTGCATAAGGGCACATTTTTGGTTGTTTGTAGCATTTAGCTTTGTTTGCTCTTAAGTCTTTCAGTGTTTTTTCTTCTAGATTTTACTATTTCTAAACTCGTCCCATGTGTTAAGACTCGCCTTACCTTAATTGTATTGTCCACCTGTCAAAGTACAGATCTGTGGTGCTAAGGTACCAGTTAAATACAAATTTAGTCAGTAAGTTTGCGAGCATATTGGATACGTGCAATTTGTTGATGCATCCATGTGTAATCTGTCTCAATAACAAGAAAAAAGCAGTGAGCTATTTCATGCCAAACAGACAAAATCATTAGGACATGCCTTAAATGATCATGTTTTTTCTGTGGTTAGAGCATGTTAAGATTGTGGTAGAGGTTGTTTTTCAAAGTGCTTTCGCTTGGAAATGCATCAAAATAATGTTTTTCCATTTTTTATATCAGTACTTCAAAACTGTTCAAAAACACCAAAAAATTATGTTCAAGATAAAAAAAAAATTGAAAAGCATGGTCCAGCCACACAAACAAACACTGCCTTAAATACTTCATATGGGCAACGATCAGAATTATGTTCAATTTGCCTGTATTTTTTATTTTGTTTTGACTTTCAGTGGATTTCATTTGTAGGTGGAAGTTGTGAAATCCTCTAATGATTCAGATGGACCTCAGTGGAAACATTCTCTTTTTGGAAATCCAAATGATCCAGAAACCTTTAGGTCAGTAATTATAGTACCTCTTATATGCAAAATCAACTATCTAGGAATGAGTAAAACTATATTGCTTAACAGGTTGCTTGCCAAAGAACATATAGTGCTGTCTATTTTATTAGCTATGGTTCTTCAGTGTTTTTAATTACATTTGGTTTCTTTCCAATTTGATAGTTAGTAAACGACTCATTAAAAGCTCTAATGGGTTTGGTCCTAGTGCTTGCAAGGATGTATGTTATGTTTCTGTAACTACAAGAGAAAATAAAAGTAAGAAATGATATCCATCCAAAAAATAATAAAAGAAATGGCTAGAGAAATTATGGACACAATGTCTTTGCGAAGCACAATTGGGAAATTGGCAGGTTGTTCAGGTGGGAAAAATGTGAATCATATAGTTTGGGGAACTGAGAGTTCTTTTCCATTCTTTTCCTATATCTCAATAGGTTGGAATTGGATCTAAAATATCCTAAGAATGTTGTATCCTATATCCAGATGATGGGGTGGCATTAAATATCTGATTTGTTCTTTTAATATTTAATGTTTTTTGTTCTTGGTTGGGCCGATATAATATAATGATGAGAGAGATTTGTCTGAAAAATGGTCATCGATCCACAGGAGAAGGAGTGAGATCGCAGAAGCACTTGTTGAAAAGAACTTTGATTTGGCTTTCCAAATAATCTATGAATTTAATCTTCCAGGTATGCATTAAATTGTTACTTATCTTCATCTAAAGTTTTATCACTTATTGGTTTATCTTCAGTGTCTCTCCATGGTATAGCTTTAGAGTTTGTTGCGCTAGTTTTATGGTTCTTTTTAAGTCTCTTCTCATCTTGCAGCTGTTGATATATATGCTGGTGTTGCTGCATCACTTGCTGAGAGAAAAAGAGGCAGCCAGTTGACTGAATTTTTTAGAAATATTAAAGGGACTATTGATGATGATGATTGGGATCAGGTAATGTTATCACATTTATGACAATTGGGAATGGTGAAAGCATCCTTCAATATCTTTTGAAGAGTATGGTTTGGTTGGTTAGAGTTGAAATGGGAAAGTGATAAATATTAACTTCAATAGATTTTCAATGGATTGCAACAGGAATGTCACCCTGAATTTTAGAGTTGCATCATATGAATTCCATTCAAGTTGCTACCTATTTTTGTGATGCCGTGCTACTATTACTTAGATTGATATAATAAATTTACAAGAGTTTCTTGAGATGATCAAGTAATAAATGGCAACGATAAAGCCATATTATCTGCTATTCTTCTTTTGTCCTCTCTCAATGGTATTCTGCAGATGAATTGAAAACTTGGCATGTTGCGGGGACTACTTTTGGTGAACCCATTGCTTTTTCTACTCGCATGTTAATATCAAGAAACATCATTATGATGATCATCCTTTCTTTGATAATAAAGGATAGAGAGCAAAATGATGTGTCCATGCTGATGTTTTGATTGAAAATAAAACAAACTGCAGATGTCTAATTAAGATGTTAAGAAGATATGAACAAAGCTGGTAACTTATCACATAATCCTGCTTTTCTCTTCCCCCCAGCCCCCCAATTATTGATTCTTGAATTACTTCTTTTTTTCCATGCCCTTCATTTCTTCACAAGTTTTCTTAGTCCATAATATGTGTGCTTCTATTTACTTTAAGCATATGTTCTTATGATCGCATTTAAATATAGGTCTTGGGAGCTGCAATAAACATATATGCTAATAAACATAAAGAACGTCCTGACCGTCTCATTGGCATGTTAACTAGCAGTCACAGGTAATTTTATATATATAATTTTATACTTTTATTAATTTTAGTTCATTTTGCAGAAACATTATACAGAAGATTTATCAGGAAAAAAAAATGATTAAGCAATGCCTTCTTCAAGAAGGATCATGGAGGTTGATTTAGATGGTTTTGTAGCTTTCCAATATTCTAGCCATTAGATGTAATTGGCAGCCTGAAACGTGTACTTAGAAACAGCCTGTATATCATGATATATTACTTCAGTTCACTGTTTACTAATTAGTTTAAAATTAGCATGTGATTTAAATAAAGGCTCTGTATTTTCTTGTCTGTGCAGGAAGGTGCTGGCTTGTGTTGTCTGTGGTCGTCTAAAAAGTGCGTTCCAAATTGCGTCTCGAAGTGGAAGTGTGGCTGATGTTCAATATGTTGCTCATCAGGTTATTCTTTCTATCAACGTAGATTTCACGGAGGGAATATTTGTCATCATAGTTTCAGATGCATTGAATTGATTCATAGTTTAATTACATAGTTATGTTTAAAGAAAAATAGGATTGCATATGCACATGACTTTCTGTACTGTGTAGTCGGGTAATTATGATGCCAAGTATGCTCTTTCTGATTTTTTGGTTTTGTTAGATGAAATTAGTCGTGTATTAAGAATTGCAGACAAATTGTGCTTCCTGACCCGAGGTCCAAACTACCTGTGCCTAACATACTTTCCCTTAGACCTAATTGGCTTGAAAACTCAGTTCGGCTTCCTTTTTTTGGCATGTTGCTGTTTGGAAATTTGTGCTGAAACCAGTGTGAAATCCAGTGGTCGATTGTTTTGTTTAAGTGGATTTTCAAGACTTGTGATTCTAGTGTGACTTTCTTAAGACCATACATGACCTTAGATCCAGTTTCTGTGCCTGGACTGCTCTGGTTGTTGCATCAGTAACGTTATGAAACTCACATTTCAAGCCAGATCACTATTGCTCTGACAATTATATTTTGATTATTTCTGAATATCTTGGTTTTTGTTCTTTATTACTGTTTTTTTGCTTCATCCCACTGGCTTGTAAGAAAAAATCTCATATCCTTTAGTTACCATTTTGCAGGCATTACATGCAAATGCACTGCCAGTACTTGATATGTGCAAACAATGGTTGGCACAATACATGTAATTTGTACCTCATGAGAAGTGCAGTTTTACTCTAGGCCAATACGGTTGGTTTTGAAGTTTGTGACGTGGAGAATGGTAGAAGTAATAATCCTGAGCACCACTCTAGGATGCTGAGATGAACACAGTTTCCTTCAAAACCTGCACTGTACGTCACCTTTTGAGGTCTGCTCCTGTGTTTTTCAGCTTCCAGCTACTCTTACAATCCCTACCATTGAACACAGCGTGCATGGTGTCTGATGGGTTGCCAAGTTTTAAGTATGTGTAGAGAAAAGTACACCACAAGGCTAGTCAAAGGAGCCCATAGGCATTCTGCCCAGACGCTCGAACGACATATACTTTTGGATACTAGGTATTTTAATTTTGTAACATATCAGTGCTGCAACAACTGCTGGGGGGGGATCCGGCTCCTCGGTGTCATTTATACAGGAATTTGTGGGGGTATAAAAAGATTCTCAGAACTGAAACGGCTTCGACTTCAAATTTGTTCATGTTATATGTTTCAATGATTTGCAGCTGTAATTTATGTGGTTAGATAACTGGGAATGAAAACGAGAGAGAGAGAGAGAGAGAGCATGTTGATTTTATATGCATGCTGATGTGGTATTGTTAAATACCTTTTGTTAATTAGATGATATTTTCTTTATTTGAGTTTTTATTGAAAATTATATTTGATATATTTTTACAAACCATTTATTAGACAGTATAAATGCTGCATAAATAGAGTAATTATTCAATAAATGGTCTGTATTTAAGAATTCTAGATTAAGTAGAATGTATAGTTAACACTGATACTTTATAGATTTATTTAGTTTAGTCATACTGTATAGATGTTGATTATTGGGTTAATTGAATAAATTCAGATAACACAAGTGTTAATTAAGAGGATAAAAGTGAATAATCGAAATTTAAGGGTTCTCCTCAATCATAACCCGCTTGCCTGCTTTGCTGTTTGGGTAGCTAGTGTTTATTTGGAAGTGCTGTTATTTTTGTTTTTTATGTATTTAAAAAATATATTTTATTTAAAAAACATTAAATTATGCGTTTTTTATTTTATTTTATTGTTATTTTGATGTATTAATATAAAAACTAAAAAAATATTTTAAAAAACACTACACACCGGGAAAAATAGAGAAGTTGAGGAACAAAATTTAATTTATTTTTTATGACGAGGAGAATATAAAACAATAATACATTTATAGTTATGTGACCAGGGCAGCAAATAAAGATTGGTGCGCCTGCATTTTTTTGGTGGATGGTGAGGTGGTGTTTGTTCACTTCGATTGATGAAACATTTAAGATTTATTTTAGTTATTTGAAAGATCCATCCCATAAATTGTTCAGGAATAATTCTACTCCATTGCCAAGCACATTTCCCAAAAGAGTGATAATCCATGGCATCAAGCAAATGAACCAACAGGAGATACAATGGGGAACCTCATACATTTTCCTGACTCAATAGAAATCTATTCGACATAGCAGGTATCTAGTGTACTGAAATGCATACCTTTCCTCAGATGCTGGTATCAGTTTTAGTTACTGTTTATCAGTGTGGCTGAGGTTGATTTTGAAAGTAATTTTCGTTTAGAAATATATTAAAATAATATTTTTTATTATTTTTAAAAAAATATTTTTAACATCAGCATGTGAAAATGATCTAAAAACAGCCAAAAAATTAATTTAAAATAAAAAATTCATTTTTTTTCAAAAATATTTTTAAAACACAATATCAAACATCCCGTTAACAATCAATGCCCAGTCACAAGGAGCCCAAACCGATTAAGAAACACAAATACAATTCTCTAAACACTAACTGGAATAAATTTAAGTTATCAAGGAGCAAAGATCATTCTTAGACAGTCCATGAGTTCCATGAAGAGCCTAACGCGTTCACATACACCGTCCCATGTGAATTAATTTATGAATCCATTCATTGTTTGCATACCAATTGAACATCAAACTTGCTAATTTGATGGACGCCGAAAAGAAGTTCGGCAAGCATGGAAACAAAATTCTCATGGAGGATGGCACGGAAGTGGAAGAATTGGATCCTTTACGAGAGGATGCTCACTTGTTTATTTTTTAATATTAAAAGCATAAAACCAATACTACATGGTAAAAGTTCAAGATATGTAATATATGATAACCTTTGCGTGTGTAAATATACGCATCCGTGAGTGTTCATGGATCTATGTTTTTATTGCATTTATATTGGCATATTATGTTATAATCCAGTGGTCACAGGCATATCCTAATCCTAATTTGAAAAGAAAATGATAACTGCAATCTGAATGCCAAGCCTCTGGCAAAAGCATGAAAGGTAATAACACGACTTTTGAGCTTACCGTTCTTATTATGTGTCATTGAGCATGCCTAGCACAGCGAAAGCAGCTTTCTGAAACCTTTGCTTCTCTTCCTCCAGGTCTTTCTTCTTCTCAAAAGCTGTATCTTTGCATTTCCCTATCTCTTCCATTATCCCACCCGCGGTTTGATCAATTTCACTGCACAGAGTTCATCAAGCATCAAACAAATTCACGGAATTTAAGACATACCATATTTATTTATTTTCAAAAATTTAAAACAGTAGTGGAAATTTGGACGAGGTTTCATAGCTTAAAGATGATAATTAACTCACGTTATCATCGTAAGCATGTTGCTCATTGTCATCTGAAACTGCTGTGACGTATCTGTACACCAAAAAAAAACACTAAAAATCAACATAAAACATCGTTTTTCGTTACCATCGTTGATAAAAATCAAGAGCATAATTTCGATTTCTTGAGTAAGAATCACAACATTTAATCCAATTACGATTATATTTCGCTAACATCAGTTTACATTTTCCACGATTATTCAAAATTCCACGTGATCAAGAGTCATAAGATAACCATTTTTTAACAAAATATGCATAATAATTGCAGTCAAACAGAGATCAATATGTAAAGCACTATCATTAATAAACAGCCTTCTCTAATTACCATGCAAATATTATTATTTTTTTCTCAAACTTTATCTCAACCTAATTCAACCTCAGAAATTCTAGTAGACACTAACAAAATCTGTACGATCTGAATTAAAAAAGAAAAAAAAATCAACAGCGTGAAATCATGTAATATCTAAACCTGATTACAGCAGATAGCTCACTGATTTAGCAAAATTCAATTAATAAATAAATAAAATGCTTGAAAATGATAGTTTAAGATTTGATTATAATAACAAAATCATATAGCAGCAGCAGCAGCAACAAAAACAACAACTAACCTGAATTGTGATTATTCGAAGCGTAATGAGTGCATAATATACAAAATTGAAGATGTGAACTACGAAATTTCAAAAAAAAAAACTAACGGACAGAAATGAACTCGAGGAAGAGCGAGAGAGTGAGGGACGAACCGTAAACGAGAGAAGAGAGCAGAGATTCGGATTCTGATGGAGCAGCGGGAAGAAGTTTAGGTTCGAGCTCGCTTGGTGAAGTAGTCGCCATTGAACATATAGCTTCTTTTTGAGAGAGATATTGTTTGTTATGGAGTCAGAGGGAGCGTGAAATAGAAGGATTCTGTAGAGCGGGATTTTTAAAATGTCGGAAAAAACACTGCACTGAATTTTGACTCGGGGGTAGAAAATAGAAATAAAGGGGATTGTTAATTTGTAATTGTTGTCAATTTTTTGGATTATTGAATCGTGAGATCAACTTGTAGATCACGGAATTGATTTTATTAAATAATATTATTTTGTGTTTTAGGATAAAATTGGATTGAGTTTATTAAGTAAATTCAGTTTTTTAAAATTTAAATCAATTTAATATATAATTTTTTTTTTCTTGATAAAATTATCGGTTGAGTTTGAGCTTCTAGAGCTTGTTTATTATTATGATAATGGTTGTTTTTTAAAGTGTATTTTTTCCTAAAATATATTAAAATAAAAAAAAATATTTTTAATATCAACACATCAAAATAATCCAAAAATATCAAAAAATAATATTTTAAAGAAAATAAAAAAATACAAAATAAAATCAAACATTTTCGAAATGGAAAAAAAATATTCATTCATGATAAATTTTAGGGTAGATTTCATAATTATAACTAAAAATATATTTTCATTCTAGCAGTTACTATTGTAATTATTTACAAGTATAATGTGTTTTTTTAAAAAGATTATTGTTTATGTTTTTAGGTTGTTTTAATATACTAGTATTAAAATAATTTTTTAAAAATATACATATTTAAATACATTTCTAAATGAAAAGTATTTTGAAAAACAATTATTACTGCAATGTCAAACATTATAAATATTATCTCGTCTATATACATTGTAGTTCATAAATTGCTAGCATAAAGTTACTCACCATGAGCTCTAATCTTCCTCTAATTGGTATTTTCAGGCAAGAGATCTTAATATTCAATTATCAAAGACATTAAGAAGATCCAAATTTATTTTCACTGACCGCGAGGAAATTTAATTAAGAAAATATTTTAAAAGAAATAGACAAGTAATTTATAATGACTATGTTGTATACCTTTAAGAGTATAACTTTGAGGTTAGACCTAAAGATGACCCAATTTCATTTTCACAAATCATAAATGAAGAAAACTATGTTCTGTGATATAATGCCATAAAAGAAAAAATGGAATCTATGTCTAAAAGTCAAGTTTAGAACCTCATCAAAATATCAAAAAGATATAATATATCATTGGCTACAAATAGTTTTATAAAACAAAAAAAATATATGTTTTTGGTAATATCAAACCATATAAAGCTAGACTTGTTAATAAGGATTATACTCCAAATAAAGATATAAATTATCACGGAACTTTATCTCTAATAAGGATACATTTACAATAACAATGGTATTAATAACTCATTTAAATTCATAACTACATCAGGTAAACATGAAGATAACATTTCTAAATGGAAGTTTGGACGAAGAGACATGCACGAATCAACTTTAAAGGTTTTTAAGATGATACAAATAACCAATTATCTTGCAAGCTAGAAAAATCTATATTTATATACAAACTAAAGGAGAGCTCTCGAAAGTGATATGTTAAATTTTATGATATCATAATCTTGTATGATTTTACTAAGAACAGTGTTGATTGATGTATATGTCTTAAGGTCAGTAAGAGCAAATATGTATTTTTTCTCCTATATATAGATGATATTTTGCTTGTAAGTAGTGATTTGGATTTGTTATACAATAAGAGTAATTTCTTTTTAAAAACTTCAATACAAAGGATACGTGTGAAACCTCCTGTGCTACTTACATACATATTAATAAAGACAAGTTTAAATGGATATTAGAACTATTTTAAAAGACCTATATTTTAAAAGTTTCAGAAAGATCTGGAATGTTAAATCGTGCACCTTATGTTGCGCTTACTATCAAGTAGGCAATTTCAACAAGAAATAAAATGTATCATGTATCATGTATCATGTAGATTTTAAATTAAATGGTAATTTAGGTTTAAAACTCATTAAATTTTAGTCGCGGGTCAATCACA
This sequence comes from Salix arbutifolia, assembly GCA_025169955.1. Lineage (NCBI taxonomy): Eukaryota > Viridiplantae > Streptophyta > Magnoliopsida > Malpighiales > Salicaceae > Salix > Salix arbutifolia. The sequence continues at coordinate 18,238,103 of CM045907.1, forward strand.
TCCATGATGGATGGATATGCAAAATTATGTCACAAACAAAGAAATCTTGAAGTTTAAGAGTGTTTTTTTCCCAACATAATTTAGAAAACTAAATATGATAGGGAACATGGTTTGTAGAAAATCATAATTATAAAAATATGGTAGATTGATATAAATTCAATAAAAAGAGGAGGGAAATGAACTAATGAGATCATAAAAATAATCAGATGACAACTCCAATCCCATTTTTTTTTTAAAAAAAAAAACAAATATAACAACATAAAAAATAAATATTATTAATAACCAGAGACCACACGTGTTGCTCTGGCAGTGGCTCGCCCGCAACTTTAACCTTTTGTTATGAACAATATTCTATTATCTGGGGCTAATTAAAGCACGAGAGATTGAAAAATCCCAGGCCCATTGTACAGATTAGAATCCAATGTACAAAGTAGCAGTAGTGGTGCCTCGTGCCAGCCCAAGAAGAGTTCAGACAAACCACTGAGTTCTGCCTCTTTTTTTATCCACTCCTTGTTAATCGAGATTTTAAAATACTATATATATATAAATAAATAAAAGCAAAAAATAACCCTTTTGAAATCTGCACTCCACCTGTTGCTACCCACACAAGCAACAATTGGATGGCAAATTATGTTCTTAATCTAACAATTAAGCATCGTTTAACCTAAGCGTCCACATGTTATCGAGGAGACAAGCAAGGACAAAAATTAAGTTATTTTTTTTAAAAATAGAAAAAAATCATGTCTCTTAATTCGCTATGCTACGAGAATTTTTTGGTACCTGTGGAGGTAATGCTAGCGCGTGTGGTATATAAAAAAGTGGAAGCATTTTTTTCTCGAAAAACTAAAAAGAATAAAAATAAAAGAGTATCTCTCACGTAATAATTGAATTGATACTATCATTTATACAGTGTCGGGTAGATGTGTAGCAGTTCAGAGTGAGCAGTGTTTTCAATACAAATTTCAGAGCTATCTAAGCTACCATAATCATATCCCACCTGTCTCTTTACATCTCTGGGCTCATAACTCTTGTTCATGTACAGTCATTTCAATTATTTTCGTGCTTGAACTTTGAACGGTGGTTTATGTTGTTTATGGAAATGATTTTTATTTATAAATATATTAAAATAATAATAAAAAAATAAATTTATTTTCGAAATGAAATGTGAAATAGATGTAATTTGAAGTGTAGTTGAGGTTATAATTAAAAATGATTTTCATTTATAAATATATCAAAATAATATATTTTTTATTTTTTAATATAATATAAAAACAATAAAAAAAATATTTAAAAAAAAAACGCTTTAAACAAGGCATTAGTAGCCGCACACAGGGTGAGTGACGACGCCTCATCAAGTGGATTGTAGTATTGTACTGTCACCATATTAATTAATTAATTTTAGAAGGTAATTTTCATCCCGGTCAAAACAACACACTGTTTATGTTAGAAATTTGAAGGTCTGCAAATAATATGCCTTCACGTGCTTCTATTTATTACTTTTTTTATATATAAAAAACAACAAGGGTGGTGCATTGCTTTAATTTGACAGTTCGAGAAATCAAAATAAAAAAAATCTAAGGATCAAGTTGAATTTAATCAATAGTTTAGAGATCATTTTATCAATAAACTTATTGTTTTCTGTGGAATATTGCTTGAAATCACGCCATTAAAAACACTCAATTATTTCAGGATTAGAGAGAAATTATACATTTTGTCATTGAACATCCCTCCTTAGAACCATAATCATGACCTTTACTTGTCAAATGAGAGAGCTTTTGGCTGCCCAATTCTCTTGTGAATGAATCGAATCATCCTACATGCATGTAACCAACGAATTGCTCATGACATATCCAATGTATAACTAGATTCATTATATATATATTGTTTTTTAAAAGTTGGTAAAATATATGAGGTAGAGTGACTAAATTATTATATCATTAAAAACACATGAATTAAAAGATTTTGTTTTTTCATATATGCTTTTTAATTATTTTTTTATTTTTTACTTAAATTAGTTTTTTAATGTTTATGTGTTGTTTTGATATGCTATATTAAAAATAAAATTTAAAAAATAAATATATGTATTATTTCAATGTAACAAATATTAAAAATTATTTTCTTTAATCAAGTAGTTTTAATTACCAAGACTTTCTTATGGTTATTTTGATGTTTTTATAAAATAATTTATACAAAGTGCATTTATTGTATTATTTTTTATGATTTATAGTTAGTTTTATTTAGAATATGTATATAGATTATAGCTTTTTTCATGTTCAAACTTTAAAAATAAATTTAAACAGTAAGAACTAATTGTTTTTAAAAATAATAATCACTCTAGAAACAGTTCAAACAACACCGTATCGTAACTTCGAGCAAAACCTAAGAACTTGTACTAAAATGCAAGTTACAACACCATATGCTTACCCCCTAGCCATTCCAATGTAAGCCACGTAGGTCCAAAGACATTTGGTGGCATCACCACGAAAAAAGAGAGGGTAGCAATTTCCTAGCACGGAGAAAAGGTAAAGCAAACCGTCGATGACCGGTCCATTTCAAGGGAATCTTCATCTAACACCCGTTGGATTTTACCGGGATGCGAGTGCGAGACACACACGTGCCAGTTAATCTCTGAGCACCCCCAGAAATCATGAAAAGCTGAGTCACGGAAGACGACAAAAAAGGACAGTGCCTAAAAGTTAAAAAGGGTCGAGGGAAATGCATCAAATGATAACTTCAAGTTAGATTTTGACTCTGGTTAGGTTAACTAATTTTGATGGCGTGGCAGGGAAGGATACCATGCCAGTCTCTCCTTCGCCAATGCTCTCGGTCCAAAATGAACTCGGCGACCATCACCCTTGACTAGCAGTTAGAAAAAAAAACACATAAAGCATCCAGTAGTGGCCCAATAGTAATAACTTGGGATTATTATTCCTGTTATGGTCTCAATTTTAAACATTATAATTGTTAATAAGATAATAAATGAATATTTATATAATCATTAATTTCAGTTTCAGTGTTTGTGGAATAATAGGGTATTTGACATTGTGTTTTAAAAGTATTTTTTAAAAAATAATAATTTATATTTAGTTTTTACTTTAAATTAAAAAAAAATGATGTTTTTAAATTATTTTGATGTGATGATATAAAAAATAATCTTTAAAAAAATATTATTTTGATATATTTTTGAACGAAAAACACTTTAAAAAATAATTTTAAAAATATTCTCAAATATATTTAGTTAAAGTGCACGCAAGCTAACAGAGACATCAACACCAGCATTAATAATAATAATAATAAAAAAAAAAAAAATAACATGGTAAAGTCACCAACCCATGCTTGATGGAATAGATGACTTGCAGTAAAAAAAAAACATTGTAAAATCACCAATCTATATTTGATGGAATTGACAGTGACCTTTTTTAAGAAAATAAAAAATTACTTATTCTAATTTTATTAAAAATAGCTTTTCCTAGAAACATTTATTGATAAATGATAAAATATCTGCATGCACTATTTTTTTTAACACCATAAATAGTTCACCATTATCTCGAAGACTTGATTATCATATAAATAAATAAAAATATAAATAAGTTTAATTAAATTAGAATTAGTAGAGTTATTGGTATAAATGAAGTTTTTATATGGAATTGAAAAATGATTTGATTAAACTCAGTGAACTCAAAAGATTCATCTAATTTAAATGAAATATATTTTAGTTTATATATATATATACATTTTTTCAAGTAATATTATTTTATTTATTTTATAAATTAACTTGATAAACAAGGTGGGATTTATAACTTTAATGCTAGTCATCAGAACATATCACATGAAATCATCTAGTGATTGGAGTTTGGTAATAAAAGTTTGAGATTAAAATTTTTATTTTTCATGTAGTTTTAGTTTCAAACCACGTAATGATTAGTATAATAACAACTCGAGATTTACATGTTCATTAATTTTAAAATTTATAAAATTAATTAATATAATAACAACTTAAGATTTACATGTCCATTAATTTTAAAATCTATAAAATTAATTAAGATACATGCAACCTATCATATTAATAAAAAAAACATATCACATGAATTATATGTTTAACGAATAATTTTGGTACCGATCTCTAATTGATTAATTAAACAATCATTTTCGATAAAATTAGTTTGCTTGGTAGACGGCGGGTTTGGTTTGGACCTTAGCCCTCTTCTCGCTCCTGAAAAAAGGTAAGGACTAAAATGATTATAACCTTGATGGCTTATACGGTTATACCACTAGTTATGTTTTAACTCTAGTTAAGTTAACCAACTTTGATGACGTGGCAGTTGAAGGGGACCAGCCAATCATGTTGTTGCAGCTAGTTGACGGCGTGAACTTTCCAGCGTCCTTGTTTGAAAATATAACGAGGTCTAGCAGTTTGTTTTGCACGGCGAGAGGAACGCTTCTTGTCCGTCTGTTAAACCCACTTGACTATATTGCCCTACCTTTCGGTGCTAGATGCTAGATATTATTGTACAAGTCATGGGTTTTTGTCGGATTAAAAAATCTAGAGGAGTGATAGAAAATTAACTAGATTGTTTGTATCTAACTCTTGTCGCGTTGTATTCTATAGATTATTAATTTTAAAATATGTTGTAGAATATGAAATGTTGATTTTCAATTCAATAATGATCAATGACCAAAACTCTTCATTAAATATGTCTAATTTTTTTTTGGATAACGTGGGAATAACATGACCCGGAAAGCGTATTTTGTGGGTCCAGAGCATGTGTAAACCCCCGGCTGTCCCAGACGTTTGCGAGGGGAGTTGAATGTGCACGGCCTCGAACCTGGGTCGTGCCTTTGGCAGCCCCAGGTTACAACCGCTACACCCCACCCTCGGGGACTTAAATATGTCTAATTGGCAAACTTTAATCTTTGTTCATGTCAACGAAAACATATACTAGCCATCAATTAGTTTTTTTCCTGATAAATTTCTAGCATAGTTGATTCCTCGCTGTTTTCATTAATAGTGTGATTTTGATCATTAGGGACATGGATTCTATAATTTGATCATTATTTTTAATTTCAATATAAAATAGTTTTTTTTCTATGATGGTTAAGCAAAACAAACAATCTCGAAGAAACTAGATAAAAAAAATTATTCATAAAATAAGAACGAAATTTGAATAATAATTATGTCCAGGCAAACAATTCATGTATGTTTACTTGATTAGGTTTACTGGTTAACTAGTCAAACTTGTAACTGTTTATTGACTTTATAAAATTTAATAATATGATTTTATCTATCTATTTTTATGTGTGTCTACGTGCACACATACCACTACATGAAAAAAAATTCAAATTCAATAAAAAAATACCCTGCCAAACTTGTAAGTCGAGTTTAACTTTGAAATTATTTTTTCAAGTCAAAAGTTTTAAAAAACTAAGACATGAATATAGAAATCTCTTTGTCCCATGGAACCATTTGAAAAAGAAAAAAAAAAACTCTAGTTTTTTCTAGTCAAAATGTTATCAATAAAAACTTTTTATCTCCTGGTTGAAATCTAACAATCATCTCTCATGTCTTATCTATTAAAAGACAAAAATAAAAATAAAAACAAAGTTTGATACTAATTTTTTTAATATAATTAAAAGGGATTAATTACATTATACCTGGAAAAGAGACTTAGATATGATTTTGAAAAAAAATGAAAGGTACCACCTTATTTATTCGTGCTCATCACTCTAGTCCTCTTACTTTCAACATTTTTTATTTCAAAAAACTTGTAATTGGATGCTAGTTCAAGCTAAAAAAAGCTCAAATGTACAGAGTGAAAATATAAGGATCAAAGTAATAAAAATAAAAATAAAAATATTACCTTGATCCACAATAATATACAAGATGATGAATAATAATTTACTGAGGAGTAAAATGTACACAATATCAAGGAATCATTTCATCTAAAAGCTTAAGCTGATAGGTGAGGCCCCAGAATATGATTTATATTATTCTCTAACACCCCCTTTAAGTGAAAGCTTTTTGAGCTTGAAACTTGCATACAAGCCCATTCTTCCTTGTGCTTGATTTTTATCAAATAAAATGAGGGTGGTGAGATTCGAACTCGTGACCGCTGGGTCAACAAGGCTCTGATACCATGTCAAGGAATCATCTCACCTAAAAACTTAAGCTAATAGGTAAGACCCCAAAATAAGTTTATATTATTATCTAACACACAAGTCCTAGCATGATATTTCATATCATACTTGACACGAGTTGATATTAAATCATGTCAAATTGGTCTAATATTTTACAACAACAGGAATTAATATGAAATAATTTACCCGACATCATTCATAAATCTAAGAATAAATAAATTCAACCGGTCTCGGTAGACTACGCTCTAGCCTAAGTAACAGCACCTCACGAATCACATTTTTTCAATGTAAAGTCACGTTTTTCATTTTACATTGAAAAACATTATATATTTTTTTTATTTGATCTTGACATTAGCTCGCAGTTACTTGATCCTGCATCGGCTCGCAGTTCATAAATCTCATAGAAAAAAATATTATTTTTACAAAATAAATAGAATAATTTAAATAAAAATACGTGGAAGAGAAAAAACAATTGAAATTAACTGATGAAGTCGCCCGTTTTGAGTTGACTGAAACATAATCATCATTATTATTTAAAATAACAAGTTTTGTCCACTCGTCCTTGACAAAATGTTATTCTTCCATCACAACAAGGTTGCGAGGGCATATTAGTTATTTTATCTTTCAACTTTCGTACCAATTCCAAATCTAATAACATAAGTTAGTTATAAAAATCACTTTAAGCTTTAACTCAGCCCATAAGTGTATTTTAAAAATTTTATTTTTGAGAATGAGGTTGATGATATTTTTAAGAGTATTTTTATTTAGAAATATATTAAAAAATATTTTTAACATTAACATATGAAAATAATTTAAAAATATAAGTTTTTTAATTTAAAATAAAAATATATATTTTTTAATTTTTTAATTTTTTTCAAAATATTTTTGAAACGTGGAGAGAAATATATATAAACTGCAGTTAATTGCCGTTACCGTCTGTCAGTTGAAGTAAAGATCAGATAACAAGTCAGCCTTGTCGTCTAGTGACTCGTTGCCCTAAAAAGGGTAAATAAGTAACTGAATTATTTCCCCTAGCAACGTCTCCTTTTTGTTCTTACTTCAACATATATTCTCTCCAATAGCTTACTTCCAACGATACCCAGGCCTCCCTCATGATTTACCCCATCTAACCACCACCGTAAAAATAATAATAATATTATATTTATACCACCTCCTTACCTATTTATATTCCCTTTCAATCAATATCTTTTTCCAGAAGCTTATATATATATATATATTATATATATATATATATATTTATAGAGCTCGTGACAACAAAATTTAAAATATTTTTATAAATAAGATAATCAAACATTGAACTATAATACATAAAATATTTTTTCACGTTGTCATATGCTTGCTTTCTTTCCCTAAAAAGAAAAGGAAATATATGAATTAACACGCACAAAACACACATGTTAGATTCAATCCCACATTTATATCAAGGAATTAGAAGTGTGTGACCCACATAAAGGCAAGTGCAGTGAAACCTTACTTGATCGTGTACAAAGTTTATTTTTATCTTTTTTTATGAAAAATATAAAAAATGTTATTTTAACAATATAAAAATTAATGAGATCAGTGCTATATTTTTACTAGGCGAAACCTGGATTAATTAAATCAGCAAATCAATTTTTTTCCCCATGCAGAATCAATTAAAGTTTGAATGGGTGATTAAGAATACGATAATGATTGTTATATATATATATTAAAATAATAAACAAATTAAATAAAAAAATTTCAAAAAAAATAGAGAGACTGTTTCACCACAACCCCCAAATATTCTATGGTACGATGAAGATCCGGGTAAGATTATTGTACCGGTTCAGGTCTTACAAAAACAGTACATGGTATAATTTTCAAGTTTTTTTATTTAAAATATATTAAAATAATAATTTTTTAAAAAAATATTTTTAATATTATTATATTAAAATAATCTAAAAATAATAATTTTAAATAAAAAATAAATAAATTATTTTTTTAAGAAGCGCTTTTCAAATACAATCGGAAACAAATCTAATTGCTCTACTTTGTTAAAGTCAAAGACTGTCAAAAGTTTAATCACAGATCCGTTCAAAGCATCATTACAGTGAGAAAAAAATATTAATTTATTCAACGAGGCATTCATCGTGATATGAAAAGAGGAAATAAAATGGGGTAAAAATGGTCTAGAAGTGGCCAAACATGCCATGTAAGAAAAGAAGAAAAAGAGTATAACTACAAACTACCAAAGTAGGTGGTGGGGTAGGAGAGCCAGAAGAAGACAGAGAGAAAGAAATCTGGGGTAATACAGTATTTGCATACGCCCTCGAGAGAGAGAGAGAGAGAGAGAGAGTAGCATATTTCTAGAGATAGAAGGTATTTGTGTAAGATAGATTTTGATATTGTTCTTTGAAAGTGTTTTGGCTTGGTAATGTCTTAAAATTTCTTTTCGATATGGTATATTAAGATAATTAATTTAAAATAATTAATTTTTAAAAAATCACTGAAGCACAAAATCAAACAATAGTAATGTAAGAGGAATGGAGTATTTTGGAAGCCTCACACTGCCTTCGCTGATTTTGAGGCCAGAGAGAGAGAGAGGGGGGGGGAGAAAGGAGTGCTGTGCAAGCTTCAATAGTATACAAATAAACAGTCCAAGAAATTGTCAAAAACCCATATTTTTTTGTTCACAGCGTTGTCTTTTATTTAAAACTTCACCTGTCTGTGGTTTACAGAGGAAGAAAAGGAGAGCTCCTCAGGTGTGCTTTCTTTTCAGGCCTTTGAACACCACCACGACGACGCACTGTTTTTTTTTTTTTTTCAAAGTTGTAATGTTCTTTTGGACAAAGTTGATTTCTTGATCACGTCCTTATGAACTGCTGGTATGTTTTTGGAGTTTTATAACGCGTTAATGAGGTCTTTTCATCTGGGATTCCGTTTTTTGAGTGATTTTGCACGTGGGAGCAGAGTTTTGCTTAGAACATGATGCGAAATCTTCAATTTGGGATTTTGTTATTGCTAGTCTTCTGTTTTTTGAAGTTTTTGATGTGGTTATTTTGGGATTTTTGAGGTTTCATTTACAAGAAAGATCTTTCCTTTCGATGTCCATGGAACCTTTTCTTCCCCACCCTCAATGCAGCTTGTTAATGATCTCTTTTTGATTCAATTACATAATAAATTTCGTGTTGATTGTAATTTGGTTACGAATATAGTTGTAATTGCTTGAAATCTGTTTTTCTAGTTGCAGATAAAAGTGGGGATTTCGGTGTTTCCAAGAAGGGTTTTGTGGCGTGATGCTGAGGAAGAGAACCAGGTCGCTCCAGAAAGATCAACAAATGGGTCAGTTGACAATGTCTGATTCTGGTTCCGAGTCACATTTTCAGTCTGATAATATGGGGCACAATCACAAAGTTAACTCCTTTTTCACTGGCCCTGGCCTGTTTGTTGGGTCAAGTCATAAGGGTTTATCAGATTGCGATTCTGTCAGGAGTCCAACATCTCCTCTAGATTTTAGGATGTTTTCGAATATAGGAAACCCCAATAAGTTTCATGGTGGGCAACAGAAGATCTGGGATTGTAGTAAAGTAGGTTTAAGCATCGTAGATCCACTTGATGATGATGGCAAAGGATCCGGCGAGGTCCTCCGATCATCGGAGAGTAAGAACATTCTTTTTGGACCCAGAGTACGAAGTAAGACCCCTAATTTCCAATCCCATTCCGATTCTTTTCAAGCACCACAGTCCTTGCCAAGAAATTTTGCAATTTTCCCTCGTACCCTCACCAAATCTCCCCTTCAAAAGGGCAGCTCTGATGTTCTTTTTGAAATCGGAGAAGATCCATCGGATTACGATCCCTTTGGAAAGATCCGGTCATGTTCATTGGACTCTTGCAGGTCATTTTCATCCCTGTCCCGGTTGGCCGGCCAGAACTCGAAAGCAAGTTCTGGGAATTTTCGCTTGAATAACATAACTACCCGAGGTGAATGCCCTCCTCAATTATTCGGAGGAAGCTCAAAGTCAAAAAACTTTTCAAACACAAATTTGACTTATACCCCAATGTCAGTTAGCTCCGTCAACGGACTCATCGGTTCTCTCTCTGCAAGTGAGATTGAGCTTTCTGAGGATTATACATGTGTAATTTCTCATGGTCCCAACCCCAAAACAACTCATATTTACGGTGACTGCATCTTGGAATGTCAATCTAATGACATAACTAATCTCGGCAAGAACGAAGCAAAGGAGATTGGATTGCCCCAGGCTGTTACTTGCTCAAAAATCCCCAGTTCATTTCCCTCCAAAGATTTCTTGAGCTTCTGTTACTATTGCAACAAGAAATTGGACGAGGGAAAAGATATTTACATATACAGGTTTGTCTATGAGCCTTTTTTATTTTGTCATTTCTAATATTCTGCAGGATTTTGATTGGGTCGAATTAATTTCATGCAGAGGCGAGAAAGCATTTTGCAGTCTGAGTTGCCGATCAGAGGAGATTATGATCGATGAAGAGTTGGAGAATTCCACCATCCAATCTTCCGAGTGCGCTCCCATGTCGAGCGAGGGGGAGGGACTTTTCGCAGCTGGCACCATTGATGCTCCATGATATGCCCAGGGCCAGTGAAACTAACACCGAGGTAGACGCCCCTGATCGTCTGTTTTCAAAGAGCTGTGCATCTCGTAGCAGCCATGGATGATCGTTTTGTACATTGTTTCCTACGATGTTTTTGTTTCACCCTTCATGGCCATAGCTAGTGCTCTCATTTGGCTGGTTCTTGCTTTCCATAATTCAGGCTTGCATTGCCTTAAAAGTCATGTGAAACTTTTGCAGCTGATTTATTATAGCTGCTCGATTTAATTCTTCCATCTTTTACCTCCATTGCAGCACAAGTTATTGTATAAGCCTGCAAGCTCCACAAGTTTTTGACTGAATATACAAGATTCTACGTGTTACATATATACTGCATATTATTTCCTTAGTCGATTGTAGACACTATTTAGCATCACAGCTTTTGGTTAAAGAAGGAGAGACTCCATCTCAGATCTTTTGGTTGGAGATCATTAATGCCAATTACACCGTGGATGGCGCATCTCAGATCTTTTGATTCAGGATAGAGAAGTTTTTGAAATTGTTTTTTTTAGAAATGCATAAAATGATATATTTGTTAGTTGTTTTTTTAAAAAATATATTAAAATAATCTAAAAATATAAAAAGTTTTGATTTAAAATAAAAATATATTTTTTAAAATTCTTTTGAAATCACCCACCGTTCACCTTCGGAAAGATCTGCTGTGATCCCATATTACAAAATCTTCCTAGGCTTCTGATGTAAGCTCTCATAGCTATGTGATGCACAAAGTTGAAGTTATTTTGAATAGTTCTTGCTTGGCTACTACTCAAGTCCAAAAGCAACGGGGGGGGGACCCCTCACTGTTACGAAAATGTGTTTCCTACTGTGCCCCAATGGTCTTATTTAGCATGGGATTTTATCTAGAAATTGAAGGTTGATGTGGACTATTAAAGCCTTGTTTGTCATTTTATTTTGATAAAAAAAATAATTTTATTTTATTTTAATTTTTTTATGTGTTGATGTTAAAAATATATTAATTTTAAAATACATATTTTTAATTTTAATATATTTCAAATAAAAAATATTTTTAAAAATAATCTTTATCACATTCATTAAATTCACTATTAGCTTTTCAATTCTTGCTCGCATCCTGGCAGTAAGAAATCCAGTTGAGTGTGGCGTTTATGGTGAACTTGACTCTTTCCATTTATTTTCTATGGCATCTTAATTTTATAACGATTTAAACGTATAATATGCTTTGCATTCGAATGTGTTTTCTAGCAATATTATATCAATTAAAATATTATATGCACTAACATATCGAATTAATATAATTTAATATTTATATATTATATCTTATAAAAATAAAGTAATTTATTATTTTCCAATAATATCATGTTTTAAAATAATTTATTAATATTATTGTTTATATATATAAAAGAATAATAAAGTATTGTACTATTATTTTAATTTTTAGGCTCTTAATGGAATGTGTTTTCAACTTTTTTTTTTAAAGAGAACACTTTCCTCTATTTCAAAATTTTATTTCTCTTTGACCCTTCCATTTTAAGTTTATATATCGGAAAATGAATTTCGTTGATCTATTTTTTTTAATGTAACCAAACATGAAAAGAAAAAAAAGAAGAAGAAGGGAAACACTTTCTAGTTCTAGCAAGCAAAGAAACAGTTCCAGGGTATCCAAATTCAATAGTGCTGGAAATGTTGACGATGTAAGCTCCATCACCTAACCCTTCATGGCTGCAAAAGAAGAGAGAATAGAGCTGACGGTGACATAATTGAAGATTAAGGACGTGTTTCAAAAATATTTTTTTAAAAAAATATTTTTTTTTAGATTATTTTTATGTGTATATATCAAAAATAACTTTTTTAAAATAAAATAAAAATATAATTTTGATATATTTCTAAACAAAAAATATTTTAAAAAATAAATACAACTACACTCCCAAACAAAATGTTATACATGAGGAACCCCTCACTTCCATGTGCTAGTGGTCCTCCATTACAACTACAGAAGACAATCTACAGGATTTCCTTTTGGAGATTCCTCACTTTCCATGCAATGTCGAGGCGGGCAGCTCCCGACATTTTATTTATTATTTTTTTACCTTCTTTTATGAAACTTTGACCGCATTCACATGGTAATACTCGGGGAAGAAAAATCCCCACAAACGATAAGTAATCTTTACCACCAAGTATAATCAAGCCCTCTTCTTCATCAGGCAATGCCTTGTCTTCTCTGAGTTCAAGGTTTTAGGTTTCATTTGCAAATTCATGAGCTCCATAACCAGGAAATTTAGCAGAGTTAGAGTTATTTTGCATGAACTTTACCACCTTATATAACCTGGCTGGGGAGATATTATCGTGTATCTTCATCAATCGAACCTTCATTTATACAAGCAAAGCTCTCAACAATCCATAAATATGGTGTAATGTGTTTTGTTAAAATCTTTGAAGTTGTGTTTTGCTAGTGTTCTTTCATATACAGAAAGTATAAAAATGTGTTTAGTTGGAGAGAGATATAAAATAAACTCGTTGCTGAACAATTTTGAAGTTTATATTATTTCAAATCAAATGGACAAAAATAAAATAAATTTATTTACTTTCAAAATTGAAGAAAACATTTTTTTTTAATTTAATCTCAAATCAATAACCGAACGCATAAGAAAAATGTTTGAATTTAGATAATGCATGCTCCTCTTAAATTCCCCACTCTCTCTTCCTAAGCTCAGAACGTTTTGTCTATTGGCGGGCAACCACAATGTCTCTCTCTACCTCAAACGAGTATGCTTCCATTCTATTTTTTTGGTAACAAAGTGTAATTCAATTCTAGTTCCTTCTGAAATTGCAAGTGCGCAATTTGTGTTTACAATTTACAGTGGATCAGGGACTTCCTATCACCAGTAATCTTTACAGGAGCAATGTCCATCCGTGAATCTATGAAATCTATAATTATCCCTAATAACTATTTCTCTATCATAGGCCTGAGATATGAGTTTCATAACTGAGTGACAATCCCTACACATTCGAACGCTATTCACAACCCGGATTGGAGAGTTTTCCTGGTTGTTTTTAAGACCAAATGCGACGGCCAACCTTTCGCTATGCCGAGATGTAGCATCCGATAGTTCCTGTTCCACAAGTAATCTTCTCTCTATGTCTTGTAACATGCAGAGAATGTCTGCAGATACAAGGTTTGAGGCAGTAAACTCATGAACAACTCCATTTTGTTCTATCATAGAGAAACCTGGTTGCTTCGGCACTCCGGTCTCGTGTAGCTTTGTTCTCACCTTACTCACACCATCCCATTTGCCTGCATCTGCATATATATTCGAAAGAAGCACACGAGCACCATCATTTGTGGGGTCTATCTCTACGAGCTGTTTAAATGCCTGCTCTGCTAGTTCCACATTATGGTGACTTCTGCATGCTCTCATTAAGGAGCTCCATATAGAGACATCTGGTTCTATTGGCATTCTTTCAATGAACTTGACTGTTTCTTCCAAGTGTCCAATTCGACCCAGGAGATCAACCATACAGCCATAATGCTGAATCGTTGGAGTGATATTATAGAAACTTCTCAATTTGTTGAAATATTTGTAGCCTTCATCAACTAAACCTCCATGGCTACAAGCAGCTAGAAGAGCTATGAAAGTGACATGATCTGGTTTTACTCCACTTTCCTCCATTTCCAAGTATAGATCTATTGCTTGCCGGGCATGCCCCTCCATGGCGTATGCTGCCATCATTGCAGTCCAAACAAATACGTTCTTGTCAATTATTTGAGTAAAGATCTCATAGGCCATTTCAACACACCCACATTTCCCATACATGTCAATCAAGGCAGTTCCCAACATAGCATCAATACCAATTTCATTCTTCTCTATGTACACATTAGCCCAGATGCCATGATACAGGGCTCCAACATTAGCACAGGATGAAAGCAAACTGATCAAAGTTGTCTTGTCAGGTTTTACATTTGAACTCTGCATCTTGCAGAAAAGTTCAAATGATTCATTAAACATATCATGTTTTACATAAAAATTGACCATGGTGTTCCAAGAAACTATATCCTTCTCTGGAATCTTGTTAAAGAAGTCTCTAGCCTTGTCAACACCTCCACTTCGGCAAAAGCCATCCAGCATTGAATTCCATGATGCTGCACTTTTATAAGGCAACAGCTCAAATGTTCTGAGAGCGTCATCAAGTTTCCCACATTTTGCATACAAGTCCAACAGAGCATTCCCAAGAAACCCATTAACAATCATTCCATATGTCACAATAAAGGCATGGATAGATCTTCCTAAATCAAAGTCTTCTACATGAGCACAGGCTGAAAGTACTGTCACAAGAGCAACCTCATCCGGGATCACATTTTCAAACCTCATTTGTTGAAACAACTCTAAACATTCACAAAAATACCCACCTTGAACATAACCAGACATCATCGTGGTCCACGATACCAAGCTTCTCTCATTCATCTTTTCAAACAGTTGCCTAGCCTTATCTATCTTATTAGACTTCACATACCCACTAACCAAAGTAGTCCATAAAACAACATCAAACTCAGATTCATCAAATCTACTCAAAAGACTATGCGCTTCGTCCATTTTCCCACACTTTGAATACATGTCTACTAAACAATTCAACAAACTTCCTCTAATCCTAAACTTATTATCAACGATGTAAAGATGCAATCTTTTCCCCGTCTCCAAATCCTTCAACTTAGTACATGTTGAAATCAAGCTAACCATAGTTATCTCATCTGGTAAAACCCCACTAACCAACATTTCATCAAATAAATCCAATGCTTCCCTATACATTCCCTTCAAAACAAAACAGGAAATCATGGTATTCCAACTAATTACATCTTTATGGGTCATTTTCGCAAACAATTGGCATACTTCCTTCAATTTCCCACATTTTGAGTACATACCCATCAAATTGTTGTTCAAAGACTTATTTCTTCCAAACCCACATTTCAAGATTCTCCCATGAACTTCGCCTCCCAATTTAACATCAAATATCTTACAGGAAGCATGAATCAAGAAGTGAAAAGTGGAAATATCTAACAACACACCTTGAGTTACCATGTGATAATAACCCACCCAAACTTCTTGTGGACAGCCTTCTTTAAGCTTGTTTTGTATAAGGGTGTTCCAAATTACGGATTCTGGTTCATAGGAATAGCTTAAAATCTGATGGACACAATGAAGGTTATTGACAGAGAGTAAAAAGGCAAGAACTTGACTTGTTATTTCAGGGTCATGAATGAGATTTGCAGTGATCAAATGGGCATGAATTGGTGAAAATCCTCTAATATCTGAACAAGATTTTAACAAATCTATGATCCAATGTGGTCTTAA
Organism: Salix arbutifolia; assembly: GCA_025169955.1. Lineage (NCBI taxonomy): Eukaryota > Viridiplantae > Streptophyta > Magnoliopsida > Malpighiales > Salicaceae > Salix > Salix arbutifolia. Next base: position 18,254,167 of record CM045907.1, read on the forward strand.
AATTGAGTGGGATGTTTTGGGATGTAGCGTAGGTGGCTTGTGTTGAGAGGGAGAGGGAGATGAGAAGAAGATATTTGGAAAAGTTAGTGCGGCCATAGTTTGATGGTAGGCGGTGGTTCCCTCCTTTTTTTTTAACGATATTGTTGGGATTGGATTGTGCTATTGAATTTACAGCTGTGGCCCATTTAAGTGACACGAAGAGCACCGAGCCCATAATATCAATCCTGGGCTCTCATAATTAGGCTGGGCTATAAAGTTTATTATTATTATTTGAATCTCCCGATTTTTCATCAAACCACATCCGAACAAAACCTGATGCCTCGCCATCACCACCAAAATCCTACCCCCTTTTCCCTACTTTCTTTTGATTATTTTTCTTCATGATAAACTCTCAACTCTACATTTGTGAAAGCCATCAACTAGTTGTTTACTTTCTCTTTTTTTTTTTAGGCGAGAAAAACTCACCTATCAGAAAATATATTTTGTAGGTCCAGATGAACAACTAAACCATTGGAATACATGTTCTGACTTAAACTCAAGATTTACTGTGTTATAGTTTGCAAGTTTTTTGTTATCACGCCACGATAAACAATTAGTTGTTTACAACATAAACATAAAACTTTCATCCATGACTCAGCTAGCTTGTCCCATTTATATGTCAGATTCAAAATAAAGAAGACCCTAGTTTCTTATACGAGGTTAGTTCATTATTCTTGATCTCTTATTTTTGTACTTAAATTGTGTTTTTCTAAGAATAGTTTTGATACACGCACCATCAATATATTCAGCTAGTTATAGTCAATATGATTGGTGCTAGCGTTTAACAAAAAAAAAAGACTAATAAACTACTTTAAGACACTTTATTGCATGGAATAAAAAGCAGGCATTTATTTAAATAAAAGCAACGATTGGATAATAATTGTGAATGGCATTGAAAATCACAAGGCCAGCTGCTTTCTATTTTTATGCAAGTCGGTCGCACATGAACCTATTTCAGCTGTAACCCTCTTAAACACACACGATACTTTCAGGAGCAGCAGTCACACCATCACAACATACCAGAAGCACAAGATCGCAGGAACTTTTCTATCTACTTGCTCCACCAAACCATGGTGATCTACAGCACCTTCCGACACAGCATAACTGCGACCCTCTCGTTTTCCCTATAAACATCTGCTAACAAAATACAGGGAAATGGAAACTAGAAAAGGAGAAACTTTATTTGCATGACCACCTTGACTGGTGGTTTCTTGAGGACATCATTCAATTGGGGGAGGATAAAAGGAAGACAAAATGATCGGGAAAGCGAGCCATCATCTCCAAGACAGCATCCACCATTTGTTTTTCTGACGACGTTGTCTTTGCTGCAACTTCTTAGCTTCTTGTTTGACGAGTATTGTAGGACTTGCAGTTCAAGCATTTCTGAGCTACTACATGGAATTGCACTTCAGAGGACTTTCCGCAATCATTGCAAAGGATTCTAACCTTCAGAACAGTAACATTATCAGTGTTAGTATATTTAGCAAACAATAAGCCGGTGCGTCACCTTAAGAAAATCTGACAAGCACATGACTTTAATGGTTCTACTTTCACTTTTGAAAGATGAGCATAACGCAAGCTGTTAAAGAGGGGGGGGAGCCAACCATTTTATTCTGGTAGTGTTCTGGCATTGGTGTAGCTGCAATTTCCATGTCGAATTTCTCCCATACCTTAGACATATCACAAACTGACTTCGAGCAAAGAGGGCAAGCATATCTGTAACAATAGCAAGTAAAAAACTGTGAATTTCCAAATGGTTAAAGAAACAAACTCGATACCACGGGATAAGGCTGCTGGAGGGAAACTCACTGATAATGATCCCTCATTTCCTTTAAGCAGCTCTTGTGAATGGTGTGTCCACATGGTAAGACAGTCACATCATATCTCGACTCAAATAAAAACTGCACCCATTTGAAATTAAACATCAGTCAGGCCCCAGTCACTAGACCAAAAAAAATGATCATAAGGAACAAACCATATCACAGAATAAAAGGTATAATCTATATCTATACCTCAAAGCAGACAGGGCAGTCATGATGCATTGCGCCCTCTATACAGGGGTGGCTATTCTTCAGAAGATTTGAGTAGCAGCAGCCTTCATGGTTTGATAGCACACCAAGGATACAGGAAAATATCATCAAGTTAGTTATACTGTAAGCACCCATACAGTTCCAAACTAAAACTAGAAATGACAGGAGAATTGTAGCTTACCACATTTGTAACAATGGAAGAAATTCTCAAGCCCTCCAATTCTGCCAAAGCGCACAGCACATGCCAGTCAGATAAACATAATTACATCAAACTAGAGGAGGGGGGGGGGGGGGGGGGGGGGGGGGGGGGGTACAGGCGGAGAAACATAGTGACATAAGTGAAGTTAGTGCAAGAATGAAAAGAAGTGTGAAGAATATGACTATCTGAAAATTACTGTGAGCTTTCATTTCAGGTGACATGGACCTTTTCCTTTTAATATCAAGAAAAGTTCTCACTGAAATTCTATAATGTCATCAATAGTTTAATGAAATAAACTTGCTCAGAAGCTCCCAACATTATTATCTCATCAATATGTTCAAAAGGAAAACCAAAAGGCATAAACAAGCATACCTGCAAATCCCACAGCCACCACAATGATACTGTTTCTTAGATGTCTGCAACAGAAGTGAACAGATTTGATTTGAGTTAGCAAGTTCATCTCCACAACTTATAAGACAGAAAAGATATGCAGAATCCTATAGCAGGCACAATCTCATTATAGCACATTATACTGAAAGCTGGATACTGCCAAACTAATCCCTTCATTTCATGGCTAACCAAGCTATGTGATATTAAGCACTTACATCATCATCAAACAGCTTGCAGGTCTCACAGAAGTACTTTCCCATGCACACACCACAGTTGATACAAACTTGTTGAACCTAATTATCACAGACAACAGGTGAAACATCAGTTATGTAGCCAAATGCTGACTAATAGCACAGGATGAAAACACAGAATAAAAAAGAACTGCCTAACTTCAGGTTTAGGGAATTTTTTTATTTATTAACTACTATGTCAATACATGAAGCACGACTATTCAATTTTGACTTCTAAAGTTTCCTATCATCAGCCTTTTTTCTTCCTAGATGTTCTCAACTTAAAAGTGTCATTTACAACTTGGAAACTTGGGATCAGAGGTCAGAATTGGTCTGCTAATGAGAAAAACTTGACGCAACACCAATAATACAAAAACTTACTCACCTCTTGTTCAGTGCCACAAAGTGAGCATATCACCTGAAAAAACACAAAAGGAGCATTTAGCAGATTGAATGGAAATAACAATGAAGGTTTACTGCAAGAACTCACAAAAGCATGATCAAAGAGAAAGGAACATGGCTACCTGTTTGATTTCATGGCGTGGCAAGTCATGTCTATGCTTCTGATCAACATTGATATTGTTCTGCCCACCAAACATAACAGATCAGCACACATTCAAAATCACCATAACATACTGACCAAAAATTATCAGCTTGAGCTACATGATCATCAAATACATAAAGCACTTTTTTTATAAAAAAAAAATACCTTTGCCTCATTATGACAATGACGGCAATCAAATATTTCGTTACAGCAAGGTGCTCTGATACGGCACCTTCTCCGGTAGTGCAAGCATCTGATGACAGAGCACATCATATTAAGCAAGTATAACGGCAGGAAACTATTGAACTTTGCTAGGTAAACAGGAACAGACTCATACCCGTATTCCATTAATCCTTTATCTAGTATTTCAGAAGTTTCCACATTCATTGATTCTTCTGAGAAGATGTGATCTTCATTAAAATGCTGTGAACATGAGCCCATGTGATGAAATAGTATGAATTCTTGAGGAACAAGATTCTCAATATGTACTTCTCCCATGGCAATATCTTCGGGCAATAATAGCAACTATCAAGAAGTTGGCAAATAAACCTGGAACACCTGCGCATTGAAATCAATTTAGAAAAGATTCTAAGACTTCAGAAGGCATATTTAGCACCCGATCAAGCCACGGAAACACTCCATGAGCTTTCTTGTACACTTCTGCAGATCAATTGAAATCAGCAACAACATAATCCAACTAACGCTGAACAGCTCCAAAGTCCAATCAGCTATACTCCCAAGAGAAGAATCATCAAAACAAGAAGATATACAAGTATAACTATAATGCAGCATTCAGGAACTCCAGAGCCTTCAGCCATGATTAGTAAGAATAGCATTGCATGATCACTCGATTCCTTGAAGAAGTCCCAGGACCATAGTCCAGTTACTCTGGACATGACAACCTATGGTAAAAGCAATACATCACACAATCAAACATGTTCTGAAAAGAAGAAAAAAAGATGGGGAAACAGTGAGAGTGAAGAAATGGGTTATTTTGATTGTCCATCAAGGACAGGCCTACCTCAAATAGCAACTCTGAAACCCAGTCTCCTCCAAAAATTTAACTTACCAAAACTTTAAAAGAAATCCTATCATCAGCACATCAGAGGTTTCCCTCTTGTCAAAGAAAGCCCATTCAAATCTCAGCCGCTCCCTCTCTATCTAAACCATGACCAGAAGAGTTATAACTTTATGGGACACACCATAAAGGAAACTTGCTCCTCTAATTACCAACTTTCCCAGACAAAATAGCAAATTTTTCTCCTGACTAAGGACTGTCATTCAAATATTTAAGGTATAAACAAGGTTGAAAAAACTATCAATTCCTATTGCCCATGTTTCCATCGATGATAGATGACACAGGGAAACGATCACTAACTTCTTCTGTAAGCAATCTCGAATTCCATTGAATGAAAAGAGAGTAGATGTGGAAGTTCTGAGCATGCTGTCTGGTGAAAGGAGGAGATGACGGTCCGAACTCTAACTGTGGAGATTCACTGGTGAAGCAATAACCATTATTTCAGTTATTAGGTGTTTCAACCCCCTGCTTCATTGTATGTTTATGTTTAGAAACACGAGAAACAAACAAGAAGCTCTTTGTGCTTAGCTTACACCCCCAACACTGGTCAAGATGGCATTATCCACGAAGAACAGGGTATAAAAAACCTAACTTTATGCAGGCACCCACCAACCTTGAGCACATGAACACCTGCAATTTAGGGCATATCCTGCAGAAAATCCCTAAATATAATGCTACCCCAACCCTTCCCTGCACAACTTCAGGATTACAGAAAGGGCCCTAACGACACCGACTTCTCCGCCTACGAGATTTCTGAACTCCACTCACGTCATTCCTATAAAACTCCACTCACTTCAGTAACAAAATGCTAAAAATAGCAGAAATTACTAAAGAGACAACACTGTTCTAAACTACATCCCTCCAACAAACTCTTGGAAAGCTAGTCCTATGTTTAGTTAGATGTCTTTCAAAAAAGGGGAGAACATGATATGAAAACCCATCTCTTTTCTCTACCACCAAGGTTTTAATCAGTTCACGGCAACCTCAATCAACCACCAACCTGTAGACCTAAATTACCTTAAAAACAGTTAAATATGAATGCCTTGTGCCCCATAAAGAGCCTCTCTAAGTTAGAAACTCTTCCCGGGACTTCCACCTTTTGAATCTTTAGTTTGCACGTGTAATATTAGTAATCACAAACAGCTCATCGGAAAGTTTCCTTCACGTTAATTCACAGGGAGCTCAGAAATCCGCACAGCAGTTGACGAATAATCCACAGAAAAACAAAACACCCACCTCTGTGGATTCAAGGGCTCCCTGACGAAAAAACATAGAATTCCACAAGCACTTCCTTTCTCAAAATTCAATAGACAAACACACCTATTTATCCAACAACATCCTCAGACAAATAATACATTTCACATCAAAAAGAAAAACAGCAAACATCACCATGCATCGATTGAGCAAAATAATAGACAAGCAATAAAATCACGAAAACTTTTTCCGTGATTGCGCGATTAAGACCCCATAAGGACACGTCACAATACACAGACAAAAAAAAAGATGAAAAACAAAAATTCAAACATTGAAACCTCAAATTCCCGATAACCAAAAACTCGACAAAACTATCATCACATTTCCTTTTCTAGCACTCAATTTTCTCAGAAACCAAGCAAAACTTAAATTACGTCTATGATTATTTTAGCACACACCTAACAAAAAGTAAGGTACGCTAGAGCCAATCAGGGAATTAAAAGAGAGTATTATCAAATTGAGTGAATTTTTTTAATCAGAAAAAACGAACTTTCAACCGCCGATCCGAAGTTTCGGTGGTTTAAACGGTAAGATCCGATAGTTGTTCTAGGAGCTCCGATAAAAAATCTCTTCAACTTCTCGTTTTTTCTTAGACTGTGCGCTGTGGGGAGAGAATGTGAGGGGGAATTGAATGGATTTTTTGCTTATATAGGAGAAATCCGGGTTATGAGAGGAGAGATTCGAGAGAGTTCGAGATTTTTTGTAAGTGAAAGCTGTGGTTTTACTTTTCTTGTCTGTCGACAGGTAAGGGTTCAATATTACGTAAACACACCTCTATACGCATAAATATCTTCAATTTTGGAGCTGGTAAAGTGGCTGGGTTATGGTACAACTGCATCTACGGAAATACCTTGCTTGCTCTTTGATCGCCTTCATCAAATATTGACTTCATCTATTGGATCATCAATTATCATTATTGACCTGCGCTGTGGAAGATAAAAAAAATGTGTTTGTTTATTTACATTCGAATTGAATATTTATGGTGGTTTTGGTAGTGTGTTCCAAAAATATTTTTTTTATTTTAATTTAAAAAATTAAATTATTTTCATGTGCTGATATTAAAAATAATTTTTTAAAAAATAACCGCAATCATACTTTCAAATAAATAATTATTAGAGTGACAACTTTTCAACCAAAGTTTTGATTATTTATTTTTTTGAATTATTTGTTTATATTTTTTAAAATAATTTTTATATGTTAATATTAAAAATAAAATTTTAAAAATATTTTTTGATATATTTCCAAGTAAAAAATATTTTAAAAAGTAAATATTACTAATATTTTAAACACCCCTTAATCGGCGCATGTGCTTTTAAATCATCGTCATCATGGATTTCTCCAATAGCATTATCTTGCTATTAGGCCATGTGATATATTGTTAAGTATTTTTTTAGAAACTGATTTTCTATCAAATGTCATAGAAAAACGTAATCATGTATTATTTTTATTTTTTAAAGAATGCAACTATACATTATTTTGTATATATTTTTTTAATGTGGATGTCTAGATAAACTTGGATGTATCTTGACATATTTCACGGGTTCTAAAATGAATTACCAGTTAATTAGCTTTTAGTAACTCTAAGAATTGCAAGACTCAAATTGGTGACCTCCAGGGAGCAAACTTAGGGCATGACTAGTTTAGCTGCATCTCCAGGGGTTATTTGTATATTGTTATATTATTATTTTTTTAAATGTAACTATATTCTATTTTTGTATATATATATTTTTTAATATGAATATCTGGGTCAGTTTACGAGTATCTCAACAAATCTTATGGGTTCTAAAATGAATAACCAATTAAGCAGCCTCGAGTGGCTTTAAGGGTCGCAAGACTTAAACTAGTGACCTAAAGGGAATAAATCTAGGGATTGACCCGTTGAGCTGTATCTCTCGAGATTATTTGTATATTGGTATATTTTATATTGTTATTTAAAAAAAAATGCAACTATATCTTATTTTGTATATTTATATTTTAACACGGGTGTAAAATATAAATATACAAAATATGTAATTATAACGATTTTTTAATAGTTTATTTGAATTACTTGTAAAAAGACCTTCGGTTAGAAGAATTTAGCTAGAAAAATAGTCATTCATTGCTAATCATGACTGTGGATCTTGTGAGCTGGCACCAAATTAATGGTTGATGAGTTGTTTATTCATGTATTAGTAAATATATAAGATTGAATTTCAAGAACAAACCCTCTAATACTATCAAAAGATATGCAAATTATTACAAAAAAAAAAAAAAAAGGCCAATCATTGTTCTGAACACAAATGGTTGTCCACTGAGCGAGGAAGACTACGATACTTACTGTGAACATGCTCCATAAGACTTTTCCCCAGACAGATAATTCGGTCACATCGAGAATAGGTCCTGCTCGGAGAAGAGAAAGGTATGATCATCTCGTGAAGCGAAATCAACGGTGGGCGTATGAGACAAGGATAGACCCTTCATGATGTGATCACGGCTCTCTATCAACGGGAGGCAAGCCAGAGACCAACTTCTGTCACCGAGTTTGTCTTAAATCCTTTATGCTTGACCCAATCTCTTAGCAGACTGGGTCAGGATTTAGACCTGGGTGACGTGGATAGATTAGATTGGCACTGGAAAAAATATCTCTGAGAATCTGCCACGTAAATCGCAAGGTTGGAAAAAATGGCTCCATGCTTATCATCGTACCGAGAAAAATTATAAAGATTCCCAGCACATGATGTTAGAAATTTATATTGAATTTGACAGGGATCCTTGAATATTCAAGCATAGATTATCGTGATGTGGAAGGTAAGATCTAGTGAATCCAAGGCAGTGCAGCCAGACCCATACGTGGAAATGATAGTCATGTGATAACGGTAGGATACTCACCGTATTTTTTAGTAATATTTTTAAGAACATTTGTATATTATATTTACATATTAAATTATAATTTATGTATCAGATAGTTAAAGATGTTTTCAATGTATATCGAAAATGTAAGAGGTTTAGTTGCATTTTATAATATTGAGAAAACAATTTTTTAAAAATAATCAAAATAGCACTTGACATTTGACATTATATAATATAAATTATTTTCATTATAATTAGTTTCGAAACTAATTAATTTAAGTTAATTAATTAAATTATTAAAAATAATTGATCTGATAATTATAAATGACACATGTTGTCGAATAATTTGAATGGAAAGTTATTTTTTAAACTCTATATAGAGATATACTGGTAAGAATAAGCGTGCCTTTAATTTTTTTCTCAACCCCACCTTCTCTCCATAAACTCTTTGTCTATGTTTATTGTAAACAAAACAAAATTTCTTAATAAACTTAAAGAAATCAATGTCTATAAATTTAATAATTTGTTGTATCTTGAAAGCATATTACTCTAATCATGCAACAAATATCAAGGGAGCAATTACTACTCAAAATACAGTGATATTTACATCTTAGAACGTATTTGCTATAACCAATGACTACAGTCCATGGCGTTGAAGACAAAAAATAAATATAGAATATTCAAAGATATTTGTTGAAATTATATAAAATGAATTTAAAAAAAAATCACACAGACATACATAACATACATAAAAATCAATTTAGTTCATTTCAGTTTTGGTTTTTATTTTTTAAACCAGTAAATGAAATTAAGAAAAATAAATTGAAAAAATAAATCGAAGCTGTAATGGAAAAAAGAACAAAAAAATAGTTCATCCTGACCTATTCAAGTTTAACAAGTGTAAAACCAAGTGAACTAATCAGACATGCAAGTTTGGTTAGATTTCATCCGGTTAAATCTAGTTTTTTCCTGTCCCTAATCATTGGCCAAGCAGTACAAAAAACTAGAATTAGCAGTTCAAATTACAAGCTAGTTTGATTCCCAGTGAAGTTTACTTGTGTAGTTTGAGAGATAATGCACATGTTGTATAGTTCAGCATGTTTTTAATTTTATTTTTTAAAAATAAAAAATATTAATTATATATATATGAGCATTTTTAATAAAAAAAAACATTTTTACAAAAACATCTCCTGGTACTACATCGAAGAACATATTTGTTGTGCTGTATGCATTTTTTTAGTGTTTAATCTTTTGATAATTTGACTCTATCAATAATATAATTATAAAATTTGGTCTATTTTATTTATAAAAAAAAAAACTTAAAACAATATTATTTTAATAAATAAAAAATTAGACTAAGATTTAGCTTTGATGTGAAAATGCTAGGTCGGTCAGGTCTTTAATAGGGTCATTGTTTTCTCTTAAATTCGCGTTACGTGGCAAATGTGTGACCGAAAGCTTGACACGTCAGTCCCTAATTATTGAACAAAAAACAGTACTAATTATTAAGCTAATCATTCTGCTCAATCATTCAAGTTTTTTAACACGGGAGTAAATGATACGTGGCATTGGATGTCATCATCGAGACCTTCAACACTAGCCTTTACCTACAATCATGAAAGTCTACGTGGCACCGTGCTTGTTGTTGATAAAACCTTACCTTAATCATGAGCACTTAATTGATCACGTTCAATTTACAAATTAGTTTCGAGTGCCTGCTACTATTTTTTTTTTATTAACGTTGTAGTTTCGGTCAACTTGTGCCTATACAGTATATAGACTAATTATATCTATATAGTATATAGACTAATTATATAAGTTTTAAAATTAATGATTATATAAATTTTTATTAGTTATTATATTAATAATTACATGATTGAAATATGAGATCATAAAAAAAAAAAAATTTTAATTTTAAAATTATATTACTAGAATACCTACTAGATAATTATTTGTTATTATTCTAAACAAGTATGACGAATTCGACTTTGTATATATCTATAGATATAGAAAAATTATTATATTAAATTGAATAGGTATTATAGATATAGAAAAATTATTATATTAAAGAGTAATGCAAAACCATGTTTATTAAAGACTCATTGAATGATTCAATTCTCCACTTTAATTCTTCTATCGAATATACTAAGTACGTTCCGTCCTCAATCATGAACTCAACCAAATTCTGAATCCAACGAAGACCAATGGGCTCCTCATTTTATTCTTTTTAGCACAGGCCAGGCCCAAATTATGGTGACCTTGAAGGCAAGTCCATGCCGAAAACATAATGTAGCAAATCACTGGGCCATGAACACAGTTCGCTAAGCTAACCGCCTCACTTACACGAGCACGCGGCATCCCGAAGCCCAAGACTGGTGGATGCAGTGATCCAAGACCAAGGGGAAGAAAATTGAGTGGATGGTCACGAGTGCCGTGGTGAACCAGCAGATCTTGTCTGCCCGCCTCCTGTGCCGCTCTGAATATGGTATGGTTTGTTATTGTGTTTTAAAAAATATTTTGTAATTTAAGTTATTTTTTTTATATTTTTAAATTATTTTTATGTGTTGGGTGAATAATAATTTTTAAAACTAAAAAAATATTATTTTAATATATTTCTGAATAAAAATATATTTTTAAAAGTAAACTCAAACACAATAACAGACGTATTCATATATTGCGTTTCAAAAATGTTTTTTTTTAATTTTATTTATTATTTTAATTTTTTTTAATATTTTAAATCATTATATCAAAAATAATTTTTAAAAATAAAAAAATATTATATTAATATATTTTTAAACGAAAATAACTTTCTAACCTACTGAAAACAGACACTTAGACATATGTATATGTATAGTATAGGCGCCGACGGTTGAGCCATGAGAGACGTCAAAGCTTCTGGGTCCACACATCACATGTCTATGCCTGTAGCATACTTTGTCATTTTCCTGGACCCGCACCACTGCTTGCTATCACTTCAAATGTTACGTCACTGATTTTTTCTCAAGTGGGCCATGGCTCAGGCCTGCAAGATAGCCAGTTGCTCTCACGTTGCATAGAAGCCTGATGAGCTCACAATTCGTTATTACGGTTAACATCCTTTATTTTATTATCATAGTAATCAAGAAGAAATGTTTATGATTGAAGAGTCACGGTCCAACAGAAATTCTTACAGAAGACTATAAAATCATATGAATTTTGATCGAACCATGTTCATTTATGGATAATAAAATATAAATGTTATTTTTCCATGTTTCGTGATCATGTGTACGGACCATGAGGAAAGATAATGTTTTTTTGGTTTAAATCTAACTATATCCAGTTCTGATTGATAATTTCAGTTATGCCACTCAACATTTATATTTTCCTGCATCTTATATGATGTTATTTTACACCGATAAACTCAGAAATAAATATAATATAAAGAGATTGATATTGGATTTTGGGTGCATAAAATATAATTTTACAACACTAATTATCAAAAACCCAAAAAAGAAAAAGAAAATATAAATTAGCAACAATTTCTGACACATTTCCCCCCGTCAATATACAACTCAGCACAGTAAAAAAAAGAGGTTGAACTGGTAGATATGAAGCGGCAACGGCCCATAAAAGAAGCTGTCCGGCAAATACTGCTGTACCGACTGACTCGTCTGACTGAGAAATTGTAGCCTTACAGATAGTAGAAGATTTGTACCCTCTACTCTAAGGTTCTTTTATTACTTTTTTTTAATATTATTTTTAATAAATTTTTAAATAAAAAAATACTTTAAAAAAACACTTTAATTATATTCCCGTACTGTCATGAATGACAACAAAATAGTATGACAACCATCTAGCTGGTACAGTTGTACAAGCTTGGTAATTAAGGATTTATTTTTTTGTAATTTTATATTTAAATTATATTATTGTTAATATAATGAGTAATAAAAAATTATATAATCATTAATTTTAAAATATATAAAATTAATTGAGATATATATACAAGTTATTCCACATAATCATATTAATAAAAATGAAATAAAAGAGTAGCACCTACGATCCCGCTCCCAAACTCTTCTGCCCCCGTTTGAAAGGACACATGGTAAAAAATTTAAAAACTGTTACAGATGTGATGATTGTTTGAATTCCTGTTTTAGGGTTCGCAATCAAGCTTTTATCTGAATAAGATAAGGCTTGGGAGGAGGGAAAATGTGATGCTATTTTGAGCTCCTGCTGTACGGCTAGTAGCTGATGTCTGTTTCTCAGTGCATTGTGCAATGTTTTTTATCATTAAAAATAAAAGTGAAAGTGTTTTTTTGGGTATAAAATATCGTTAAACATATCTAAAAAGCATTAATTTTTAAAACACATGAAAAAACCAGCTAGATTACATTAACAAACACATCCTTAAAAGTATGCTAATGCAATGCGGTGTATTTTTATATATTAAAATAATAAAAACATGTCAATTTAGAGAAAAAAATTGAAAAGTAGTTAATCTGTATTACTAAATACACCCTTGAATACGTGTTGTGTATTTTTATAAAAAAATACTTTAATTAAAACAATATTTTTTAATTACTTTTCCTCAAAAACAATTTTAAAACATCATTTTTGATTTATTTTTCAAAAGAGAGAAAATAAAACACTTTAAGAAATTTGGTACGGTGGACCTGAATCCTTAATGTTTTCCAACCGACAACCAAAAATCATACTTCGCGAATTTCAAGAAAATAAGCTCCTCAGTCATTTTCTTGCAAGAGCACCAGCCTGCTAGGACCAGCCTGCTAGGCTGTTAGTTTTCGCGGGGTTATTAGCGTCTTTTTATAGTTTGTTTGATGTTATTTTTTAAATTATTTTTTTGTTCATAAATGAATTAAAATGATATTTAAATAAAATATTTTTGATATCAACACATAAAAATGATCTAAAAATACAAAAAATATTTAATTTCAAATAAAAAAAATTCATTTTAATTTTTTTTTAAATACAATTACAAACAACTTTTAGTAATGGCCAGAAAATAGAGCCGAGTCTTCGTGAGAAAGAAGCACCGAGAAATCTGCTATTAAAACTAGGTAAGAAGCATATTCATTCACTCGTTCATATCTCATACTGCCCTCTCTCTTGTGACTAGCTACTAGTATTTATTGTTCTCATTGCCTTCAAAATCTCTCTCAAATCTACGCAAAATTTCTCCCTTCAAAATCTCTTCCTCCATCGCCACCTCTCTTGCCCTTTCTCTCTCTAAATCCAGAAGAAATCAAAGAAAAAACTACGAGAGAGAGGATCCCGTTTTATATTACAGAACAGAGATCCGTACATGTTCGCTGGCGTCTGATGAAGGCGAAGATTCACATTCTTCCATTCTTTACCACCCTCGCTCTCATTGGCCTAACCACAGCCCAGCACCACTCTTTTTCTAGCAATGCTGGCCCTGGAGACTTCCAAACAATACATGTTAAACAAAGCCAGAGACAGCTTTTACGTTACAGAGAGGAACTTGATATGGAGGATGAGTATCTGATGTTACCAGCTTGCCTCAAATTCGACAACCCTAGACTCAGAAGTGCCTACATTGCACTCCAAGCATGGAAGCTAGCCATAATCTCGGATCCGTTGAGCCTCACATCGAACTGGGAGGGATCCAACGTTTGCAACTACACTGGTGTCTTCTGTGCCACTTCTCTCGACAATTCGTCGATTCAAACTGTTGCTGGGATTGATCTAAATCATGGCGACATGGCAGGGCACTTGGTCGAAGAGCTCGGGCTCCTGACAGACATTGCCTTGTTTCACATCAACTCCAACAGATTCTGTGGGAGAGTACCAAAAACTTTCAAGAAACTAAAACTACTCTACGAGCTGGATCTAAGCAACAATCGTTTTGCGGGCAGGTTTCCTTACGTTGTTCTTGGTCTTCCGAAGCTCAAGTATCTTGATCTTCGATTTAACGAGTTTGAAGGTGATTTGCCGAAAGAGTTGTTTGATAAGGATCTCGACGCAATATTCATAAACCACAACAGGTTTGCTCTTGAATTACCTGATAATTTTGGTAACTCACCGGTTTCTGTCATTGTTCTTGCAAATAATAAATTCCACGGATGTTTTCCGACAAGTTTGGTTAACATGTCTAAGACCCTGAATGAAGTGATTCTCATGAACAATGGCTTGCACTCGTGTTTACCTAGGGAGATAGGGCTGCTTAAGAAGGTGACAGTTTTTGATGCGAGTAATAACGAACTCTTCGGGTCTCTGCCCGACACCATCAGAGAAATGGAGAGTCTAGAACTGCTAAACGTGGCGCATAATATGCTGTCAGGAAATATCCCTGGTGGCGTGTGTTTGCTTCCACATCTTAAGAACTTCAGTTATGCTTATAACTTTTTTACCGGTGAACCACCGGCGTGTTTGGATTTGGAAAGTTTTGATGATGGCAGAAATTGTTTGAGGAACAGGCCCGACCAGCGATCAACTTTGCAATGTAAAGTGTTCTTGTCTAGGCCAGTTCAGTGTGAGGCTTTTAAATGTCGCAAGTTCGATCCCTCTCCACCGCCCCCACCGCCACCTTCACCAGCTCCTCCATCAGCATTATCCCCACCACCCCCACCGCCACCCTCACCAGCTCCTCCATCAGCATTACCCTCACCACCCCCTCCATCATCAATTCCGCCGCCACCCCCAATACATTATGTTCCGCCTCCCCCCTCCTACTCACCACCACCACCGCCAAACCCACCTCCACCACCTCCTCCTGTTTATCAACCCCCACCCCCACCTCCACCACCTCCTCCTGTTTATCAACCCCCACCCCCACCCCCACCACCTCCAGTTTATCAATCACCACCCCCGCCAAACCCACCTCCACCACCTCCTGTTTACCAACCACCACCTCCGCCACCCCCTCCAAATTCACCACCACCACCTCCCTCATGTGCAGAACCCCCTCCACCTCCATCACCTCCGCCATGCCATGAGCAACCGCCTCCACCATCACCTCCAGTTCAATACCTGCCACCTCCACCTCCTCCAGTATATAATTCACCACCACCAGCTCCGGTGTATAATGGTCCATTGCCACCAATTAGTGGCATACCTTACGCCTCTCCACCACCTCCACCGGTTTACTAAATTTATGATTATTTCGAGAGATTTCTCCTTCACCAGCCCTGCAAGTCGCAGTTCTTGGTGACAAGGGGAAGAGACGGACGTATTTTATTGCAATCATCCAAGAATTGTTTCACATAATTGCGCGTAGCAGAATTCAAGTCGAATAGACGTTTGGAGATAGAAAACAGCTTAAGGAAAAAAAAGTGTAGCAGGATGAATAAGTTTCCCTATATTTTTATAATTGAATTGCCATGCTTGTTTTTGAGTAGCTAATAAGATGAATGATGTAGAGAGAAACAGTAGGTTTGCAGGGATTGTAATTACATATGTGAGATCCATCTTAGCTATTTATATGTGATTTCCAATGGAAAGATCTAATGTTTACTTCAATGTCATTGTTTATTCTGTTGCTCTACTTTCTAGCTTTCTGGTCACCTCCGTTTTCAGCATGCAGCAGCCTCATCTTCCTGGGGTTTCTGCTCAATTTTACTTCAGAACTCGTTCATGATTCACTCGTTATAGTTTCAAATTCAGTTCCAGTCAAAGCTGTGTTTGTCTCAAAAATATTTTTGGTTGATGATGTAAAAATGATTTTTAAAAAATAAAAATATTATTTTAATACATTTCTGAATAAAAAATATTTTCAAAAACAATCTCTATCCCAAACCACCCAAACCAGCACTAAAACCTTAAAGATGTGGACATAACTCATCGAGCTACCCATGACAAGATCCTTTCATGTTATTATCACAAGATCCATACATGTGAGACCCTTCATATGAAACTTGGAAAGATGAGAAAGGTCTCAATTGTCTGTGGCCACGTCCCAGCACACATTCATCACGGGAACTTTAAAAACTCGCTCTCTAATCTGCCTACTGGTCTTCCATGCTTACTATGTGATTGCAAGACAATTAATGAAACACCTACCAAAGTAATATAATACAAGAATCAATGGCCCTAATCTAATAAAAATCCCATGTTACTGTTCACATTTACAGCTCATGATCCAAAACGGGGTGTCTTTGAAGGTTGAGTAAGCTTTAGCCACAACATTTTAGACCAGCTTAAATTTTCATGACATCAAACATGAAGCAGCTGTTCAAGTAATGAAATGGTTGCCAGACAAGGTAACAGTTCTGCTCCAACGATAATTTGTGCAGTGAAATAGAGAACATTAAAAGTTTGTCCTTGCAATAACCTGGCTTACTTTCGAGCCACGGCATCTTCGACCAGTTTTAAATTTCCATGACACCAACATGAAGCAGTTTTTCAAATAATGACATGGTTGCCAGATGAGATAACAGTTCTTCTCCAACGATGATTTGTGCGGTGAAATAGAGAAACTACAAAGGAAGTCCTTGCAATAACATGGCTCGCATTCTGTGATTACTTTTGCAAGTACCTTGTTGTTTCAAGGAATCTGGAAATTACAAGGATCAATTTGAAGAGAGAATAAAGTGTATGATAGATTTGTAGTCCATGTGGCCTTCCTAAAAAGCTAGATGTCACAAGAAAAGATACAGTTGAACAAACAGTTTATTAAAGATATCACCTAAGATTAGACTTCTCATCCACGTCAGCACATGATCCTGAGGGTAACACCTCCTGGAGAAACATAAATTATTTCTTTTTATATTTGAGCCTGAATCTGAAGCAGGAAAGAGTGAAAGAATAAATTATCCATACTAAGAAATATTGAATTAAGATCCTAATGGCTGGTAACTTATCCATGTCCATGTGTTTATACTTGAAGAACCATTTAAGAATTTAATGCAATACACCAACATAAAATTTTGTTCCCTGGTTGCCTATTCAAGAAAACAATACCATGAATCTTACCCTTTGCCCCAACCCATTTTTTTGGCAATGATTTTTTTAATTTCAATTACTTCCTTCAAAAGTAAACTCATTGGGAATTGATGTTTGTATTTTTTCAATTTACTTTTATGAAGTTATCTTTAACTCATGACTCGAATCATGAGTTTGAAAAGTTAACTCGGTTGACATGAGTTTTTGATACTAATTCAATTTTTTCCATCTCAATTTTATCCATCAATATTGGATATTGAATTGTTTGAGAATTATATTTTATGATTTATTTCGATTTGCTTTATATAAGATTATTTTTATCTCATGACTCAAGCCACAAGTCAAAGGCTTGAAAAGTTAATCTTGGTTGATTAAAATTGTTTTATGATATTTTTTTTCAATTTTATTTTTTAACATTAGATTGATTGAAGATTTAACTTCATTTTTTTTTTTAATTTACTTTCTATTGGGTTACCTTAGTTTTATAACTTGGGTTATAAGCTTGACAAGTTAATCCAGGTTAACTCAGTTTTTTTTTTCTTTCCAATTTCATCTTTCAACATTGAGTTTTGTAATTTATTTTTATAGGATTATTTTCATCTCATGACTTAGTATACAGATTGACGGGTTAACCTGAATCAATTCAAAATACTATCATCTCAATATTTATTAAAAAAATCACATCTTAAATATTTATTGAGTCAAACCGTGTTTTTACCTATCATTCGAGTTGTCTTTAGATCCACCAAAAAGATTGAGTCATGTTAGATCAATTCTCACAATGTTTAATTTTTTTTTTCTACTACAAAAATTATTAGCAATGCCTTTTTTTTTAATGTTAAAAAAAAATTAATCCGACTCTTAGAGTAGTGCATAACAAATAATCTAGAAACAACTAAAAATCTTGTACCATCTTCTCACCCCATTTAAGAAAGGCCTTAGATTTATTTTGGAGATTAAGATAAAGGAAATCATAATTTTTTGGATACATCTTTGGTAACAGCGTCCAGCCGTCCACATTACAAACTTTGGTTCATATTTGTCTCTTAAGACTCAGCTTTTCCTGCTCATTTTTTATGTCAGGTCAACCGAATAAGAAAATGAAAAAAAGGGAGAAACACCCAATTTATTAATTAATGAAGAATTTGTATCTCCCTTGATTTTCCTTCTAGTACCTATCGATTATGCAGAATAAAAAAGAAAAATTGCTCTACAATCACACACACATATAACTTACATGCTAGAGATGACCACTTTATTTTGCTTGGCCACTTCACTGGATCAAACCATGAAACATGGCGTCAACACAGGCCATCTGTGATACAGCCAACAAGACAAATGAAGTACGGCGAGAGACAAAAATGTTATCAAGACAGAAAACTAAGAAATCATGCATCATATGAATATGCCTGTAGAACTATTACCTTCTGCCAATGCACAGGTGTATACCCAACACTAAAACCAAGCAACCATGGATCCCACATGATACATTCCCTAAATCAGAGAAACAAAAAATGTTAGCTTGATTGAAATACAAACAAATTTATAAACAAAGAACTATCAGAGGCCAAACTCATCAAGACAGAACAAAGAACAGGTTCAACAGCTGAACTCAACGAAACCTGAATTAACATACCTGTTTCTCTTTTTTCCTATTGTTTTTGGTTTCTTTATTTCTTCCCCAGCTATCAAAGTAATATACTAAGAATGTTCAATGATTAGTATTGAAGGCAATAAAATGTACCTTCACAGGCAAAATCCCTGAGTTTCATGAATGCAAGTTTTGAACTCATCAAAGCTGGTGCAAGTTCGGTCTGGTTCTGAGTTAGCTTGCCAGCAGGTCAAAGGACATAAATTCACGTTCTCATTCAAAACCTTGGCCAAATGGAAAAGCCTTCAAGCTGGAAAAAAAAGAAGAGAAAAATGCGCTCTATCACCTTTCCAGTAGCTCAATCAATGAAGGAGT
The DNA here is from genome assembly GCA_025169955.1 of Salix arbutifolia. Classification (NCBI taxonomy): domain Eukaryota; kingdom Viridiplantae; phylum Streptophyta; class Magnoliopsida; order Malpighiales; family Salicaceae; genus Salix; species Salix arbutifolia. The sequence goes on from CM045907.1 coordinate 18,273,627, forward strand.
AGGAAAAGCAGAAGACTATCTCCTACTTGAGAGTTCATTTCAGGCATTGATGGCTGGAGCGACCCATTATTAGACAAGTCTTCCAAGCCTTTGATATCCTGTTGCAAGCGGCTAACACGCAAAATTGCATGCTCAAGAACCAGCGGATCATCGGGGGGATTCTGCAGAAGGGTAAGCAAGGCCTGGCGATAAACTTGAGATGCTAATAACGGCCTTGCAACCTGTCGATTTTTACAAAGAATTGCCACCTTGATGACATGCTTACAGAGATTTCCCTGTCTTGACCAGGGACAGTCACAGAGGGAAAACTCAGAACCAGGGTTCCAAAGTGTATATGCCAGACTTCTATCGGTTTGGGAGATGACTTTTGCAAGCTGTAGATTTTGTTCATCCAATATCACATCTACATCAGGGACTTGCAGAGCCTGATACCAAGGATTAGTTAAGAAAGACTTGTCCCTTGCATTTGTGAAATACCCAGTCTCTGCACTGTATTGATCTAACCAATACAAGGAGTGGAATCCAGTTGTCAATGTGTGGATCAACCAGTCAATTCTTGTATACGAATTAGCATGTTGCTGATCGAAAAGCTTGGATTTCAACCTTAAGTGATAGAATTCAATTGCAGCCTGGGGCTCCGTACTGGCTACAGGGAGAGACCTTATGCTATTAATCCACAACTCTGTAACACAAGAAGGCAGGTTATAACAAACATCTGATATTAAAAGTTACAGCTATAAACGTTTTGAAGGAATAATATAGGCTTTTAATTTCATTCAGTAGCTATATGGAGGAGCTGAATGGAAATGAATATAATGCTGTTATTGAATAAATCAATGCAGAAGTTATCACTTCTCCATTATTTGCATATTTTGATAGCTGATGTTTTACATCAAGGTCACTGCATACTAGTTGTTTGCTAATATAATATTATACATGTTATTATTAAATCTTTCACTTTTTTCTTCAATTATATCCCCACTTTACATCATGAATACTTTGGTCAAACTAGCTATCACTTGTAAACTAAGTTAGAATTTATTAATAACTACATCATAAGATGTCATATGAATAATGTGTTACATTTGGAAGAATTATCTAAGAACAATGTTCTGTATTGTTCTTCAATATGCAGCTGTTATTTCAAACATGGTCAAAAATCCTTCTTTCCAATATTCCTTTTTTCTATATGTAAACGCCTCCCATTTTTTAGCACCAAATGAATAAATTAATAAAATCACTATTTCATTACAGAACGAGATCAAAGTTGGGAATAAATAAAATCCTGTTTCAATAATGCATGATTATATGTGAAATTAGATGGTTGAAATATGACATGACAAAAAAATTTACACCATGAAGATTCCTCCACGAAACAAGGAGAAGATTTTTATTCTCAGACAAGAAACATATACCTATATATGGCAACCATCTCCTCTTGAAATAATCCATAAAGATACATTGGTCAACATATACTTGCATGAACTCTTCAACTGCATCATCAGCATTTGACCCACTTCTTGTAGAATACAAAATCCAACCCAAGTGCTTAAACATCTCTCGCTGGACATCAATGTTGCAGCATTTCTTTAAAAGACTTCTCATCCAAGCACGGCGAAGGTGCCAGGTACATAACAGGGACCGACATTGGAAAGCCACTCTGCAATTATGAACCACATTGGAATTTATATTCCCCATTGAAAGTTAGGGTCAAGTACATGAAAATGACAGTCCATGCCAAAAAAAATTACCTTATGAAAGAAATATCAAAAGAAGGATCATCCACTAAAAAGGCATTTGGCCTCCAACTCGGGTCCTTGCTTCGGATTCTTTCAGCCAAAGAACCAATCCATTTGTGGATATCTTGAGTAACAAATGAGGAGGTAATGATCCAAGCAACCGGAATTGCATTTTGAGAAGAGTCAAAAACCAGTAAAGTACATAGGGGATACTGCAATGAGGAAAATTACCAAGTGAAATGATATAGAATTGATATCTATAACACCTTTTTATATTCCACAGTAAAGCAATTTAATTCTTCCTCAACTTTTAGCCAGGATATTTTTTAATCAAGGTGTTTGGTCCATTTGAAAGATCTAATCCACTATATATCGATGAATTTGAAGGTCATGAGTATAAAATAAAGGCTCTTGCACAGTTGTATTCCTTGAGTCGTGGTCCTGGAAGGAAGAATTTGGAGACTTAGAGCTTTAGAATTTTTACAAATTGCTGCTCTTAAGACCGGAGCCTGCACCCTTATGGTTACAAGCCCAAGCCGAGAATGATTCAAATTTTTGCAATCATAAGATATTTGATACGAAAATGGGTCAACTGCCAATATTTAAGAAGAAATTTTCAAATCCTTGAAAATTTTGCATGTCAGTGCCTTCATACATAACCATGAAAAATCAAAGAGTTCTTAAATGAGCATATTACCTTAAGTTTCTTCAAGCCAAATGTAGAATGAGAAGCTACTGAACCACTATGTCCGTAACGGATCATCTGCTGCAGCTGCCAATCTGTCTGAATCCCCAGAATAAAAGGTTCTGTGCTTGACATATCTTGGAAGAAAAAAACATGCTTCTGATGGCGCTGCACCCACATCCTTACACTGAATTCATCATCTGCATGCAATTTGTAAGATGAATTACGAACAATCCTCTCCATGTTGCGAACATCATTCCGAGTAAGAAAATCATCTCGGTTGAGGGGGCCACCATGGCCCTGCACCACCTCTGCATGATGCTGGATTATATTGTCCAAAGATATTCCAATATATAGCAAAGACATCACTTTCTGGCGCAATTCTTCTGAGATCCTTGGAGCATACATAGCTCTTGTCCCCACAGCATCCACGTCGAGTATCCCATGACATGGGGCCCCTGTTTTGTCTACATGTTTTCTCTGATTATAAATGATAAGAGCCAGGAAGGGGCGGGTGTATAAGCGTTTTACTGTGAAATGGCAAAGACAACCTCTCATCATGTGACGCCTCCCGGGCCTGCTTCCCTTCCCAGTCGCAGGTTTGGTGTGAGAACCATCCCCCATAGTGGACTCACTATCTCGGTAATCTTCAGGACCATATGAACACCAATATCTGAAAGATAACTTTCATAATGGATTACTTGGGTTAAACTAAAAGCGATCTTCAAGACATGCATCAATTTCCAGTAAGATAATTAACTTTTATCATTTAAAATATTCTTAGAATGTTTGTCCATTTAGTGGGAAATAAACATTCATTTTGCAAAACATTCACCTTGAAAACAGACAAAAAGAGGCATACTTTAAGGAGCTCTTGGCAGAGATCACATTTCAGAGAACAAAAACCAAGAACAATCATTTACACACTGGCCCTCATAGTTCATTCATCATAAAACCCTAAAAAGAAGAAGGGTGCCTTGAATAGCACTGCACGAATTCATGAACATACAGTGTATATTCAAGATAGCAATCGACCCTTGGTTTGCTGATGCTCCCTTCAGATCTCTTCCTTCTAGACTCAATTCGAAAGCTAGCAGGACATTCTGCATTTGAAGATTCTCCTTTTACAAAATCATCCACTCTAGGAAAAGGGATGAGGGCAATATCATCACCACCTTGTCGACCACCTTCTACTTTCACCCACTTTATTTGAGCAGCAGAAAACTCAGCACAAGGTGGATCTTGCACTGGAAGACTAAGAATGTCCTCCATTCTTGGCACCTGTTGATTTAAGAACCCCCCCAAAAAGAAAAGAAAAACACATTACGTTGCAGCAAATCCGGTCCAAGGATCAATACACATCACATTCTCATTAACACTTTGCAATGAAAAATACTTCTGTTATTTTTATTTTTGTATAAAAGAAGTTATTTCAGTGATCAAAAGCATGAGGCAGGACCTTACCCTGCTACAAAAGCTAGAATCATTATCAGATTACATAAGCAGTCTAATGGAGGATTAAAAGTATACATGCATGAAGTTGGGTATACTAATTTCATTGAATAAACAAAATACAAATCAACAAATGAGAATTAGAGTGAAAAAAAACAGAGAAAAATCAGAGGTGTGGTCAAAATCACCTTTGGTTCATGGCCCTTCATGCTCTTTTCAGAGCTTGAGATGAGGCTAAGCTTTAGCTCACTGTTAATCTATTATTTCTCTGCAAAATGCAAATGGATAAAGTCCATTACTTTAAGTTAAGAGAAACGCTAAAAAGAGGAACTTCGAAAGACCCAGAAAGCAGAATTGGAAGAGGAAGTGAAATAGTAAAGCAAATTACCTCCCAAAGCCTTGGTTTTCAGGACTCTCCCTCCTCCTCTGAATCTCTTCCTCTCTCTCTCTGGGTGTTGGTACAGTGAAAGCTTTTGTAATGATTGGACAAGATGTCAGCAAACGACATGATGTTCACTCGAATGCATTGCATGTTCATGCAGCGAGAAAAATAAGACGAGTCGTCTTCACGTCAGGGTTGAGACAATTTGAAATATCTGTTTTGTTCTAGTATTATTTTTTATTTTAATTATTTTTTTATATAATTTTAGATATTTTAATGTTTCAATGTCAAAAATAATTTTAAAAAATAAATAAAATATTTTTTAAAATAAAAATTATTTTTAAAAATAACTTTAATCACAATTTCAAATATACACTCGATGAAAATAAGAGTTGCATTATTTAAAATATTTTTTATTTAAAAATATATTAAAATAATATTTTTATTTTTAAAAATTATTTTTAAACCATTCAAATAAAATAAAAAATTAAAAAACTTTTTTTTTAATTTCTCAAACACCCCCCTTGATTTGTCCAATCGTACAAAAATAAATACATAACCTCAAGCACTTCATCAACATTTTGTTGTGGAAGTTTGTGCGTAGAAAATAAAAATATATACTATCGATATCTCGTGCGAATAGAATAATAGCCTGTTTGGGAGTGTGATTGCAGTAGTTTTTTAAAGTGTTTTTCATGCTGAAATACATCAAAATGATGTTTTTTTTATTTTTTAAAAATCATTTTTGATATCAGCACATCAAAATGATTTAAAAACATTAAAATATATTCATTTAAAATGAAAAAAAAATTCGGCAAACACCGGTTGCAATGCACTCCCAAACGGGATATAAAACAAGTGAACTTGCCCGCGTGTTGTAAAAAATTGATTGATTTTATACGTGTTGTAGTTAATTATTGTAATATTTAAGTACTAAAATTATAATTGAAAATATATGTTATAAACGGGGTTTCCCCCCGCTTAAAAGTGACTGGATGGTGTTACTATCAAACTCTTTTGATAATTATTTAATCGGTAGATTATACAATTGAAATTGAAAAAACTCTGTTAAAATGATTGATGTGTCCCGTGTAACATACAGATTGATTGTTGTGTATATTTTATTTGTTTCATTAATAATTTTATTAGCAAATAGTTAAATTACAATTGTTGAATTTTAACACAGATAATAATTTGTTTTACGCAACAAATAATATGATTGGTAGTTTCGTTTTAACTACCTTGGTAGTAGATAGTAAAATCATAATTGATAAAATTGATCAAAGATATATTATTTATTGCGTGTAACATATTAATGGTTTGTTGGTAATGTTTGAACTATTTGACGAATAATTTATCTGACAGATAACAAAAATACAATTGCTAAAATTTATATAAAAAAAATCATATTTTTTCTTTATATTAAAAGTATTATAGAGAAATGAGATTAAATTAATGTGAGATTTCTAAAGAAAAGTCAATTTATTTTTTTATATACATTTAAACATTAACATCAAAACAATATCATAATATATAATAATTATTATTATTCTAAATGTCCTACCTATAGTAAAATAAATACATATAAAAACTACATAATTTTCAATTTTTTAAGCAGATTATTTAACTTGTATGGATAGCATTTAAAAAAAAAACAGGACTATTAACAATTTTGTTTTATATTCAAAAATTTGGTGCTGCCAATGGCGAAATATCGGACAATTTTTATTTATTATTGTAGATAGTTTGACACATTTTTTCAACTTGTCTTGTCAATGTGTGGTTTCATATTTTTTTCACGTTATATGAGTGCTGAAATATCATAAATTTTAAAAAGAAACATAAGTTATTTTCAAAAAAATAACATTGATCAAATAATTTATGTTACAATTCTTATAGCTGTCATTATAAATATTATATACATAATTAATATTTTAATCATTATTGGTCATACTATCGATGACACCATAACTATTGTTCAAAAAATTATTATTTTTAGTTTATAAGATTTATTTGTCATATTATTATATTAAAAGTATTTTAGAACACTTATCATGAATTATTATTTTATTTTAAGAGAATAAATAGGTCATATATATATATATATTAGGACGCTAATATTAAATAAATATAAGAATATATACTTAACCTCATATATTTATAAGAAAAAAAATTCACAAACAATCATTATTATTATTATTTTAAATGTCTCACCTGCAATAATTAGGAATCTTGACAATGAAAAATATTAACAAAAAATCAATAACCAAAACAAATGAAAAAAAAATTGATTACATTTTAAAATAATAATATGTAAGGAGGCTTTAGTGAACATTGAAATTAAATAATTTAAAATAAAATCGGAAATTAAAAGAATTGGGACCGAAATGAAACTGAAATCCATAATTAATTTGCATAGAAGGATAAGATTGAAAGAAATCAAACTTTGATGCCGAAAATATTAAGGATTTATAATAAATTTGCATGAAAGGGTGAAATTGAAATACATCAAAACTTTGATACCAAAAATATTAAGGATTCCAGACCAATCCACAAAATTAAAAGAATGAGAACCTAATTGAAACTACAATATATATTCAATTTCAATTGAAGGACGAAATTAAAATAAATCAAAACCTATATAATAGCAATAAGGGCCAGAAAAATAATTTCTAACGTTTAGAGACTGAAATGATTTTTGACAAAAAACAGTTGTGTTGACGTCATCTTGCCCAGAAAGGAAAGAGAAATGGGGGGATTCAAACGACCATTTACATGTCTTCGGACACCATATAGTCACGCACGCGCGCATCAGGTGGAAGAGAACATGCCTGAAAATCATTTTAGATGTCGATTGGACATTTTTGGACGCGGGAGCAAGCCACACGTGCCGTCCAAAACACACGTGAGCGTGGAAACGGACGGCGCGTCCGGTGACGCGCCAACAGTAAATCGGCTAAAAAAAGAATAAAAAATTGGTTAATTACGGATCACCCCTCCCTTTCAAGCATGATTTTTGTCTTTTTCGAGAGACAAAACGGTTATTGCAATATTCAATGAAATATTAAAAAACAAATAAACCGGCTCAACGACCGAACCAGACCAAAAATATACAATTACTGTAGAACCCCTCAACCCAGGTATCGTTTTTTATCTTTTTCGAGGGACAAATTCATTATTACACTGTGCATAAACAAAGAAAAAAAAACCGAACTCATGTAGGCACGAAAGCAGCGTAGCAAATATCCAGTCCACAGTGCAAGACCGATCTACTTTAGATTCTTTCTAATAAGTCAATAATTTCGGTCCGGTGCATAACATAGTTGAAAACAAGTTACAAATTGATTATAAATTGGAAAGGTTGATTTATATAAATTCAAAATGATATTATTTTAAGATTTGTTTGTAAATAATATTGGAGATTGACAGATTATAAAGACTAAGTGTCTGTTTAGAAATGTGGTTGAAGTTATTTTTTAAAGTGTTTATCATTAAAAAAAATGCATTAAAATGATTTTTGATATCAACACATGAAAATGATGTAAAAACACTAAAACTTTTCATCTAAAATAAAAAATATAAAAATATTTTTTTCAAAATCGCTTTTAAACGCAGTGTCAAAGACCCTTAAATATTGTGGTATAAACATCACATCATATGTACTGTTCACCTTCTCTTTTTTATCTTGATCGTCAAGCTTTTATTTTGCATGATTGTATTTTTTTGGCACTATTAATTTATTCAAATTAGTTTTAGTTTTTGGTGTGAGAGGTAATACTAAATTATGACAATAAAAAGAGAAAATCGATATTAATACCAATTTTAACCACAAAAATAGTAGATATTTGTGTAAAAATATCCTATTTAGTTAAAAAAAATTCAATCTGTATGTCTTTGTTTCGAGATGTTTATAGATTTTTGTGTTTTTTTTTAAAAAAAACAAATTATCAAATCTTTCATTTTTAAAAATTATATTAAATCCCAAATTAATCACCAAGAGTGTTTTTTTATATTTAAAAATATTTTTTTAATTTAAAATAAAAAAGTTCATTTTTTTCAAAAATAACTGAATAAAAGAAAAGGTGTGATGGAGCTTAACGCAAGAAGTGTATCAGTCTCGATAGAAAAAGAAAGAGAGATGGATAGAAAAATAACGGTCGTGTGGTTTTTCGGTGAACGAGAAGCCGAGCAAAGGAGATAGCGAACTGTGACTCGAGGAACCATTGAAGGTGGGAACTGGATAATCTGGCTTTTAAAGATATGTCGAATCAGCATAATTTAGTCACTGTCTGGGATTACGACAGACGTGATTTTTACTTAAATATACATTAAAATTTTAAAATAATATTTTTATTTTAAAAATTATTTCTACATCAACCCTTTAAAATTATGTAAATAAATCAAAAAATTAATTTAAAACAAAAATAAAAACAAAAAGTTGTCAGAAACACTTTTAAAATACATTCATAACCAGACAATTAGAGTATATGCTGCCACCTGCCGCGCAATGATGGAGTGGAGAATATTGTTATCCTTTTGAAAGGAATTACTTAATTTCATGAAAGATGATACTAACTAGTTGCCTGCTCCAAGAGGTTCAGGCATGAGCAAATACAACACGAAAACTGTAGACCTGCGCCACTGACATCACGGAGTCACACGCTCACAGCAGGACATGGCTGGTCTTTTTCTTGCCAGTTTCTCAATTTGAGAAGCACGTGCACAGCAATCCCGCACAGAAAGCCGAGTGCTGCACTTGAACCCACCAGTGAAACGGCAGCGCATATAAGCATCACAAAGGCTTCCTCCTTCGTGTTCATGTCCCTTGAAGCCATAGCCAACTCGATTCCAGCAAACAATAGCAGCACCCCTAGGACCCCGACCGGAAATTGGTTCAGAACCATCACTAAAGAACTGCCTAAAACCAAACCCACAACCAATTTGGCTGCTCCAAGTAGTGCCACGCAACCTCCGCTCCTACCTCCGAACTTGTACTGCCCAGCCAGTCCACCTGCACCATGGCAGCATGGCATGGCACCGAACCAACATCCCACTATGTTCATCATTCCTACAGATACCGAGATGGAGGAGGCCGAGAAATCCTTTCCCGGAAACAGATCGGATGACAACTTGCACACAGCAATTACAGAGTTCAGTACTGACAGAGGGAGCTGAGGAATTGCACCCTTGACAAACCCTTCTTTCCAAGCATGCTTGGAAATTTTCACAATTTCAATGGAAGATGGTCCGAACTTAAAATCATGCACCATTCCAGGCCTTCTTATAAATGCAAAAATCACACCCAGCAAGAAAACCATAAAAGCAGAAGGGAGGGAGGCTACTATTTGCCTCAGCCCCCTCCTCCTGGGCCTTTCTCTGCCACCCATATTAATGTCATCACCCTCTCTTTCACTGCCCTCCTCGCCGCCACCATTAACAACAATAATAAAACAAGCACAGACAATAGCCAAAACCAGACCATCTAACCCTAACCAATGCCTATATCCACCAGACTTTGACTTGGAAAAATCTTGTACTTTCCTGATATACTTGACTGCAGTCATGGCAAATGATAACCCTTGTGACAGCTGAATTCCCCTAACAACAGAGAGTGGAACCAGCTTATAAACAAGCTGCATCAAACCTGTGACACCTAAAAGTATCAGAACCCCACCAGTACATATCCCTGCTGCCATAATTTCGGGCACACCAAATTCTGCACTGTTTGATATAGCCACAGCTGCTATTGATTTCATTGGCTGGACTGGCATCGGAACACCATAGATTGCCCCAGTAAGAATGTTGTATATGCCAGTGAATATTAAGGTTGTCCCTAAATTAAGATCAACGGATAGTGTTAAGGCCAGAACGATTGGTATGTACGTACCTAAATCCCCCACGGCACCATTAAGCTCTGCCCATTTGGATCGAAAAACTAGGTTGTCTCTCACTTTGTAGACTATATTTGATGGAAATCTTGATCTGGGTGCTCGAGCTTGGATGTCTTGGAGAGGTATTTGGTTGGAGGACTCCATTGTTTGTAATTGATTGCAAGGCTGTAGTGATCATCTCTCATGTGCTGTTTATTTTATAGGCTATATACTGCAAGGAAAGTCAAATACCGGAAATGCAACTTTTGCATCTTGATCGGCCGTTAAAAAGCGAGAGATATCTGCCGCCAGTTGTGACCTTAGGCATCTTCCTTGTTTCCTCCTCTTATTTTCACCTTTAGTCAAACTGGTCCCTCTATAAAACATCGATCCAAATCAAGCCCCCCACTGTAAATTAAAGGTGATTATAAACCTTCCACGATGGAGCTCTATTGATTAAGTTGATAGATGGGCACCGGGTTTGAAAATAAGATTAAAAATAAATAACAATTGTTTTCACCAAAAAAATAAATTGCCGACTCTTATTTCTTCATCTAATATTTGAACTCCAGCGACAAGTACTGGAAGAAATGTTTGATGTTACAATTTCTAACCGAGTATCATGGCTAGAAATTAATCAGGATTCATTGTACCTTTTTTTACTCCTGCCCTGCCCTAATTTATGACACAGGTTCGCACTGCATTTCAAAAATATTTTTAAAATTTTTATTTTGTTATCCATCAATAATTTTTTGGAAAGTATTTTTGATAAGATAAATAAAGAGCAATAAATGTGAACTCATCACTATATTTTTTTTCCGTATTGTTAATCGTGTTTCCAAACATTATCCACCAATAACTTGAAAATCATGTATGGTAATTAAAGTTTTAAGAAGTTCAATTTTTATGGTCATTTTTCTATGTTACTTAATTTTGAATTTTAGTAATTAAAAAAACTAAAACATTATGTTAAAATAAGATATTCAATCGTTGAACCAAAGAAAAGTGATAATGTAATTAATTATTTCTTGAAGATAAAGCTATTGGCGAGAAAATAAATAATTTTGAAAAAAGAAAAATGTTTCTTCGCTAGAATGCTGCGAAATCAATGGTATATACTTCGTGTTCCCATCTAACTTGGATGTCGAGATTGAAAGCACATGGTTTGGAATATTTGCAAAAGTAAACGCTGGAGATAGTTTTAAGACTTTGATGTAGAGAAATACCTCAGTTATGGAGAAAAATAATTAATTCGGGTTAATATCATATTTTTAAAAATAAAAAAATATTTTTTAAAAAATATTATTATTTTATTTTATTTTATTTAAAAAAATCGACAGGTTTTTCATTGGATTTTACGCAAATCGACAGGTTTTTAATTTAAACTCGAACTAATCCAAATCTCAAATCAGCGTAACTCTATATTAACATACTGGAAGGATAGATTTGAAAGGATTCTATAGGTTTTTGTGAAACACACAAGGTGAATATAATTCTTTTAAAAAGCTTTAAAATATCAATTAAATATATTAGTGATCGACTGCTAATTAATGTTTTTTTATAAAATCTTTTAAAAAATAATTAAGGGGTTTCATATATTTTAAAGGCTTTTAATCTATAATTCCATCCAAATTATACCTTCTTATATATATATATATATATAAACACATCATTTTTTTAAATGGTTCTAACAAAATATTTTAATTAAAAAATTATAATAGTTTACCAATAAAACTGATACAGAAATAATATATATTTGATGCTTGCTTCAAGAAAATTACACAAGTGCCATCACCTTACATCTATCCAGTATAAAACTTGGTTGATTCGTTATCACAGATAAAACCCTCCCCGGCCAATACCACATCTTCTTCAATTATCTATGATCTTGACAGTTTGGAATTGAAGCTAAATCTGTATTTTATTAACAAAATTCATTTTAAATTATTATTTTTAATTGTTTTGATGTGTGAATATTAGAATAAATTTTAAAAAATAAAAAAAATAATTATTTTAAAAAATAACAGGTAGAATACTCTTAAAAGAACCAATAAAAATACGCCATGAGTTGACATTCTTTTTCCAATTTGACTCCTGACCCGCCCGTCTAATCAATTTATAATTTCCTTGAAAGCGGCTTTGCTTTTAATGACCTTAGCGGCAAGTTTAGAGCATGGTATCTTGTAAGCGATTAAGGATGATTTTAAAAATATATTAAAATAGCATTATTTTATTTTTATATTCGTGTATCAAAATAATATAAAAATAATAATAAAAATCAATTTGAAATAAAAAATAAATAATTTTTTTTTTAATTTTTTCAAAGATATTTTAAAAAATACAGCGCAAACAAGCAATTAATCGACTAATAATAAAAATATAATCATCGAAATATTACTTGGACCGCTGTTGTGAATTTTTTGTCCGTTCGATTTGATGAGTTGACTTCAACCTAGGAATAAAATCAATAAAAAATTAAGAATAAGAAGAAGAAAAGTCATGCATTCTCTCAATGAATTGATTTTTTTTAAATAAAATATATTTGGTAAAAATAATATAATTTTGATGCTTAAAATTTTTTAGAGTGGAACCACCGCCATGAGTCAGGCATGTGATGTAGAGGGTGTTTAGCACGGCTTTTTTCAAGCCGTGCCGCAGCTTTTGAAGTTTTTTTATTTATTTTAAATGAATATATTTTGGTGTTTTTAGATCATTTTAATATGGTGATGTCAAAAATGATTTTTAAAAAATAAAAAAACATCATTTGAATGTATTTCGGTATGAAAAGCACTTTGAAAAGCTATAGCAACAGCTTTCCCAAACAGGCCTTATGGATTGAAACACAGATCATCCATGTCTTAGACGTTATAAATTCCTTTTTTTTTCTTTTTTTTTCCTTTTCAAACAGGCCCTATAGATTGAAGCACAGATCATCCATGTCTTAGACGATGTAAATTCCTTTTTTTTTCTTTTCTAGAATTTATCAAACTATCCTTCTACTATATTAATTTTGATTTTGGTTTCCATTATACAAGGAGAGCCTCGTGTATATGTTTTTTGGCTCTCTCTCTCTCTCTCTTTTTATTTCTAGAATGATAAATTTAAATTTAATTTTTTAGGGCTGATTTTAGGTTTATGAACCAATTTTTTGAGGTTATATAAAAATTTATCAAGTTCTGTATAGCGTTTGATATGTGTTGGTTAAAAAAATAAGTTGAAAATTAAAATTTCAGGTCCCAAGCCCATTAACCTTGATTTTTCAGCCATCATGATTACTGAAATTAGAGGAAAGCAGGTGACGCGTCCCCTGATTTCATTGTTTTTCAAAAATAAATAAATTATTCTCTCAACTTGTAATTTAAGTTTTGTCATGTTTAACTCCTGAGATGAGTTTTACAATTTTGATGGTGATAACTTATATTTTTATATTGCCCCTAGTCAACTAGGGTTGACCCTCGTGATATGTGACTCGGGGTTTATTTCAGGTTAACTCTCGAATCAAGTTTAAAAATTATAATAATAAATATTTTTTATTTTAAGTTAACTCGAGTTAATTTTCTTGGTATGTGACCCATACATGACTATATATTTTTTACCTTCTAAGTCAAGTCTTAAAATTATAATAATAATAATTTATATCTGTATATTGATCTTGAGTGAATGATCAACCCAAATCATGACTCAAGCTTCGTCATCAATTGACCCCATAATAAAGTTTTAGAATTATAATAATAACTGTTTTTATTTTTATTTTTATTTTGACTAAAGCCGTTCCAACTCATGAATCGGGCCTTAATCAATGAGTTCAATAATTTTAGAATTTGTTTTTTATAAGTATATTTTAAAAGAAAAAAATATTGTATTTAGATATGAATCCCTGTATCTTTTTTTATATAAAATATAAAATGCACTTTAAAATTATTTAAAATAAATTTATTATAATATATCTATTTTTATTAAGCCAAATACTCTTTTTTTTTTTTTTTTCAAAACTAATTCTGTTTACAGTAACCCCAAGTGTTACTCCAACAGTGCCAATTGCTTGGCCATTAGCCAATATAAAACGAAAAGCCAGATTTCAATTGAATTCTACGGAGACCTTGCAAATACACAAGAGACAACAATGGAGTCCCCAAGCTACCAAATACCTCTTCGTGATACTCCAACTCAAGCACCCAGATCAAGATTTCCATCAAATATAGTTCATAAAGTGAGAGACAACCTTGTCTTCCGGTCCAAATGGGCAGAGCTTAACGGTGCCATGGGAGATTTAGGTACGTACATACCAATAGTACTGGCCTTAACATTATCTGTTGATCTTAATTTAGGGACAACATTAGTATTCACTGGCATATACAACATTCTTACTGGAGCAATCTATGGGGTTCCGATGCCAGTCCAGCCAATGAAATCGATCGCAGCTGTGGCTATATCAAATAGTGCAGAATTTGGTGTGCCCGAAATCATGGCAGCAGGGATATGTACTGGTGGGATTTTGTTACTTTTAGGTGTCACAGGTTTGATGCAGCTTGTTTATAAGCTGATTCCACTCTCTGTTGTTAGGGGAATTCAGCTGTCACAAGGGTTATCATTTGCTATGTCTGCTGTGAAGTATATCAGGACAGTACAAGATTTTTCCAAGTCAAAGTCTGGTGGTGATAGGCATTGGTTAGGGTTAGATGGTCTGGTTTTGGCTATTGTCTGTGCTTGTTTTATTATTGTTGTTAATGGTGGTGGCGAGGAGGGTAGTGAAAGAGAGGGTGATGGCATTAATATGGGTGGCAGAGAAAGGCCCAGGAGGAGGGTGCTGAGGCAAATAATAGCCTCACTTCCTTCTGCTTTTATGGTTTTCTTGTTGGGTGTGATTTTGGCATTTATAAGAAGGCCTGGAGTGGTGCATGATTTTAAGTTCGGACCATCTTCCATTGAAATTGTGAAAATTTCCAAGCATGCTTGGAAAGAAGGGTTTGTCAAGGGTACAATTCCTCAGCTCCCTCTATCAGTACTGAATTCTGTTATTGCTGTGTGCAACTTGTCATCTGATCTGTTTCCGGGAAAGGATTTCTCGGCCTCCTCCATCTCGGTATCTGTAGGAATGATGAACATAGTGGGATGTTGGTTCGGTGCCATGCCATGCTGCCATGGTGCAGGTGGACTGGCTGGGCAGTACAAGTTCGGAGGTAGGAGCGGAGGTTGCGTGGCACTACTTGGAGCAGCCAAATTGGTTCTGGGTTTGGTTTTAGGCAGTTCTTTAGTGATGGTTCTGAACCAATTTCCGGTCGCGGTCCTAGGGGTGCTGCTATTGTTTGCTGGAATCGAGTTGGCTATGGCTGCAAGAGACATGAACACGAAGGAGGAAGCCTTTGTGATGCTTATATGCGCTGCCGTTTCACTGGTGGGTTCAAGTGCAGCACTCGGCTTTCTGTGCGGGATTGCTGTGCACGTGCTTCTCAAATTGAGAAACTGGCAAAAAAAAGACCAGCCATGTTCAACAGTAGTGTAATGGAATCCCATGGCAATCTCAAGATCCATGAGTGACTTTTGTGAAAATTAAAAATGTATTGCAGTATTGGTTCCTTAACTGGTCTGAGATTGTTGTTGTTTGGACTTTGGAGTATTAGATCTCCTATCGCCATGTCAATATCCTTTCTCCGTTTGTGAATTATCAGTATTACCTTTTTACCCTCTTGTATTGCAGTACTTCAAATAATGCACATAGATGTTCTGCATTGGATGTCTGTTGGAAAATAGCCAAATGGTTCACTGAGTCATTCTTGTTCACATTTGCTAGATCCTTGCCATTGTAGCCAAACTGTGATAGATTTAGGACAAGCACAAGCTGAACGAAGCTTGTAACTCCTCGTGTTATAGATCTCACACGACTTTCTCTTATCGAATACAGGAACTATAATGATTTCATGTTTTTTCCTTCATTGTATTTCATAATTACAAACACCTGAAAGCTGCAACCGAATTACGAACTTCTTATCTATCCAAATGGATTTCCTCCCCTTGAAAGAAGCGAACCTGGGGAGCAAGAATCTGCTGACTGGTTTGGGCAAATTTGACAAGCTGGAATTGGGCCTGGAGCTTGTGAATAAGTTCCATTAAAAAAGTCCTGCAGAAAATTAAAGGCATGCCATTAGAAGAATTTGAGAAACAGGAGATACTGACACCATGTAAGGCAAGGCAATCACCGCAGGGAGTTGCTTTCTTCCACTGGATTTTGTTTCTGATGAAAGAGGCTGGGATTGAGCTTCAGAATTGGTTTCTTGGGTTGGTTTTGAGACATCTTGAGAAGGGGTATGCACCAAGGAAATCTGGAGGTCCCTGAGAAATATGAACATTTATGAAGTCCGCAGTTGAAAATTTGAAGAACAGGCAAAAAAGTTATAAATAAATATACTTGACATTACCATCCCCACACAGGCATATATGGATGATGTATGTGAGACATAGCAAAATTGGATATTATTTTTAAGAAGAGAGAACATAACAAACTTAAAACAATAAAATGAATAAAGAAAAAATAAAATATGGGAACCATTTTAATTGCACTCGTATTAATTATCAACTATCTGAGCCATATTTCGGAGTTGTTATTTCATTGAACAATGGATCTGGAAAATAATTATCAGAGGTGGCCTGTGGGGACGAAGGTGAGGTTACAGTTCACATATTTGAGACACAGAAGTTCATATGTGGATACTCCAGAATAGTCTTATATCTTTGAATAGAGTTAAAAAAAAAAATGAATAAGAAGAAGAAACGTTGGTCTCTGGAATAACATGGTTCTAGATGTTCCTTAAACACCTGAAACTCAAGATCAAGTCCAAAACTAACCTGATCATTTACCACCCCAGCTGGTGTATTAGTAGTCTGTTTCCAGTAGAGCTACTATCAGCAGGCTGCTGCTGCTGCTGCTGCTGCTGCGTGGTGGATATCTGTTGCCCATCAAGAACCTCGATGCATCAATAGCATCAACTAGTGTTAATGTCTCCTCATCTGCTCCACAGTTACAGTTTGTGAAACACTTGCAGCAGGCATGTTCCCTCCAGATGCAGTTGCAGAAGCAACATCACTACTTGGTAATGTTAATATCTGCGGCCCAGATGCTGAAGCACCACTACTCATGGCTATATTTTCTCCAGATGCAGCTGATGATGGGACATTAGTTGGTATTTCAGAAGTACTGTCAGCAGGAATAACTGAGGCATCTGACAACTCCATCAGTAAAAATTCCAAAGTACCTGGTTTTGGCGCTGGAAGGGCGTTCTTCTTTCCAGAGGAGTCATGTGAGGAGCAGTTGCCACCTTCACTGGACAGAAGATTCTCCTGTGCAGGAGGTGCTGCGGTAGCATCGGAAGACTTGGAATTGGCATTTAAATCAACCTAGCTTTCTGAATTGTGACTTTTCTGCTGCACAGGATTCCCATCAGCAGATTCCATGGGGCCGGAAGAAGGGGGCATCTGCAATGAGAAACGCTATGAATTTCATAGGACTAGAAAGTACAGTCTGCAAGAACTAACTGTAAAACCTCATCTCATGCACGGATTTGATTTATAATTGTTTCTAGAGCTGATATGTGGAATTTCATGATCATTTCACCAGCATTACTTGTCTTTGGAGATAAACCTTCCTTAGAGAAGGCGAGAGAATCCATAGAAGTTAAATGATGAGTCTTAACAACAATTGCAACGCTGCATATTTCATCTCAACAAGTTCAGTCGGTGCAGCTTGCATGTTGTGTATGCCACCTTACCTCATTCTTCCCAAAAATCGACTGGAATGATTTAATAAAGATTTTGGTACATAATGTAAGCATACTCAGCAATTCTATAACTACCAGATCACTTTAGAAATGACCACACCTGATTGTGAGCAGAACCATCTGCATCCTTCCTGTTCGCTGTTTTAGAATGCTAACCAGCCTGTAGAGGTGGAATATTCCCCCCTAGAATATGTTTGAGAGGGCGTACCATAGGGGCATTGGACCCTGACTGGTGCATGTCCTTTTGAATGTCAGATAACTTGCTCCCAAACCTGGACTCTCTGTCGGCAAACGGGTGTGACACTAGACGGCCTGCTACTTCATATTCCATCATCTCGAAACCTGTCATCAACAACGTCAAAGTGAACAGGACTTTTCATAAAACCTCCACATCTTGAATTTTCTTGGGAATAATAACGAGGACTTCTTCTTTCATCATAATAATATTTGATTGTCTTGTCATCAGCTCTTCCACTAAAACCAGATCTTTCACTCCACCCATGTCTATCTTCATAGTTTGGACTTCTAGATCCACCAGAATATAAAACAACCCACCTGTTCTCACCAGATTCTTCCTTGTCAGTCTGCATAATAGCAACCTCCTTGTCAGTCTGCATAGCAACAAGAACCTTTAACAAATTACAGTAAATTTAACTGGATCACACTCCACAGACTTGCTGCTATTCCCAAGATTCCAGTTCACGCGGTCCAAATTTTTCAATCCACAGTTTTTAATATTACATTCCGATAAACATTGATCAGAATTTTGCAAAACAAGAAATTGCTTATCTGAAATCAGTATCTATCATCAGAGGGATTTACCAATTTCAACAGCGGGAGTTTCGCATGACTTTTCTCACCAGTGTATCTTCTATCCACATAAACATGCTTGATAAAATCTCGAATCTTTTGTTCATTGCTAGAAGCAAAAAGTTCAATTATCAGAACACATCACTAAAAAATTCCCCACCACTAACTTCTTGAAGAGCACTAACTTCTTCCGCATTAAATTTCGCCATCGAAATTGATTTAATTCTATGCGTAAATTCCCGACTGGAAAAAAATATCAAAATTAATTCATATCAAATACTTAATTAACAGAAAACTCTAACACATTAAAAAATATTTTTAAGAAATCAAAATCAAAATATACTTACTGAGTTCCACTACAATTTGTGCAAACAAATGTGAAGAAAGTTGTGCAAAGGTATTGAGGTCCCTGAAAAAACAAAACAAATAAATAAAAAGACGGTTACTGCAATTAGAGAGAGGGGAAAGTTACCAAGCTATTGCAATTAATGCAACGACGATTCTCAGTGGGTATAAGAAGACCGCGAATTATCTTACCAATTCTCTTCCTCTTTGTTAATCTTCGTCATTTTTTTTTCTGAACGTGAAACGGCACTGGATAATTAAGCAAGAAGGGTTGATTGATTGAAACCTCAGCGTCGCAAGAATATGAGAGAATTTGAAGAAGAAGAAGCCCTAGAAATGGAAATTGGTGGTGGGAAAACATAAGAGAAAATTAGTAGAGAGCAATATGTGGAGGGAAAATAGCCGAAAGAGACCCTTCGATTCGTCCGCTGGTTTTTATGGCCGTTGAGAGTTTTTGCTGATTTAAATTTAAAAAATCGTGGTTTGGGCTTACTGGCCCCTAGGGATGGAAATTAGGCCCCATCTAGTGAATAACAGTCTTGGGCCACAACAGGTGTATATGTAATTAAATGCAATTGTATGATTATTTTCTTTCTTTCACACTTCGCGATTCGTAATTTCGTTAAATCTGTAATTTTTTGTCATACAAAATTTAAATGTTATCTAAGATAAAGAAATATTACAGAAAATATTTAATTAAACGAGGTCGTTTTAGTTGTAAAAATTGTTTTTTCAAAAAAAAACATTTAATTAAACGTGTTTCTCCAAACATTCAAGTATAGTAGAATTTTTTTTATCCATTTCAAGATATCTGAAATTCTCACGATTCACCCTTTTATTGTGTATAAAAATGTTAGAAAAAATGTTGCAAATATGAAAAAATCATAGAAAGCTGGATCCACCATGCTAACATCCATTTCAAGATACCTTGCCTGCCCCCTTCATCTTTTTCTTTTCTTTTCTTATTTCAATTCTAATTTGCTGGTCAACATTTTTTAATACATTATTATTCATGCGTAATTTAAAACCCAATTTGTATTAGATTTTATTTTAAATGTTTTAGATATTAACTTTAACTTGACTATACTCAAGTTGATCAGTAACCCAACAGACTTGGATAAAACTCGATCGAGTCAACTCTAATTTTTTTATAAACATTAAAACAATCAATTTGACTCCATACAATAATTTAAATCATAAATTAGCGGACACAGTAACTTAGATCATATACCTTAATAAATTCTGAGAACTATGGTGTGGGAATTTTTTAAATTCTGTGGCATATTGGGAGCGAATTCAAACATCCTGATATGCTCCAAATATTTTTTTTTTCTCAAAAGCTACTACAACACCTGGGTAACCTTTAAATTCAATTTTCTATTGGTAAAACTAAGAAATAACAGCAAATTGCATCAAAATAACCATATCCCAGTTTCTGATTTTTTGGGTTTGGTTAAATGGTTTGCTTTATTTCAATGAAAGTCTGGCTGATGTTAGTGCTTGAAGGCAACCCGGTTCGACCTGCTAGCCATTAGAGATGCAAGATGGGTATTCACTGCAAGCTGATGCAGCATGTACTGTATGTACTGTCCTTAATGACTTTGCCTTTTGCTTGTCAAATATGGGATCAAACAGTCAACAAAAATAGAACAGAGAGTATTGATCCAATCAGACTTCATAGCAGGCATACAAAATGCTCATTGATGTTCTTGGTGGAAGAAGTGCAAAAGTTTCAGATCAATAATATTCTGATACGAGCATCAAGCAATGGGACAGATCACAAAGAACATCCACGAAGCTAATGGGAAACTAACCAGGCCAAGTTTCATACAGATGATGTCCATGCACGCTTTGAATTCACTTAAACCCTTGAAGGCGCGACGGAGGCGGTCCTGGACAGTGAGCCAGCCTTGTGCCAACCTTGAATCACAAAACGCACTCTTCTCCCTTGTCAGAGAAACAATAGCAAAGTCTGGAATCTGGAATTGCTTAACTTCAGAATTTACAAAATGCATCTAAACCACAACAATCAGAGCATATTGCATAATGAGAACAGAAATTTGAATATGTAAAAGCAGCAACAAGTGACTGGGCTGTCCGGGATTACTATCACCCCACCCACGACAGATCACTATATCCTCAGAAAAACATTTCAATCAGTCAGCATCAGATGTCGCAACTACACTACCAGAAGGAAACTCACAATCATGACTCCACCAATAAAACTTTTCCATCACATTATTAAATATCAAAATGCACTTGAAACAGGTCTATGACACTGAAGTTTAGCTGTTCAAACACATATTTACAACACATTTTCGGGTCAGCTATATTTTCAGGTTTCTCTGTTGGGTGTCAGATCAAATACAAAACAGTTATTTGGTTTGGTTTCTTTCCCATGAACAGACGCACATAACTAGAGAGTGACCACAGAGGTAAAGAGCCCATGAAATTCTGCGTGTATTTATTGCTTAAATAACAAAATATTAACAAGAACATGAAAGGCCACAAACTTTCCAGTTCTCTGTTACGCAAAGCATCTAACTAAATATTGACAAGGATTTGAAACAATGATCGAGAAATAAACTCTACACCTCTAATGAATCTCTATCAAAGATTATAAGAAATTACTTACAGAATTTTCCTCCTCTACTTTCATGGATAACGCATCCTGTTGGTACATATCAATCTAGTGAATACTCCAATATTGAATCAGATGGGAACTTGTAAGTCGAATCCAGGGGTGCGAATTATTTCAGCTTACTGCTACTTTGATATCATGGTTAAGGGGAAAAAACAAGAAGAAAACGAAACAAAGATCTGTACAAAAGATCCGAAGCCAAAACTCCACACACCCCTTTACCAGCAGGATCTGTGCAGGTTTACCAGCTACCAGGTGGAAAAAACGTGTGTATAAGACCTGGAAAGTCGCTAACCAAAACTGCCAGATTGATGAGAGGTTGATGCAGCAGAGGCAAACAAAAAAAAACCTTTCTCCCCTCTAGATGCCACAGCACTCCTGTTAGAAACCCACTGGAGAGGCTATTGACAAAAAGTCAATGCCAATGATGAAGGAAACACCAGACTGTTCCAGCAAAAAGAATGTAAAGTCTATAACTGAATTCTTCAGATGCAGAGGATGCAGAGTGCAAGCTGAAGGGGCTAGCAAATTCCTATCATCTCATATGTGGTTTTTTCATTCTACCCATCAACATTTAAGTCCTCAGAAGAAACTTTTATTGCCTCAGCATTCATTAGAGCAACCACAGCCTTGTGAATTGCAAGATCTGCCCTGTAAAGCAGTCTTTGTGCCCTTTCTCTCTTGATATTAGCCATATTGAGTGCTTGCTTAGCTGCACCAGAAGCATCACGCAGCCTGAATTCATCAAGATCTGAACCATTTAGCTGTTCAAGGCCATGCCTCACATTAAAACCTCTCTGATGATGCTTCTGCCTAGGCCAGTCAGAAAAACCTGCATTCCACTGACGAAATCTATTTCCCTGATCCATCATTCTCTGTTTATATAAAGTAGCCATCTGAGTATCAGAGGGAGACACAAAGTTCCCGAGTTTCCTAGACTCGGTCATTGAGAAATATCCAAGGGCACAAGCATCTTGTGGTGAAAAGACCCTAGGTGATATCTGAGGCAATGGGGAATCATCAAAAGAATCATTGTTATGTACTTGATATATAGTCTTTTCATCCCCAGAAGCAAAGCCATTTATTCTCCTTCCTAGGAAAACAAATACAATATGATGAGAAAGATGAGAAGCATATTGAGGAACAGAAATGAAGAAAAAAGAAAAGCCTCATCAAAATATCAAAGGATTAAAAAAGTTACCATAAGGATGAAAGCCATCATGATCTCCTGAAAATGCATTGTTTTGTCCAACCGAAAATTTCCTGTGTGACCTTTGTTTTGATCCCTTGTTAGGCACTTCCAAACCCCGAGGTTTCAAACAGAAAGCATACATGGGTGGCTTGTCTGCAAGTACAACCTTCCCATGGCATCCACTGGGAAGGCTTGTGTTACTTCTTTCCATTGCTAGCTCCCACTCCCTCAATTGCTGCTGATACCTTTCCCAGAGTGGAGGCTGCATAAAAAGCATAGTTGCACATCTTGTTAGAACAAAAAATATGTTTAACAGAAAACAAGTCAGCATATAAATGGCACATAAGTGAACATAGCATATTAAACGATAAACCAAGTTTGACAAAGTTACATGCTGGACCATTCTATTAGAGAGCTGCCTGATCAAATTAAAGTAAAATGATAGATCTTTTATTCCATTAATACAGATGTTAATAGTGGCCATGCAACATTCAGTCATTGAATAATTCAACAGAAGACTAAGTTCCCGGTCCATTAATACAGATGTGAATAGTGGAAACAATAGCTTCCTCTCTGTACATGTTACAGTTTATCTTTCCCTTTGAAACTTTTATTGTTAACAACCCTCAAGACCATGATTATTTCATCAGAACCAAATACTAACCTTCTACCAAGAAAATAGGCAAATCTTCATAACCTTACGCTGAGCAGAAGACCAAAAATTATGCCAATCATAGCTCAAACACAAAAAAATAACAGAAAATGACCAGCAACTTCAGATGGTACCTGGAGATGACGGATCAGAGGCATTCTCTTCCTGTGCCTCTTATGCTGCCAATATTCATGGATGATTTTGATGGCTCCTGTGGGCCCAATTCCAGCCATTAGTTTTATTATTTCATCAGATGTAAACTGGTCCCGCCGTTGAGAATATGCAGCCTTCTCAAACATGTCCATCACCTTCTCAAACATTTCTTCTGAAATCTGCCATGAACTACTGTTGACTTCTGAAGAACTTTGATTTTTCAGCATCCACTTTTCATCATCACTATCCATATCATATAGCACCCTTGATGGATTCAAAGCCATCTCAACATCTGTTTCAAGCTGCCGAAAGTACTTAAAGCCCCGGAAAAATGGTACTTCTATTCCATTATCATCATTTTCCTCTATCAGGCAGACCCCGGGAATAGGAATGTTTTTAACTGATGCAGCTCGCATGTTCCGATTGTAGCATTCTTCATGCATCTCTTTAAAAAGAACCCACTGACTTCTATCAGGAAATTCCAATGTCCATTCTTTTCCTCCTTTCCACATCATAGCATGTGTAAACCGATTTGTTGACCCAGTTTGCAGAAACTGATGTGCCTTGTATGAATACTTTGTAGTTCCTGAAAGCTTAACACCAAGCCTCCACTCATTATGATCGAAAAGCTCTAATACAACCTGCACCCCACATTCTCTCCATCCTTTGTCACCATTTGTAATCAACAAATTTGCATCACAAGACAGCAACTCTAAGTTTCTTTCAGAACCCCTGGAAATGTCTGAAGTCCTCTTCTCTGTGGTTGTCCTGATTCGTTTATGTGAAAACCCTTTCTGCTGCTGTCCTCTATTCCTCGGGCTGTAATCAAAACCCCCAAAAGGCAATGCATAAGAAACATGTGTCCGTGGCTTCTTAGGTCCATTACCAAAATTGTTTTGGAGAAAGTCAGACCTTCCATCAGACCACCCAAAAGATGCAGAACTACTTCTATTTCGATGCCAGGTACTTCTGCGAGCAGTAGGGTTTGGGCTGGGAATAATGCCACCATTCATATTCCATGACAGATCATAGGACCGTTGAACACTGTGTAATTCCTTGTTAACATGTTGGTTCAATTGATTGACTGATGGAATTTCAACTGTGATACCCTTCAGAAGAGTATGAGAACCAGGACCAGTCTCATCTTCATTAAATGATGGCCTTGGTGGCAAGTCACAGTGTCGTGACCCTGAATGGTTGCATTCCAAATTCTGCGATGGGACAATAGGACCACTTCCCGATTCTCCAAAATCTTTATAGCTTGCTGAAATTTCTCCACTTATATCCCCATTTTTGTTTGACAAGTTCTTTTTCCAATTCTCAACACTGCAAATGGAGACATCAACTGTTTGTGACTCTGGTTTAGCACAAGATATGCATCCATCAAAGTCAGCACCCATTGCCAAAGCCTTGGAATCATTACCAGGTGTACCATCTAAACATTCTTTGGAGCAGTCCTCTACACTAGAGCAGCTATCAGCCAGCAAACCACTGGATTTTTCTGGATGTTCTATTGGATCATGATCCAGAAAGTTAATATGCATCACATTATGTTCTAAGAGCATCTTCAGATGCAAACCCAAAAAGAAAGTAGGAGCAGCGGTAAAAGAAAGCGCGAATGAAGGTAAATATCTGTGATTCTTGTCAGACTTAGAAGAAGACTGATTAGCAGTAGATTCTCTGGAGAACCCCGTGAGACCGATGCTCTGCCTAGACCTCCTATGCGAGACCTGTTTAACAGTAATGTCATAGCAGTTAATAACAATCCTGAAAAAAAAACTGTGCAGCCAGTCAGAATTGTAGTGCAAGGGATTGCAAAGCTGTCCCAAGTAAGGGGTAACTATGCTGCAGCTATTGGTCTCGGCAGTTTAATGTTTGCAATAATCAAAACAAAAATGAACAAAAAAATGTAACAGGACAAAAAAAAAAGAGGCAACACCATGCATACATTAAGAAGTGGAAAAAAGTAAACAGACATATAGAGAAAAAAGAGAAAACAAGGGAAACACGTCACGAAAAGGATTTTCTTTTCCAGGGAAAAATCTGGAAGCAAAAGTAAAAGCCACAGGTCATCGTCAAAGCATATTTAACTATATAAGGTTAAAGTACCTTATTTAAGGTGGCATCACCGCAGGCCCAAGGACTATGGAGATGATTCATTCCACATTGCAATGCCTTAACATTATCAAAAGTGCATTTAGACAGAGGTAATTGCCTAGAAAGCAAGCAATGCCTTTTGAGCTTATGATCCAGGTATATCCACTTTGAATTCTCTACTTCAGAGAAATTGTAGAATGCAAAGGCAAACTGCTTCCTGAAATCTTGAGTGCAAGAGAATTTGAACCTGATTGAAGTTATTGGCAACTGGAAGTCAGCACATTTCCCCTGCTGCTCATTAGGTTGATAAAATATTGTCAAGACCAGGAAAACAAAAGCTACAGTCTCTTTCAAGCAACCTTCAAACAAGAGAAACCTCAATCCAGCCCCATTATCGACAAAAAGCATCTCTAAATGAGTCCTTGGCCATGTAGTCATAAGCATACCATACTGAAGCAGTGCCACGGCATGGATCAACCATACAATTTCTGAGCCAAATAAGTAGTGACATGGGACAGAAGGCAATTGAAAGCTTAACTTGAACCTGAAAAATCTTGGTTCTGTGGCAGAAATATTCAATCTCAACAACCCTGCATTATCAGCTGACCATAAAGTCTCAAAAGCATCCAACCCATCCAAATCCTCATCAGGATCCAATCTTCCAAGAGAAGTATGCTCTTCCAAAGCCCCAAAATTAACAGTACGAGGCACCAGAGATCTAGCAGAAATATGAATGCCCTTGGATTCATGACCCAACACATTGCTTGTCTCGCGGAACCGCTTCCTGTAATAAACAATAGGGAGCTTACTACCTTTGGAGTAAACAGGCTTCTCCATCACAGGCAAACCACTCCTTCCATCAGTGGCGACACTGTCTGATGAAGCAGAATTACTACATAACTTGCCTCTATCCCTGTTTAGGGAAGAAAGTGGTGTCCTAGTAGAAGACAGATAAGAAATTTTCTGTTTCTTCAAGGAACAAAGAGGAGAAGATTTGACTCTATGAGTAGATCGAGCCAACCACGAGATGATAGGCTCTGAGTCCATATAAGCCCCTTCATAGCTATCATCCTCTGTCATCAGGTCTCTCTTTTCTTTTCTAGACATCAATTTCTCCTTTCCCCCACCAGAGCGCTCGTTTCTTGTCACTGATCTTTTCCTTCGAGTCTTACCTGAAACTTCACCAGGGAGCAGCAAGAGTTTAAATCTTTCGTTTTGGAGATTAATCCATTCCTCATCCCGGTCATCATATTTTACATGATGAAGCTTCCTATCTTCATCATAGTCACCAACAAGACCATGATACCAACTTTGGTCCAAAGGCCAAAAGACCTTTATTCTCCGATTCAGAACCCAATGGGCATCCAAGTCCCCGGAGAAAATTTCATAGTAATGGCGTCGTTTCCTCGTGCTACCCTTCTCTTTGTTCTGTTTCCTGGGTCGTAATACTCTACCATCAGTATCAACAGATGAAGATTCAGATCCAGAGACATAGCTGGACCCACAAGCAACAAATTCTTGGAAACCATTTTTAGATGGTGAGGCTGAGGCTTTGCTGTTTGAAGAAAAACCCGTGCAGCTTGGATCAAATCGTGATGATAGCATCATCGCTGCATTCTCTTCAAGATT
This sequence comes from Salix arbutifolia, assembly GCA_025169955.1. Taxonomy (NCBI): domain Eukaryota; kingdom Viridiplantae; phylum Streptophyta; class Magnoliopsida; order Malpighiales; family Salicaceae; genus Salix; species Salix arbutifolia. The sequence goes on from CM045907.1 coordinate 18,301,046, forward strand.
TTCCCCGTCCTCGTCATGCAAGACATCACTGATCTTTATAGAAGTATCAACTGATGGGTCTGCCTCCTTGGTTCTTTTCGTATCAGACACCATATCCTTTTTTTTCCTACTCCGCTTCCTCAGTGACTTTTGCAGAGATGAATCCCCATTATTGACAACCAAAGGGGCACTGTCAGACTTTTTCAGAGATGAATATCTTTTTGTAGCAACTGAATGACCACCATGCCCGTCTTCTTCCTTCAAATGCACATTTGCATCCAATTCACCATTTCTATTGTCTTTCAAATCATCAGAATCTTTCTTCTGTTTAGCCTTTGAAAGCTCAACCTGCTTACCTTCATCTTCACCAGTTAACTTGCTGGACTGATCGACATCACCCACTACACTAACCAATATCCCCACTTCCTTCGACTCCCTGCTGCCATTCTCAACCCCTTTACCCTCATCTTCACCAGTTAACTTATCAGCCTGGTCAGCATTGCCTGCTTCCCTGCCAAACCCTCTTGCCAGCTTGCCCCCTTCACTACCATTGTCCACCTTCCTCCGTCCCACTAAACCCCGTTTTCTCCTAGGAATCTTAATAGCCCCATCTTCCAAGGGTAACGAAGCACCACAAAACCGATTACTATCAGTCAATCTCTGAATCAACCCAGTCCTCGAGTCCTTCAAACCTGAACTCAAACTCCCACTATACACTTCCTTTAAACTCTTACTATAACTACTAACATTCTTAAAACTATTAATAGAAACCTCCTTTCTACCCCTTTTGTTTTTATGTCCCTTCTCATCATTGCCTACACCGCCACCCTTCCGCTTTGAATTATTACTATTTTGATCCCATTTTGAATTTTTAGTTTCATAGAGACTCTTGAGATCCAAAGATCTAGACTTCTCAGGAATTCCCACTCCATGAGACTTTCCTACTCTATTTTCCATCAATCCAAACACCAAAAACCAAAACCCCTTATTTTCAAATCCCAGTCATGCATTTTCAGATCTGTAAACAACACCAAATGACCAAAATTACCCTCTAAATTACCAAAATTCAAACATTAGCGCACCGAACAAAACAATAAAGGCCTTATTATCACCAAATAACCCAGTATTGACAAAATAACATCAAAAGGGACAAATTAAAAAACGTACCTGGATTGAAATACTGCGAGAATTCGAATTCTCGAGAGAAATATGAAGATCGCATGCATGAAACATGGATCAGTATATGAATCTATGAATCGCGAATTAAAACCCTAACCGAATTTCTGAATTTATTCACTCATTTTTCGATAATTTGAGGGATTTGTTTTTTGGTTAACGTGGGAAACGGAGAGGAGCTAGGGTTTCTTTTGGTTTCACGAAAAGAGGGGTTTTGATTCGAAAATAATAAGAAGATAAAATTAAAATAGTTATAAGAATAGAAAATATTTCCAGTCCTTTCGATTATGCTACGTGGAGTAATCCAACAGTCCGATATTAAACCCTCAGTTATTTATCATCCGTACGATTAATAAATAAAATCGGCGGTGGAGATGAGTTGTTTGAAACGTGGAGAGGTAGGATTTATAAGTATCTGCTGCGTTTTTGAAAAACATTTTATTTTACCTTTTTATTTTAAATTAATTTTTCTTATGATTTTAAATTATTTTAATATCAATAATAAAAATGTATTAGAATAATATTTTAAAAAAATATTTATTATTTTAATATTTTTTAAATAAAAAACATTTTAAAAACAAGGTTAACTACGCTCGTAACAAACAACGAGGTTGAGAGATATGTGCGAGAGTGAAACGTGGATTTTATGGCGGAAGAGCTTGAAGCTGTCATCGGAAAGAATAGGCTAGCAATGGTAGGGACAGGAGGAGCTAGAGAGAACTGCGAAGGGATGAATATGTTATATTCATGGTTTTGAAAGTGTAATTTTATTTTTAAATATATTAAAATAATATATTTTTTTATTTTTAAAAATACTTTTTAATATTAGTATATTAAGATAATCTAAAACATAAAACAACAATTTGAAATAAAACAGGAAATTTAAAAATATCATCCAATTATAATGGGTGTTTGGCGTCACGGTTTATCATGTGTTTGCATTAAACCACGGTTCCAACCACCAAATAGAACCTCAGTTTTTGATTGTGGGTTCCACTTAAAATTTAAATTCACACCGCAATTACAAAAGCACTTGAGAGCTGTTTTTGAGAGCTGTTAACGTGACAATACACCGTGGTCCACGTGATTTCCACTAAAAATTCAACGTCGAGTCCTCTGGTCTGTATCTCCTCCCTCATCCTCCTCTCTCTCCAAATCCAACTCCTCCCTCCTCTCTCTACAAATCCCACCGCCATTCTCTAGTCTGCTACAATTTTTTTTTGAGCTCTCATCATTTTACTGGATTCAACAACACACCATGAATATCAAAATATTAGTGGCGCTGCTGCATTTTTCAAGGTCTTGAATTAAGATTCTACGGCAAAGTAGGTTGAAACTCAAAACTAAAGGGAAATCAACGAACTACATATAACATTTAATATATCTGTTGGCATTTACGAGACCATGTTATTGATTTCTAACCCCAATGAGAAAAGAGATTTAAGAAAAGAAAAACTAACTGATGGCTGCAGCTTTTATTATATGTCGGCTTGTGTTGAAAACTAAAGTTCTGCTTTGGTTGTGACTTCTTCTCCTGTTGCAATTTTCTTGATTGTTAGAGTTAATTATTAAAATTTAGGGCCTGTGTTAGCACAATAAATAAATCAATTATTATAGTTTTAGAAATTATACAATATTCTTTATATTTTAAGAAATTATATTTTGCAGACCTCGTATTATCTTCCGATTTATTTTGTTCTTATTTTATTTCTAGAAGAACACATAAACTGGTAAAATATTTTTTTTTATTAGCACAATTCTGATCAGGAGATTGTTTATTTAATTATGATAACTTAGGAACTAATCAATTACAGCTTACAAACTACAGGGACTAAATTATAATTAATTGCATTTCTAATTATTCCAACAAAATATTTATATATATGTACACATGTATATGTGTGTGTGTATTTTAAAATAATTTCATAAGTTGATAGCAATATGAAAAACATGGTAACCAAACACTTAAAATTTCAGTTACAAATCGCAGCTAAAAATGTTTTTCATAATGCTCCCAATATTTTGCGAGAGGGAAGACATTGGAGAAGTTTCATTTCTTGTAAATTTTAATGGATTTGTTTGTGTTTTTTTACAATTTTTAGTTACGCTCATTGCATTGTTCTTTTAGAAAATTACTAAATTGGTAACTAGTACTATGTCATGGATCATATCAATTTATAAAAAGAAATTAGCTGTGGACTTTATTATTTCAGGATACATAATTACTTTGTGAAATATATCATAATATATTAAAGATACAAGGCAATAATACATGCAATGTTAAAATTTAGGCTCAAAAACAATTAAAATTTAGTCCAACAAGACAAAGACTTCCTCACAAAAATAAACTTGTCTTGAACATTAAATACACCAACAAATAAAAATATCGTATAAAAAACAATCAATCAACGATGCAATTTGTTATAGATAGAGGAAAAAAACACAATGTTTTTTTGAATCCAATTATTTCCATGTCAAATGCCATAAATTTGACAGAGTAACTCTAGTCTTTTTTGTGATTGATCTCGATATTTTTTTATTTAAATATTTTTTTATTTATTTAATTAGATATATGCATAAACATCTTGAATTTTATTTGAGTTTTTTAATATATAAAAACATGTCGTAAGAGTTTGCATACATACATATACATATACATATATTTTAGAAAACTAGTTTGCTTATAAACTAGTTTCCTACCACCTGAAGAAAACAATAGACAATTCGTCCACCATGATTATTTATTTTGTTCAGCTGCCACAATAATTCAGGTGTTAATTACCACTAATAATGCTGATGACGTTCGATACATTATATTGAATTGAGTACTTATAGTTTTTTTTTTAAAAAAATTAAATTAATTTGTATTAATCCGAAACTTATCTTGTCCTGATTCCACTACTGGGTTTTATAATAATAGCATAAAAAAATTGGACACCTTGGTATTTTCAAATTAAATAATCCGGAGCAATTATTTTTTCATAATTATTTATAAAATATTTCCACTTAAGAACCTTATTTTTTCTTAAATCATGTGATATATTAAAAACTAGAAAAACTATAAATAAAATAGGTATCGACATTAACACACATAAATTCAGTTCAAGAAAACAAAATATAATGATAGATTATAAACACTATTTATAATTAAAAAGGAGTCGATATTAATTATCAAAAGAAAGAATATCATAAATTAAGTATTAAATAAAAAAATAAAGAAAAATAGATGAAAAAAGCTTGTTTTATATTTTAAAAAATATAAATAATAAGCAGGGAACATATAGTATATAGTAACCAATCTGTTTTAATAAAAGTCTCTCGGCATGAAGATTTTATTACCTTTTTTTTATAGGATTTTATGTTATATAGATATGAATTTCTTTATACTGATGATTTTTTAAAATAATAAACATTTTTATTTTATATGCAATGTCGAATTAATAAAATACAATTGATATAATTAAGTCTTCAAGAAATTTGAGATTAAAATTTTTACTTGAGTTCATAATTAAATTTGGTACAATATTAAATTGATAAAATCCAATTGATACGATTGATTTTTTAATAACACAATTGACCTAGTTAAATTCAAGATTTTTTTAAATAATAAAACAATATTATTTTAATAAAATTAATTAATTAATTAGATTCAATAATCCAATCATCAATCATATGATTAAATAATCTATTTAATTTTTTGAACAAGTTTTACAACCATGCTAATTCCTTTCATACTCGTTTTCTTTGGTAAAAAAATAACAGGAGTCAAAGTAATTATTTTCCTACCATATCCGCTATACTTTTCGTCAAATCCCCAGCACGACGACGTTTTCTGAAACTAACTGTAAATAAAATATTTAACAAGGGCAAGCGTTCCCCGAAGAAAACAAACCCTATAAATTCCACCCTTTCTCTCGTCCCCCTTCCTCTCGCAACGTTATCTAATAACGCCACAGCAGCTGCGACAAGCCCTACCTCCTCGCTTTCCTTTCATAGCAAATCAAATATCCATTCAAACCCTAACCAAACTAATCTCTCCCCTCCATCGCCGCTCATTTCCCACCTTCTCCGCCTCTAATCGGAACTTTCTCTCTCTCGATTTCCACAAAGAAACCCTAAATTTTATATAACAATTGCCAAGAAAACCGAAGTATAATTTTAACGATTTGATTTTTTAACCGATTTGTCGACAAGTACAAAATTATTACTTAATGATTTGTTGTTTTCTTAAATTTTAATTTGTATTTTATATTGTTATTTATCTGATCTTTTCATTACTTGTCGTCGTCCTTGCCTGTCCATACGATTTCACAAATTCCGAGTTTAGTCCCTGAGTTTCTGCGAATTTACAGTTTTGTCCCTAAGCTGGTAATCATGGTGGGTGGAGGAAGCAGGAGAGATGAGGGATCGTTGGTGATTAACAGCACGAACGTGTTTGCAGCGCTCGAGACATTGAGGAAGAAGAAGAAGTCTGATAAGGATCGTGTAGGTTCTAAGAGTAGCAAAGGAGGTTCTAAGAGTGGGAAAGAGCCGCAATCGAAGGAGCCTGATCCGGAAGTTTTTTGGGCTCCGACAAAACTTACTGCAAAATCTTGGGCAGATGTTGACGACGAAGATGACGATGATTATTATGCTACGACGGCGCCGCCTCCGTCTGTTTGGGGGTCCTCGGACCAGCAGCTGAGTGAGGAGAAATCTGCCCATGTAGAGGTGAGAGGATGGATTTAAATGTTTTATGTATGCACAAGTGTGGGTAATTATTGGAATGGATTCTGGGGTTCTTGATAATTTGAAGGGTGATTATTATGGCGTGGATGAAAGATTGATATGTATCCATGGCACGATTATCTTGTTTAGTTGTATGCTATAAGTGATTGATTGATGTGCTATATTTCCAGCGAGTTGCTATTTGTTTTATTAATCCAATCCCATTTGCAATATTAGCCTGCTAGTCTGTTAGTTTTATCTGCAATGTTCTAGGTTTTTGCTGTGATTGGATTTTTTTTTATTTTGTGTTGTATATGCCATGTGATTACATGGCGATACTGGCATGGTAATTACATATGGGCTGTTATGAATTTCTTTCCAAATTGGTGGAGTTCTATGCTACTATTTTTTTGCTTTTTGAAAGGAATAGAAAAGGAACATCCGCAGAGAAAAAAAGCCATGAATGCACTGAGGAAGGCTAGCTATTATATCCTAAAATATGATTTCAACCTGAGGCTGGAGAGGAGTTCCAGAAGATTAATGGGAAGGCTGAATTATAGTGACAGTGCAAACCCTGGATCAGTTTTTTTTACTCGTGTCATACTTGAAGTGTTTATGTTTAATCTTGACAGGTCACTATATATTTGTCTTTCACAATCCCCAGAGACAGATAGAACTTTGCAAATGGTTTATGAAAACTTCACAGTTTCTGGCACTTACTGATTTATTTATTCATGGGTTGCAGGAAAGTGAGAGCGAAGAAGATATTTTGGATGAAGGTGATGATGATGTAGAGGAAGAACATGACAATGAACCAGAGGCTCCAGCACTCCCTGAGCCAGTGGTGAAGAAGACTCCTGAAGTTCCTCTGCCACCTAAGGAGACAGAAAGACAACTTTCTAAGAAGGAAAGAAAGAAGAAGGAACTTGCAGAGCTTGAGGCCCTTCTTGCGGATTTTGGAGTTGCTCAGAAAGATAGCATTGACCAAGATGAGTCACGTGGTAATTCCAGTTATATGCCAAAAGCGCATGAGTTTGCTCGTGGTGCTTTCTAATTCTTGCTCCTTAAATTTGCCAAAATCACGGATGCTTAATTGGCACAGAAGTTTAAAATCTGTTAATGCATGATGTTTCTTTAGATAATAGCAATGACCTAGACAAGCACGTGACTCTTGCTGCTATGTGCCAAGAATTGCTAATACATGTTGAAGTTGAAACTTGGATAGCTAGATCATATTTGTTCTAGACAAGTCAAAATGTATATTCTAACCATTTAATGAATCGTCAGGTTTGTTGCAATTGAGCAGATAATCAATGTGCGTGTGTGCACATTCACCTGCTTCCACGTACCTCATGCTTTAACTTTTGGGTTCAAACTGTTTCATAATTTTACCCTTTGCTTTACTTTATATTGGTGTAGGGAGGTACTTTTCTTGTTTATTCCAGTTTTTGCTAGTGCCATGGAAGTGTAAAGTGTGGCTGTGCCCTATTATTTTTGTAGCTTAGTGTTTAGCCTTAAATATGCTTCTGGTGTTGAATTTCCTCTGAGAAAGAGTTCTTTTTACTTGCATCTGCAGATGCTGCACAGGAGAAGAAAGATGGGGAGATTCATGAAGAGGGAGATAAGAAGGAAAATGTTGCTGGAGAGTCCAAAAATGCCAAGAAGAAGAAAAAGAAGGACAAGTCAGCAAAGGAGCCCCAAGATCAGCCCACCAATTCAGAAGCCAATAATGGGCCAGAAGAAGCTGCTGGAGCGGAACATGCGGAGGAGGATGCTTCTGCTGCTGACATGAAAGAACGACTAAAGAGGATGGCATCTGCAAAGAAGAAGAAGTCTAGTAAAGAGATGGACGGGGCTGCTAAAGCTGCTGCTCAAGAGGCTGCTGCAAGAAGTGCAAGGCTAGCTGCAGCCAAGAAGAAAGAGAAGAACCATTACAACCAGCAGCCAGTGCGGTAAAAGGCCCATTTCATTTGGCACATATATGAACATGTGTTTCTTGTTGTTCATATACCAATGCAAAATAAACAGTGGGCACTAGGCTCTGGCTTCGTGAAAGATGACTTTTAGTTGTATTGCTTTTGTCGGCAAAAAAGAAGAAGCTCCTTGGCGTTTTGAATCTTATCTTTGCTCTGTTGTCATGGAAAACATAGTTTTGGCAGTTTTGTTAATTGAAATTCTTCTCTGGACAGTAGTTGAACTTGAATTCTGTGTAATGCAGCCCTTTGAAATCCGAGTCATTTTCTGTTGATGGATCAGCGCAAAGTGAATCATTTACAGCATATTTGAAAACATGAAAATATGTTGAAAAGAACTTAGGTTTAGGCTGGTGAGATAAACTTGATATTTGCTAATTTGCTCTCTGCAAGCTGCATTGGTACTTTCTGTGATACATTTTTGCTTCCTTCACTGGGGGTATGTATGCATTTGTCAAAACTTGGAAGATTGGATCAGGTTCAGGTTGCTGGGGGGAGGTCTGGTAGAATGTTGGACTTGGTGGCTGGTCTAATGCAAATATGATTCTGGCAAAGTTGGGTTGAAAAGAGAATAAGCTTACTACGTGATCTTTACTGAACTCAAGATGGTTTTTGCTTTACCTTGTCCAGCATCTAAGGTTGGGACATTTGCTTCCGATACATTTCATTGACAATCGAGGAAAATCGACGATGAAGTAGAAACCAATAAATCATTATGTATTAATTAATTAAATAAATTATTAACCAATAAATCAAATTATTATAATCCGATTTTAAAACTTTTTTAAAGCTTATATCTAAAAAGGACTATAATTGTGATATCGCCAAATCATCAAAAGATTTTCATCTATCATTGTCAATTATCCAATCTTTTGTTTTGGTTGGAACTTAAGTTTTAGAGTTGAGAGGGAAAATGATTCTTTTTGTTTTTATTTTTTTAATGTATTAAAATAATATAATTTTGTTTTTTTAAAATTTAAGCGATAAAATTTTGATTTTTATTGATAGTGAATTTTGACTTATTGTTTTTAGTTTTAGGATTGGGATGCATGGTAACGTTGCATTTGTGATTATTACAAGATTAAATGTGTGTTTTTTTTTTTAAAAAAAATATACTAAAATAATATATATTTAATATTAAAATAAACTAAAAAAATCTAAAAAAACGTTAATTTTATATTTTTTCAGACAAGTATCTTAGAAATCGAAAGGTACGTGGTCTCCATCAAATGATTTACCATTCTGCCAAAAACCTGCTTGAAAGAAGTTAAAGAGCCTAAAAGTCAACAGCCCGTTTCTCGGGATTCCGGTTATTCCCCCGTTAAATGGCCGGAATCGTCCTGATCCTCTGTATTCGGGAAGGGGCAGTTATCGGAAAGGGGTTTTCGGAAATGCATGCGTGTGGAGAAGCACATTGATTGGGTTGCTCAGCGATTAGGCTCTCGCATTTTTGGGGAAGGATGCTGAGTTATCAAGGAATGCTATTGGCTGAGAAATAGGTTGAGAGTGGAGTGTGGAGTGTGTGGAAGAGTCGTTTGCGCAAAGTAGGGCTGATATTTACAATGATGCTTCCAATTTCAGGTGAGGCTTAAGCGAGAGCATTTAAATATAGCAAAATTTGAGCCTGAGCATGGACCAGAATCGAAATGGCGATTTAAAATTCAAATCTGTGCCAGCAATTGACAGGACAAGCTGGTGGTGATCTCACGTTCTGTAGAACAAGATGTCCTCTCACCAACTGAGGTAACATGTGATTTTTCTCACCACCCTGTCAACTACTACAGATGGGTTTGTACGTATCAGAACGTCCATGGTTGAGAGATCTAGATGCTGTAATTTTAATAAATCCCGTATGTTCTCCATTGTAATATATCGCGCGAGCATTCTGTTATCCAGGTTTTCTGTTACAAATTGTGGATTAAAATGTTTTCTCGAGGCAATCGAGTACTCCTACAATCTGCTCCTTCCAAACGGTTCCTTTTCGAATACTCTGCTGCATCCAGCACTGACCCGCTGCCATATTTAGCTCGCTGTTTTTACTTGGGAGCAGATGAAATTATTTTGTGGATTGTAGGGTGGTTGTGGTTGGTAAATGTTGTAGCATACAGGTTGTCGATATTTGATTAAATCAAATTGTAGTTGGAAAGAGAACCGAATTGAGAGGAAAGTAGGTGTAAAAATAGATGCAGGTGTGCCGTTTTTCTTTCCTCAGAAATGGAAGAGCTTCTTGAACAGTTATTAAAAAATCAATGAAATAAAATCTAGGCACGATCGAGATTCTTGAAAAACACATGTTATTGGGCTGTCGATATCAGTTCTGTCGAAAGACTTGAAACAACTGACGTGCATGACTGGCATGGATATGGCTATTTTTCTGGAGCAACGATTTCATTTTCTTCTTTTTGAGGGCTTTGTGCTTCCCCCCCTTTTGATGAAATTCCATGGTGTTTTACGATGCTTATTAATAGCAATCTCTAGTATAGCATCCGACTGAATGTTACATAATCATTCCTCCATGAGCAGAGGTGATATTAATCCCACAGATATAACAAAACCTGTTTATGATTATGAATTCAACAAAATCATGCAACGAAAGAATAACACGGATGACGAAATTTTACCATTGTTATTGAAGACAAAAAAAAAGAGAGATTATAAATGAATACGATGAAAGCTTGTCACCAAAATCTCCATGGATCCTTGTATGGAGGTACATAATCCTTTGTGGGAGGGAGAAGGCGGAACGAGGCCACAGTTTTTTCCAAGTAAGGCCCCATCTGCAGCACAGGAAATGATGATATCTTGTTAAGGCTCAATTCATTGAATAAACAGATACAGGCATGTATCTGCCGAATGATGTGTTCAACTCAATACAGACACGAGAGCTGTTACCTTGTCCCACTGCTTGCTTAGAGTTGAAGCACTTAGAGAGTACAAATACCCTGAAATTGATTTGAACTGTACGTTCAGAGCAGAGGTAGAACCACAAAATATACTCAAGATTTCAAACAGGACGAAGAAAAGGTGTAAATACAGCCTTTCCTAGTGAATATTCATCAGTTGACATTTAGTTTTATTTAGCTGAGAAAAGAAACGGGTTTTGGAATATATTTTAATGCAACTGTTTGCTCAAAACAAAAGGCTCCCTACCATCTCGTTCAGTTGTTGAAGCAATGTAGTGTCGGAAAAGATTTGATTCTTGGGCCTACAGGTTTCCATGTGAACTATCAGCAATGGAGAGCTGTAGCAGATATTTGAAAAGAACCCCACTAAGGAAGGGGGAACTTACAGTTTTGGTGGGTGACTTGCGTACAATATATTCATAAAACCAGTATGGCTCACCATCAATCTGGGGGGAAAAATGCCACATAACTCGTGCAAGTGAAAACATGAATGGAAATACAGGAACTTCTGTTTCTGTGTGTAGCTTTCCCAATATGGGAAACTACAAAATATAAAAAGGTTTCGAGATTTACTTCATTAGCATGGGCATCAAGAATTGAACTCTCAGACAATCGTTGAGTTGAAGTGACTCGCTGCAAAAGAAATAATGAAGAATGTTAAACCAGCATTACTACATTCATGGAGTTAAGCTTTCGGAAGAAATGGAGTCCAAGAAGCACAAAGAGAGGTCATGGGCCAGTCCCATCCAGGATGACATGGTTTCTTAGATAACAACCCTGTTCACCAAGAACGCCTCTAACCAAGAAAGCCTCTCTATAGGATTCAACAGAAATATAGTGTTGGCTCTATGATCTATGATCCGAAAAATCTCTACCTCTACCGGTACAATTTTTAGCCATTTGTTTTCTGCAAATACATCTATGGACCCATGTTTGCGGTGCAAAGAATTGCTAAGGTTGCTAGGACAGTGGAAATTATTCTGTAGAGCTCACTTTAGCATCAATCTAGGTCTGGTGTGTGAGATTTGAGAAGATGCTTCATATTATAAGAAAACGATATTATTTAATATAAGACTCAAACTTATGTTTTAATTCTGAACCTATTCTGTTTTGTCAGTAGCCCAGAAAACCTATCAGATATGTTTGTCAAACCGAGGGCCTCTTAAATCTTAGTAAGAGATGCTAAGACATATTACCAGTGAAGACTTGTCAGACAAAACAGAATCAGCAACATCTTTTGCAGCCCAGGTACTCTTGTCTTTAGATTTTACGAGCTGAAGATTTGGAGGACCTATCTGAATCAAAGTAATAAAATCATAATCCTTGAAAAAACATCCTCATCAGGCATTGCATCTAGCTAGAATAAGGTCACATGGAATTATTACCGAAACAGAAAGGATGAGGTTATCAATGATGTCAACACGCTCGGAAACAATGCGAAGGCGTGCATCAGCTGTATCAAGTTCAAAACAAAAACAATATAAGCAGAAATTCATTTGTTTTTAAAAGGGCATGTAATAGTTCATGTTGCTCTCATCCCTCATATAGGAAATTAACTGAACTTACGGGACAGTGGTGCAGCTGATGAATAGCGTTCAGGTTTTCTGGATTCCACCCTTTAATAAGCAAATCACTAAAAGAGTTATGTTCCCATAATTTCCAAGGACACACCACAGCAATAAAGAGAGGCAAGATTGCAGACAGAACACCAAATTAATGCAGTAGTAAGAGTTGCCAACATTCTGAACACATTTGGATTATGGAAATACTGTTGAAGAGAGAAATCCAATTAAAATAGCTCCCTCTCGGAGTGAACTCGGTAGCAAAATCATTCACCAGTGAACATTTTTCTAGATACAGTCCAATCTTTTCAGATATATGAAAGTCTATGAATGCTCAATTCCTTTATTAACATATTCCAATTCACCTTTGCCTCAAGCAAAACAATCATCCAGCTCATGAAAAAATATTTCTTCACTTGGAATTGCAGTCAAAACATAGATAAAAGAATACATATTAAGCAACATGCAGATCTAATGCACTGCTCCAGACTATACTGAATAGCATTTGGACTCAAACACCAACCATTTGAAGAGGAACTTCTTAGATGGCAATTCCACTGGATATGAATAAGTATAGGCGTTTATTTCATCAACCACTGAAGCCATTTTCAGATCTTCCCCAGCAAGTATCCCTAAAAAGAACTAGAAAAATCAGAGAAATTCAAGCCTTTTCAAGGTATTATATGTCTCACAAGTCATAAGCAAGCACAATAAGAAAGACAGTATATCAGGTCTTTCTACACCACTCAAATCATAAAACCAATAAACTCAAATAAGCTTTGAATGAAGTTCAAGCTTACCTGAAGATGGGAAGGCAATGGATAATGAAGAAGAGAGACCAAAAAGCATCAAATCCCTTCTACAAAACATATTTTGTAAACTGGGGTCTGAAGAAGAACAAGCACATGAACATGCCATAATCTTCTCTTTTAATTTACATTTCTTCTGGCTTAACAAGATTCTACTTTGGTTCCTGAAATGAAAATCACATCAAAACACAGCCCATGTTAAAGAACCAAAGAAGAAGACATGGATGGTGTAGAATTGACAGAAGTACCTAAAGAAAGGACTGATGTGATGGGTTGTGAAGGGTGAAGGAGAACAGAGAAGAGCCATTGCCAAAGCCGTGGTCTCTTCCTTCTTCCACTGTTACGAGCTTACCTCATCCACATCACGTATCAGTTTCCTCTTTATAAACTGGAAAGTTTGCTGTAAATCAGTCCTCTAATTGTACAAATTACTTTTATCAGTATAGGAACTATAGAATTGCGCAGTTGTAAGCCCAGCTATTATTGAAATGACAATCTAGTCCTCCAAATGTTATAATGTTAAGGAAAAACCAAGATTTCACGAGCGCAACATATAATTGCTTATAATCTCATTGAAATCAAAATGTTTTTGTATTAAAAAGTATTCTTTAAATTCTTTTTATATCATTCAAAAAAGATTTTCTTATTGTTAATTTGATGCAAAGCTGGAAAAAAGAGAAAGAATAAATGATGTGCTCTAAATTGATTTATCAATAGATGGTTTAAATTAAAATTAACAATTTTGTTTTATAAAAATTCTAAAAAAATCTTTTTTTTATTTTAAGCTCTTTTGATCCTTTAATTTTTAGTTTCAAGGACTCAATTGAGATATATTCAATACTTTAGTAGTGTATTCGTAGTTATCCCTAAATTGACTGGATGACTAAATTAACCGATCAAAGTGTTTTCTAATTTAGATGGTATTTGAAATTGTAGTTAAAGTTGTTTTTTTTAAAAAAAATTATTTGGAAATATATTAATATAATATAATTTTATTTTAAAAAAAATCTTTACATTAGTATATTAAATTAATTAAAATATATCTTTTTTTGAAAAAATCGAATTTCTTATAAAAGTATTTTCCAATTACCTCCCAAACGGCATAAAATAACTGATGGCGTTAAAAAGGAATAACCTTGGAAGTTGGAACGGTTACAAAATAACGGAGGCTACCAAACGGGCCTCAAAACGTCATCTTTAACGGCAGTATCTGAAAAAAAAAATGAAACCTTTATTTAGAAGTAGCTCGCTGATGCTTCTTTATATCATTTCTCTCTTTCTTACTCTGATCTCAAAATTCCCAAAACAAAAAATTAGGGTTTATATGCATCCACGATACATTCCAATTTTGCTTCCGCGATAGATTATTCCAGGTAAACTATCTAAAATTTATCTCCTTAATCATTATGGCTAACATCAAGATCATCATTTAGATATTTATCTTGCTGAACTCCGCTTTGTTTTGTTATTTTTTATTTTTATTTCTAATGGTGTTTTTTATTTGCGTAGATGTTTTATCTGTATTTATTTAGGTAAAAAGTAGTTGAAATTCGCTTATTCAAGAATAATTAATCAGCTATAGTTATGTTAATTATCTATTTAGATTTTTTGTGATCTTTAAGTTTTTCTATTATTTCGTTTTTAGAACGAGATCCTTTTTGTTTTGTTTCATTTCTTTATGGAAAGATTGTATTAGCTCTTTTTTTGTGATGTACCGTATTTGATGGTAAGGTTTTTTTTTTTTTAGGTTTTGAACCAAGCAGTAATTTCTTGATAATGGTGGTTTTTTTTATTTGCTGTTATGAACAGGTGTGGTTTGTTCACTGAACTAAGGAAATGAAGCCTGGAAGAGTGTCTACTTTGAACCCATTTGCAGCGGCGTATATTCCCCTTTCTAAAAGGGACACAGCTGATAGAATTGAAAATCCAGGATGGACTGTGCAGGGTGGGAATCCAAATGTGTGGTATGGGTCTGCCGAGCACAATGCACAGGTTAGGCAAAATGATCAAGGGCTGATTTCTGTTCCTGAAATGTCTGTGCTGAAGAGTCAGTCTGGGTATGGTTCTTATGGCTCGTCATCACAGAATTTGTATGGAGTTACAGGGAAGCAGACCATCGATGAGGAATTTGAAATGGACTTGGAATATCTCCGGATCAATTTTCCTGGCATATCTGATGAGTCCCTCACTGGTGTCTATATGGCTAACAATGGTGACGTGGATGCTGCTGTTGACATGTTAAACCAACTTGAGGTAAATTCTCTTACAAACTGTTTTGTGGTATACAGATTTGTTTATCCGATGAGTCCCTCACTGGAGAAGGAATGGGTCAAGACCAATTTAATATGTTAATTCTGTTTTTTGTGTGTGCTATGAGCCATTTTGTGTTGCTCTAATTTGTTTTGTTGCTGTTCTTACTTGATCTTTGTCTTTTGTCATGTTGCATTATATATTTGGTTAACTCTAGTCTTCTTTCCCTTTTTTCCTCTCTCTTCCATTCCAATGTCAGTGCCTGGTTGTAATTTTTGCTAGAATTATTTGATTTGTAATGATTTTAGATTGTTCACAAGATTAGTTTGCTTTCTTCCCTATTTCATAAATTTTAGAGCTGATAAAATAGCAGGTGATTGAGATATTCTGTCTTGTTTGTCACAGTGAAATGCAAGGAGAAACCTTTTCTGGTGGCAATTACATGATTTGCTTTATGTGCAAAGTTAGTGGGATTATCGTATATGCGCTTGCTTTACTTGGCCTACATTTCTGAATTCCGAGTGAAGGGTTTCAAAATGTCTAGTCTGAATGTTCATTAACATGAGGAGTTGTCCCTTGTCTTGGTGAAAATTAGATGCACATTTACATATACACAATCTCTTGTAAATTGGTTGAATTTTGCATATTTATTTTGGTGTGATGTTTTGATCATTGAGAGTTAAGTGGTGAACTACAAGGCAACTTTTGGCCCATGCTATATAACCTGCTGATAATGTGATTTTTTTGAATATTCTAGTATGCTGAAAGAGAACATAGTAGAAATTGCATTTTGGATCAGTATTTTGGTTTTCTAAATTTGATCCCTACCTCATTTCATCTTTCCACTTTTTGGGCCATCCTGATATGTTGACTCCCATGCAGCTTGACACTCTTGATTCTCCTGGAAACCTTCCAGACACCTTGGATATTGGGGATGCTTACGAACCCAGGCCTTCAGCTGAGGTTTCGTCTGTGAAACCGAAGACTGTTGTAGGTGAAGCCAGTATCTCATCTGGCTCCTTGTCCCCAGACACAGTGGTTGCCACCTGATTAACTTGTGACCTGCTCAGCTGTTTTCTTTGGCCTTTTTTTTTTCTTTTTTTTTGAAAGAGAAGTATATGATTAGGGTATCTTTCTTTTGAGGTGGGATACATGCATTTAACATGATGGCTTGGTTGTGGGTGTATAGTCCTCGGGTAGGTTCTTCTTCCAAATATCCTTTTTTCTTCTTCTGTGGGCTCTGTTAAAAATTGAAAGCCCAATTGCAGGTTTCTGAAATTGAAGTGATAGTATGCTTCTTGACAATAGCTGTTATTTTGAATTACTATGCTATGGTTTAGATCACCCTGGTGTCATGTAAAGCTTGATCATATGATGCATTAAAAAATGAACGAGATGTTTGTTGTTTCATTACAATTTTCTCATTTGCATGGAGAAACGATGTTCATTTGAAAGGATGTCTATGGAAGCTTATCCGTTGAACTTGCCTTGTGAATCATGGAGTTGTTAGGGCAGGAAAGAAAGAAGAGTGCAGTTAGTCATGGATGAGAAGATAACAGGGCTTGCTTTCAATTATCATAATGCAAGTTAGGTAAAAACTAATATGATTTATGCGATTGAGCTGGCAGTTAAAA
The DNA here is from genome assembly GCA_025169955.1 of Salix arbutifolia. Lineage (NCBI taxonomy): Eukaryota > Viridiplantae > Streptophyta > Magnoliopsida > Malpighiales > Salicaceae > Salix > Salix arbutifolia. The sequence goes on from CM045907.1 coordinate 18,318,039, forward strand.
TTGGCGATGAGCATTGCTAAAATACCCAAACAAATCCACCATGTAGATCACCACCGAATCATATAAAATCAACTTTTCAACCCTTGTGAGACAGGAAGGGTTTAGAAGAAAAGAGGTGGAAAATGCTATTTATCAACCATACAAAAATTGCACGCAATGCCTGACGAGCGTTGGTGGCCTGAAACAGGGGGAGAAGGAAAATACATAAATTATATATTTTACTTCATGTAAGTTGACCAACGTTCAGCTTTGCTTCGATTCATTTGTTTTATTCAATAATTACTCTATGAATAATAAAAATTTCAGCATGGCCCTTAATATTTAACAGCTACGTAAATTCTCCTTGTGCAACATCATAACTAATCCTTGATGATTGAAGATTTGGCTAGCCAGCCCTTTTATTGACAATATAGCTCGTCTAGTTTTGGGTTTTAAAAAGTCCAGATTTTATTCCACAGTGGTATATTTGACAACTATTTAAAGATGATAGACGCAATACATAATTTAGATATATCATTAGTATTGGTATTGTAGACCATTGCAATAAGATTATTGTTAAGGGGGGAAAAGAAGAAGGAGAGAGTTGCCTTTAGCTATTTAATGCAAAAGGATCAAATTGAATAATTTTGAAAGATCTACGACTGATGCTAGAAAATTTGAGCTATAAGAATTGATGTGGAAATTACTAGAATCAACAAGGACTAGAATCAGCAAGGAGAGAATGTTCAAGACCAAACACCGAAACATGCACGTCCGTCTTTCATTACATATGTTCCGTTACTTTCGGTTATTAAAATCCTCAATAACCATCAGACACAAGACATGGTCCGAAGAACTTTCTCAAACAGATTCAGCTTCTCCTTCTCTGTATCCACAAAGACACAAATCTGAAATTTTTGGAACCCATCTTCTCTTACTGTCAAATAATTCTACAATGTTGTTGTTAATATAGTTCAAAGACAGATTTATTTGTTTTGTTTTCTCTTTTTTTGAAGAACAAGAAGTTTTAGATGGATATACAGTTTGATTAAAGGAATGGTTTTGGTGGTCTGGGATTAGGGTGAAAAGCTTGGTGATTAGGCTTAGGAGGTGATGAAGGTAAGATAGATTCTTGGATTGTTTTGGAGAAAGATAGTTGGGTTATTGAAAGAAGAAAATGGGGGTTGATTACTATAACATATTGAAGGTTAACAGGAATGCAACAGATGATGATCTAAAGAAGGCATATAGAAGACTGGCAATGAAATGGCATCCTGATAAGAACCCCACTACCAAGAAAGAAGCTGAAGCCAAATTCAAGGAGATCTCTGAGGCTTATGAGGCATGTTGATTTTTCTTTCCCTTAAAACTCTATTTTGTACTTTTTGTTGTGCTGTTTTTTTCCCTTTCATTTGGGATCTTTTTGCTTATCTGAAATGTAATGTGAACTTTGGATTCATGGTTACTGTTGTGGAATGTTAGAGAAAAGAATCATATACATGCATATATACACGTATATATGTATGTATGTATGTATGAATCCAAATCTTTTGAGATAATACGTACTGGAAGAGAGGAATAAAAAATGTATGGATATTCATACGGATATTGATTTATATAGCGTTAGAAAATATGCCTTTGCTTGTGAAATTCTTCTTCCAAGATAAGTACTTGATAATTTCATTTGCTTGAAAATTGTAGCATTGGCTTTTGTGTTTATTGCATTGGAACTTGAATTGCTTTTGGACTGATGATAATAAAGAAAACAATTCAAGTCAAGGACAGTGAATTACTATTTGTGGTTACATTGCCTGGGATTTTGATATATTTGTGAATTCAGGTCTTGAGTGACCCGCAAAAAAGAGTAATTTATGACCAGTATGGTGAAGAAGGGTTAAAAGACGCACCACCATCTGGCGGAGGCGGCTTTCCTTTTGGAAGTGGTGGTGGTGGTGGTGGGTCAAATGGTTTCCATCCCAGGAATGCAGAGGATATCTTTGCAGAATTTTTTGGAAGCAGTCCTTTTGGATTTGGATCAACAGGACCTGGTAAATCCATGAGGGTCCAGTCGGATGGAGGGTTGTTTGGTGGATTTGGCAGTAGTGATACTCTTTTTCGAACTTGTAGCGAGGGGAGCGCACCAAGGAAACCACCACCAGTAGAGAGCAAATTGCCCTGCAGCCTCGAGGAACTGTATTCTGGATCGACGAGGAAAATGAAGATATCGAGAACTGTAGCTGATGCCCAAGGGTATTTTTCTTTTTTTCTCTAACTAAAAACATTCAGTTTCCCCTGTTCTTTCTTTCTTATATAGAATAATGTAAATTATATTCTAGTTTCACCTAATTGTTTAAGTTTTTAGGTAAGATGATTTTTTAATATAGTATCAGAGCTTTATTAACCTAGCAATCACGAGTTCGAATCTCATCACTCTATTCTATTTGATAAAAATCAGACACAAGTAAGAGTGGCTTTATTGTAAGTTTCAAGCTCAAAAAACATTCACTTGAGGGTGTGTATTAGAAAATAATATAAATTATATTTTGAATCTCATCTAATAATTTAAATTTTTAGACAAAATGATTATTTTAACATTGTCATGATTTGCCTCATATGTTACTTTAACCCTTTCCAATGTGTTGTCTCGATATGTTGTTCAAAATCAATGTTGCGAGAAAAGCACCCACTTATTTGACCTGGTGGATGGATCATATTCCTTTGTGCTAAATGGTTATCTGCAAATTCTTCTACCATGAAAAACTTTGTCATGATTTGCCTCATATATATGGGAAGATTGCTTGATCAGATTCCTCTATATGCCCCCGTAGATTCCGAACTTCTTGATTTTACTCAAACTTTCCTCATGCTCACACTACCTCCAGTCTTTATATGCTGCTGATGTTGTGGATTTTTCACACACGAATCCCCATTGTAGAACCAGAAATTCCAACAGCCTTTTTTTCTGATTGTAATTGAATATGAAACTCCGCAGGCGACAAGTGCAAGAAACAGAGATATTAACCATTGATGTGAAGCCGGGGTGGAAGAAGGGGACAAAGATTACATTCCCAGATAAAGGAAATGAACAGCAGAATCAGCTTCCAGCAGATCTTGTGTTTATTATTGATGAGAAACCTCATACCACGTACAAGAGAGATGGAAATGATCTTACTATCAACTTTAAGGTGACCCTAGCCGAAGCACTGGGAGGGACAACAGTAAACCTCACCACACTGGACAGCCGTAATCTATTAATTCCTGTGCATGATATAGTGAGCCCTGGCTATGAGCTTGTTGTGGCCATGGAGGGCATGCCAATAGCAAAGGAGCCAGGTAATTGGGGCGATTTGAGGATCAAATTTGAAGTGAAGTTCCCAACAAGATTAACACCAGAACAACGAGCAGGACTCAAGCGCGTGTTAGGGGGTTAAAGATTGATCAAATTTATATATCTAGCAGCCATCATGTCGAGCTAAATGCTGAAGCCAATGCTGTTTTCCAATCTTTCCATTTGCACAGGTTGTAATTTTGCTCTCCTTGTATTTATAGAACCTTTAAAATCAATACCTATCGGAACCCAGTAAAAGTAATGTCATTATTATGGTCCTTATCAAGTTATCTGTCATCACTGGTTGGTCCTCGCAACTGATTTTCTGTAAATTTTTTTATTTTTTGGAAAGAAGAAGGGATATACAGGGGGCTTGTATCATATTGTTTCACCTTGTATTCCTTCACTGGACGACAGCATTATGTATTTTTCTTTTGCAGTTTTGACTGGATGATTCCTTTTCGCGTTGCTTATCCTTTTGTCGGGTTATCCTCTTCCAACAAGGAGAATGACAAAGTGGGCCCAGTATAATGTTGGTGTTTATGATGTTGGTGTTTCATCGTTGCTCATTTGTTTGTCTTCCACAACAGTTTTAATGGAATCTTTCAGAAAAAGCATGGGTTCTGCTTCTGCGCCACCATCTCCTGCACGCACTGAATAGTGTTCATGCGCAGTGATGATCTTATGTCGACATAAACCAAATCCAGTTCTGAAAGATTAGGGAGAATCTGATCATGCTTTACAATCCACCTTTACTGCACAGTTCACTTCCCGGGATCCACAAGGAATCCAACTCATCTTCTCATGCTAGGTTTTCGGGGGGGTCTCAAGATTTGTATTCTTGCATAGCCAAGAGATACTTTTTGCACAGGATGAAAACAACTATAAAAAAGCAGAAAAAATTATGCTTTCCAGTGATTGACCAAAAAGATGAAGTACAATACGGTTTCCTAAGTTTGTTTCATCTGGAAAGCACCAGTAGTTATTGCAGTCTAGATATATTTTATAGCCAGATAGGACTAATACATAAGCCTTCGATCAGAGAGGGGGGGAGAGGGAGAGCATGAACAGCAGATACAGAAAGAATCTGGAACCTCCTTATCACAATCAAACATTGTCAGCACGAGACATCCGGGTTCATTGATTTTTCTTTTCTAGAGCAAGTTCGGTTTTAAAGACGATAAACCCCATCAGTACAAGAGAATCATTTTTTTGATGGGCAATATGAGATGCTCTTAAATTGATCTAATTAATGGCTAATATCTGCAAGGGTAGCAGCATTCTAACTTTGATTTGCTATATAAAATTTAACTACAACAACGACGAATAAAAGAAAATTGTGGTTACAAAACCATGAAGATGGAAAACAGAAAGAGAACGCTAGCATTTACAATACAAGTAATCAAAAGCCTCTACTTTTAGGGGGATCTCTGCGCCAAGCCTGCCCGGGGGAGCCATACACTTGCCCTCCACTGGATTGATAAGCAGGATGGCCATGGGGACCAGGCTGAGGAGCAGCCCAGGTGCCTTGCTGCAAAGAAGGGGCTAGATTTTGTTGACTATGTATCATATTCACTTGAGGCAGGGCTGGAGATGTTCCTAATGGAGTCATTGTCTGATGTGCCGTTTTATGCGCCATGTGGGCTCTTAAAATAGGCTGCTGCACACCATGCACATGGGTTGACTGAGGGTGTGTACGGTGATGTTGGGATTCTTCTGGATGCCACTCTGGCATATCATCGTCGTCGTCATCGTCATTCCATGGCTGCAATGGTGGGACATTAGTTTTAGGTTGGCCATATCTGTGCACAAGCTCCCTCAAATCTACAGGACGAGACGGGGTCTGGGAATATGATGAATTGAGAGGGGGCATTCCGGATCCCCTAACAGGGTTTTGGTTTGAAAACTGCGACCTTGATGCCATAGAGTTACAAGAAAAGTTGAACTCGGGTAAATCATCCTCGTCCCGGCCAGCCGGTGGGCCAAACCCGGGAGGCACATCATCATCATCTTCATCAGGTTGGGGGTTGGGGCAGGTTCCGCTAAGAGGAGGAGGCAAGGGATGTTTTGATGCAATATTCACATTCATATTAGTGTCCTTTTCTTGGTGCTTCCTAGAAGTGAAGTGTTGTTGCTTTTTAGAGCTGTGTTTATGGTGTGATGCAGAGGTAGGAGATATTGTCGACGTTATTTGAGCTTTTCTCCATATAATAACACCAATTAGACCATAATCAACAGCATTAAGGGGCTCAAGTTGGTCCTTTGGAAGGACCTTTATGAGCCCTTCACGTGTCTTTAAATGGGGTGGGCATAAATAAAGTTCCACTCCATGAGCAGGCTCAGCAAAACCCACTCTCTCGTCCAGAACATAGGAATCCGCCACCTGCAGCAGGCAATTTCAGTCACAAACTTCACAAGAAAACTGAGAAAACCAGCTAGCTGAAGAGTGATCAATGGCAGCACAACTTTTCACGTTTCTTACCTCTCTAAGACTTTCCCTCTCACTTTCCGTGGACCCCTCCTTGCAAACGAAGTGAACAACCTGCAAAAGCAAAAGTCAATTTATTTAGCAACATGAGAAAAAGTAAACGAGGCCTTTTCACGTTATGCTTCGAAGAAAAATAGATATACATAGATCCTCCCTGCGACATCAGATTTCATGGGCAAAAGGGGTGCCACAAACTGACAAGATTCAACCATGCTGTGGCTATATCAATTTCAGAAGTTAATAGCTTCAACGATATTTCATGTTCCATCAATAAATTCTGAGTACACGAGTATTATGGATCTGCTAAGATTTCAGGGAAGATCTCCTAACCAAGCAATGGCATCGGTTAAATGAATATTCCAGGTTGATTTAGCATCGCACTCTCTTTCCATTGGAAAAGGAAAGAAAGCATATCCCTGTTCGTTCTCATCCAGCAGGGCAACAAATGAAAACAACTATCTTTTAAGCATATGGTTTTACTGAAAAACGCTAAAAACTAAACTAGTTATTGTTTGCTTGAGACTTGAGTGTTGTTTCACAGATTCTGCAACTCTCGTGCACATTTTATTTGTCCCCGTAACTAACCTTAATCCAGCAATTGAAAAATCAAATAATCAGGGGTAGAATTTTGGTTATTCCTTTAAAAAACTTTTATCAAGCCATCCATTCAAACAAATTCTTATTAAGATGTCGTTGAGCACAAATGAAAAGGCGCAATGCAGCAGACAGTTGAATGGGATTAATAAGCAGGGATAGAAAAATATCCCCCTTTTCTGGACAAAAGTAGCATAACTGAAATTTAGTACAACAAAAAGAAACTTGAGATACCATAACAGCACGACTTCGGGACATCCGAAGCTCCTGGAGGAACTTCTCAAATGCATCAAGTCTGACTCTCCCTTTGACCTCAACAAAGTCAGACCACTCTTTTGCAGATGTTTTGTCACCACTGCAGCAAGAAAATCAGATCAGTAAAAGGTAACAAGCTTCACAATGACCACAACATAATTCATTAGAAACACTGGAAAACACAACCCATGCAGTATAATGCATGCTTGGACAGCAGAATATTACAAGTTTTATTTTGTAAGTAGGGCCCCTGTAAAATATGATGAGAGACAATTTCAATGCTATATCTGCATCGCAAGCAAAAGTTCAACAGGCAACTGCATACATGTTTTTAATTCTTTACAAAAACACAAACCTTTTAAAGATGCCAATAACCGAGGCCAGGATGGAAATACTCAGCTGAAGTACACCTCCCCAGATATGTTCGCCCTTGGATACACCAACAGAGGGTGTCGTTTCTGATTCTACACGAAAATTAATTGATTTCCCATTAGCTTCAGGTGATGTGCTAGTTGCCTCGACATTATCAGATTTTTCTGCAGTGCTACCAGCCAGATCTTCTGCATTTGCAGCAGGAGACTTAGCTTCTGACGCAACCTGTGAGTCATCATTGTTGGTGCTGGGTGTTGTTTTTCCCACATCCAAGGGTAAGTTTTCAAATGGTGGTTCGGAATCAAGGGATTCCATGAATTCATCCAGAGAGACAATTGGAGGAAGAAAGTCTGCATCCTTCAATACATCATCCACCATGAGTCCTTGCAACAGATCAGTCCCTTCACTCGAAGGAATTGTAAGCGTATATGAATCCTTCTTGTCTTCTAAATTTATCTTGTGATCAGCAGCATTCACTTTGTCTTTCATTTTATCAGATTTGGAAATCGGAGTGGCTTCCTTCTCTTCTGATTTTGGTGGCGACTGAGCAAATGAACTTGTCCCAACAGAAACCTCCATTGTGACACTATCTTGTTCAACTTCAACTTGAAACTCACCCTTGTGAGTTTTCTTCACCAATCGTCTAATATCAACATCTGAATCAGGCAAAACCACCATCTGAGCAAGCTCCTCTGCTTTTGCCATCCGCCATTCTGAAAGCTCCTTGGATGCAAGTTCCTCCGCAGTCATGGAGCAGAGCCGCCCTGGAGTGATCACTCCTGACATAACTTTTTCTCTCAGTTCAGGATTACTACGATCTTTCAAGTTGAACAAAAGAGACCTGCCCTTCTCCTTGTACTTCTTGTTCACTCCTCCAAATAACTTGCAGAGTTCTGCTTCAATTTCAGAAGCCAAAAAATCAGGATCCTGAATTAATTTTCCAGTATCTTTTCTGATATGCTCCTGGCTTTGCTGTGTTTCAACAGTTTCAATCCCCTTTTTCTCTGCCATCTCTGCATCAGGTTCCAATACCCAGGACAATCCATTTCCCTGCAGCAAATCATCTCTTACAAAAAAGCTGTCACTAAATGAAACATCCTCGTCACGGAAAATGACACTGGATTGTAATTCCTGCCCATCATGGTTTGGGGTCTGTGTTGAGTAACCAGCATTTCCATCAGTGTTGGAATTTTCCTGAGATGTCTTTGGGACATTAAAATGGCTTTGGGTAAAAAAATTGTCCTTTGTGGGCAAGGATTCCTTGGGCTCCTCAGACCTATGGTCAACAGTACCAGAAGCACCAGGAATTTGTGCCATAGGTCGGGTCTCTTCGTGTTTCTGTGCTTGTGCACTTGCAGCCTCACCTTCAGAGTTCTTTCCAAAACTTGAAGTTTTATCCTTTTGTTGAGAAACCAGAGCCAATGCATCTGCTAGTGATTGCCTTAGCTTGGACCTCACAGAATCAGACTCATTGCGAGCCTTTGAAGATGGTAGCATCTGTCCAGTTTGATTTTTCTGAACTGGTGATTGTTGTGGTCCAGTTTTGCTAGAAGCTGGCCTCTTAGATAGTGCTTGCAGACGATTTAACCCGGAAGTATTTGGTGACGGAGTTGGCAGCAACCATGGCCTATGTTCCATTTGCGCTACCCGCTTGGGAGGCAGTGATAACTTCTGTAACATAGAATTGTTGGATGAAGGTTCCATCGGGGCCTTTCGCTTGCCGAATAGTGATGACTGCAGTGAACCAGAAGTATGAAACACGGTACCCATGTCTCCCAGTTGCCTCTTAGGTAAGAATTTATCAGGAATCAAATTGTATGCTTGTGGTTCCATGAGTCTTGTTTGCATATTTGGTACAGAGAAATTCTTCAAAACATTGTTGTTGGACATGGGTTCTGACAACTGTAGTTGGTTGCTTGATATTGACATCTGCTGTGATAGAGTGCCGGTTGAACTTTGCCCTGGTGCCATCCGTCCCATTTGCATGTTCGACATGGACATCTGTTGTAATGCAGGGTCAAGGATTCTAGATTCCATCAACCCCATTTGCATTGATGAGTCCAATTTGTTTGAAATGTGTTCCAGCTGACCCATTTGGATGCTCTGTACTGATAATTGCTGTGATACTAGATTGTTGGACATGCTAGGCAATCAACATAAAAGGAATGCAAAAGTCACTGCAATACAAAGCAGTCACTATTAGTTCCTCAACCCAAGACAGAATAAAAGTCAATGATACATGTCTAGATCATTCCGAAAAGACATAAGGATTCCACGGGAAAAAAACAGGATACCAAGTTTATATCTACATCTTTTACTACAATAAAATGTCACTCCAACAGGCACGAGTGCCAATAACCTACATGCCTTGTTTTTGAACGGTAAGCTGCAAGGAATCTTCAAATGTGTTTTCATCGCCATTGACAAATAATAACTCCTATGAAGAGTACATGATTCACAGAATCAGTCATGTAACATGGCATCCCACAGTAACAGAAAACGAATACTATAATTGAAATTCTTAGAAGAAAAAGGATTTCGAATTTGATTTCTTGAAAAGGTTAGCATTTTAAATATGTCACAAAAATCCTTTTCACTTGAATATCAACTTTTAATCTCAAAAGCATTGCCATATCTAAAATCAATACTGACACTTTTAATATAATTTAACAAGATTTCTTGTCTGGGTGAGCTCTCAGAACCAATTAGACTTCATCCAGCTTTTTAGCTGATGAAATTATATTTCTTAAATGAAACTGGTGTTGGACAGGAAGTCAGTCAGCTGGCACGATAACTCTTTTTTTAGGGTTACAACTAGTTAACATTTTAAACAAATGACATTTTGCCATGACACAGAGCAACGGCTGGTTTGAAGTAAAATTAATAATCCAAAACTCTGACGTAGATAGGCCACATTAAGAGGATTATAAGGAACCACTATAGCTAGTAAAAACGAACATCAGAAATTCAAGTACAAAGCAGCTTTCCTTTGAAGATTTTCCAGATTTAAACCTCTTATTTTTTTTGATAAATTTATCAACGGTACTGAAGTGATTTAATTTTACACAGATGACTGCAATGATTCATTTCAACTTTTGCATGAAGTGGCTGCTCACAAGACTTCACCCATGAACTTGCAAACACACTTGGAATTGGCATCCCGATGCTTTTACCAATGCACCACACAATGATTCCCGTATCTTACAAACATAATAAAAAAAATCCACCAGCCAAAAAGAGAAAAAAAACTTCCCAAATAATAGGCAAGTTCAAGGTAATTTTTTATAAAAGGAGATGCCACCCGCATGTTAAGACTGCATGCAACATGTTTGTTTCGGTTACACTATAAAATTAATCTCATTAAATAAAAAAAGAAAAGAAATATGTAGCCGAAAATCACGTCGACGAAAGAAACATAAAAGCTCAGTAAACTCTTACTATATCGAAATACCCTCAAAAACAGAAAATTTCAATTCTAATAAACAGATATAAATGAACATGCAGCATCGGAAAACCAAAAAAAATCCAACCAACAGTCAAATTTTCCAATCAGGTCAAAGGAATGAAGTACACAGCCAATTCGATTGGTAATCCCTAATTAATTCACGCATCCACAAAAGAAAAGAGCAGTCAAGCTAATAACACATTTCTACAGTATACTCGAAACCCTAATTTCACATCAAAAGGCACCGATCCGCCTCTCGAGAAGCACAAAACGTATGCAAACAGGTATTGGGTTCCGCTAGTAGTGATGCAGCGGTGGTGAGTTCTACCTGATAAGAGAATCGCGCGAATTCAGTGAGTCAAAGAGAGAGAGACGGCTCAATAGAGAGCAGTTTTGGCTTTCAACTGGAGAGAGAGAGAGAGAGAGAATGAATAGAAACCCTAAAGAGCTAATCCGAAGAAGATACATAACGAAGGCATGAAATTTGGAGTGACTTTTATATTTTTTTCTAGAAAGACCATAGGATGACACGTGGGTTTGTATGATAAGTACCCACGTCTCTCTGGGTAAATTATGCTAACTGCATTGGTTTTTATTGTAATTATACTGATTACTGTTTTTTGTTTTAATTGTGCAGGCCTGAATTATTTTTAAAAAAAGAAGCAGATAATGCTTCTTTATTTATATACACACACTACTTGTCTAAACCGCGCCGCGCCGCTACATAAGTTTTTTAAAAAAAATACTAAGCTATTTTAATGTGTTTTTTATATAAAATAAAAATATATATTAAAAAGTATATGCAAGAATATAGCTAAATAAATCGATAATTATCTGTGTAGATAAAAAAAATGTTAACAATAACAAAATAAAAAAATGTATATTAATATAATATTTAATCACATAAAATGAGATATTCATCATTTAACTTGTTTATTTAAATCAAAAGGATAAATTTACATTGTAAAGAATATGTGACCTAAAAAATAAATATGAATAAATTCATACCCTAGAATAATATCATTGAGGTAAACACATTGAAAAATAATATTTTTTATTTAGCAAAAAAGAAAGATCATTTGTATTCAATAAAAAAAACAATATTGATGAATTAGAAATTAAAAAAAATGTAATTTAAAAAAGGCATACAAAACTCGTAACCTGAGTTATAAGACCAGGTAAACTCATTGAAGAGAAATTGGAGAAAATACCAAATCTAGTATTGAAATAAAAAACCAAGGCAGAAGGATATGATCACACAAAGTTAAATCCCTTACAAATAAAATGTTTAAAGATGAAACCGTAGAGAGAGAAAATCAATTGCACAAGAGGATCTAAAAAAATAAAGGGCCAACAAAAAAAATTATTTGAAAATTTAAATTGAATTTTAAAATAGCTTTAATAAAAGAAATCAAAAGAATGAGAATTGAACAAAAAATAAAACAATAAAAATTTTGATTGAATGATGAAATTGAAAGCCAAAAAAACTTCACAAAAAAGTAAAGGGAAAAATAAAATCAAAATCAAAAGAACAACATCGAAATGAGAAATAAGATGTGTATGAGAAAATGTGATTGAATGGAAAACTTGAAAAAAAAATGAATAAAAACAAGATAATTAATTAAAAACAAGGAAATAATTCTAAACAAAAAAAAAGAAGGAAAATAGTGCATTTTACCTGGCAGGAGAGAGAAAATAAAAGGAAAAGAATTATTGTCGAGAGAGAAAATAAAAGGAAAAGAATTATTGCCGACGACAATCTGACCACTATACATTGTCACACCCACACCATGCCAAAAAAACATGATTGTATATTCAAGAAGATAATAAAACATTAAGTTCGGTCATCATGTGGCCCACACGCGCTACTTTAATGACACATAGTCGTCCAATCAATAACAGTTATTGAGCTTATACTATCAATTGTTTTATTAAAAAAAATAGATAACATGAAAATACCAAACGACCATGGTAATTATCCAAACACTACTACATGAGAATACAAAAATACCTTCAAATGCAAACTTTTTTTTTTTGTCTTGTCCATGGCAAATCAAAGTTTTTTTTTATCCCAAAGGTAAAATATATCTTTACTATTTAAAAGTTTATGAAAAATCAAAAAAGTTTTTTTTTTGTTGTCAAAAACTCAAGAGTTTTATTGACTTCAAGGGTAAAAAAATATTTTTACTATGAAAAAAATATAAAGAACTTAAACATCCCTTGACAACCTTTGAATGAATAATAGAAAAGGTCAAATAGACTTCTTTTTTCCCACTTAGGGTAAATAAATACTTTTATTAACTTGATCAATCACAAGTAAATCCATGAAGTTTTAACTTGATCAGTTCGCATTTAATTATAATTAGATCAATTAGATTCTCATCTAATTTACTATAAAACCAATCCCATATCACAGGACGAGTGTAGCGACACTGTGGATAACTTATCTTGATTGTGACGCCACAAATTAACAGTCCATGTCCACAAAATAGCAAATATCAAATCCATGCAGATATATCATAGCCTTCAAGGTTGTATTGGCTTCAAAATCTTCAGTCCACGATGATACATACAAACAGAACTCAAAGCAACAGACCCAAGTGAGTAACCCAGCTTTCATTATTTCAACTGGAAAGTTGTTCGAATTTTGTTGCAAGATAGAATAGCGCTTATTCAGTGGTTTAGCTGTTTCGTAAACCATTGAAGAGAATTGTCTGATCTAGATTAAAGGAAAGGAGAGATGGAGAAGAAGGAACCATCAGCAGAAGGCAATTGTTTCAACTCTTTTGGCGAGCAGAAGGGCAAACTGGAAAGAGGGTGCCACACCAATTCTCGAAGAGATTTTTGATCCAAGAGATTCATAAGAAGAGAAGAATGAAAATAATTTTTACAGCATAGTCAAAATCGTAATTATTTATGTATGATACTATTTTGTGCTATATTGAGGATCAAAACACGGTGCCAGCCATGCCATTGCCTGCCCCGTTTTCGCCCCGTCTCTGGCTAGAACTTAACCCGGAGCGAGAACCTAAAAGACTTTCACCGACCTCACTCTTGCAAAGTGGACATGATGCATTGATCTTCAGCCACTTATCCACACACTCCTTGTGAAAGAAATGGGAACATGGCAGCTCCCTCAGCTCATCATTGTTTGCAAATTTTGCCAAACAAATGCAGCAAACCTGTCACATTTACAACATTAAATCATCAGTAGTGATGCCAATAACAAGACCTAAGACAATGCATCATGAATATCACAATCAAGTATCTCCGAGGATCACAAGGATCCTCCGAGAATCTGTAAGCACTCACTGCATCTTCTCCTGAGATCACACGTTCCTTTTCTGTACCCGCAGCCACGATCCCACCATCACTAGCACCCGCGCTGCTATCCTCACTGTTTCTATTTTTAATTAATTTAAACTTGTATGTTGGCAAGGCATCGATTGATTCAGCTGTGGCTCCCCTTGTCTGTGCCAGATCCTCTCTAAATCCAAGAACGGAAATTATACAAGGCAAGCAACAGCAGATCGTTGCACACAGAATGAAGGGCATAGCGTATCCGATACAGCTAAATGTAAGAAACACTATACATAACCTGCAAAGTAAAAGGATGCAAAATTGAAGGGCGAGCTCTCTCAGATGCCAGGTATAGAAAGGGAAGGTGTGATGAATATGACATGACAATACCTGTACAAGTTTGGAGCCTCCCCAGCAGATGAGTGGCCTCCAAATATCCACACATTGCCAACCACAAACCAAACTGCGAAAAAGCAATCCAAAGCCATTTTGAAGTATTCCACCAAAACCTTGACTCTGCAAGCAAAGACAATATATTTGGAACCAGACATTTGTATGTTCAAATAAATTAAAGAATTTTGCTTTTTATTTGACACAGGTTTCAAAGGCTGGCACAAAAATCAATGCCAAGAGAACCAAAGTGTATCATGCTGAAAATAAAACAGGCAATCCAAAACCACTTCTCAGATAGTTGGTTTACTAAGTGTGTGTTTGGTAGCACAGTGCAGGTGCTTTTACAAAAGTGCGTTTGGACTGAAAAAAATCAAATTGATGTTTTTTCAAGTTCTTTTTTACGTTTTCAGGCATTAGCATATCAGAATTATCCAAGAGCATCAAATTGATGCTTTTACAGCCCAGATGCAGTGTAGATGCATTACCCAACACTACCTAAATAAAAGGCCAGTTAGATCAACCTAAAAAGGCAATCATTTTGAACATGAAAAAATGGTCGCTGTCAAAAAAGCACTGGATAATCAGAAAAGGTAGGATGCAAATTCCCCATGTCAAATTCCCCCCCCCCCCCCCCCCCCAAATGAAACATAGCTTCTATTCCCAGCCCAAGTAGTACAGCAACGTGCTGGGTTTGCACGAAGCTTCAACTGCAAAGTAGCAAAAAATTGCATAAAACCAAACAAACTGGATGACATTGTAACCCTTGCAAATGCAATATATGTTTTGAAGTGAAAAATGAAAATTACTATGAAAGTCAAACCTTGCATTTAGCACTGCATTTTGGCCACCTCTAGGTGATGTAGTGGCAGATCGGCGATCATCAGTTTCTGAGTTCCTACTGACTGAAAGAGAAAACGGTCCTGCAGGAACATTAATATGTGCAGAACCTTGATTATTTTGAGCTGAGTCTTGCTCCAAAGATTGGTTACGATAACGATAGCGCCAGTAAAGAAGTGGCAGGGTTGCAACACATCCTGATGCATAACCAACAATCCACGCAAACAATGGTGCATGTGGATGTTCATGTCTCGACACAGACAAAACAACAACAGATGCAACAATCTGGCTCAGCGTGAGAACTAATTCAACAGAAATCCATAGACCAGAGTTCAAAGGACTCCTGCGTCGACGAGCTTCTCCTCTCCTTATTAATGAGGAGCTCCGAGAGTTTGTTCCATTGGACAAAGATGTTGAAGGCTGAGTAATGGGTGCTCTCACGCCACTCAAAGATCTGTCCTCATGTGATGATGCTTCCAACCCACTTGAAATTCTTTCATGAGATGGTGACCCAGACACCTCGGTGTTTCTTGGTATGTCAATAATATGCGCACTACTGTTAAGATTCTCTGGCCGCTCCATTAACAATGGGAAAGTGTCAATCTGACTTTCAGAATGTAGTTCCGGTGAGGGAACATCCATCTAAGTCCACAACACGGCTAAAAATGACGAAAGCATAGAATCCGAGGACAAAATTACAGCTTCAGTCTCCACTCCGGTCCCCAGATTGCACAAGGATGTCCCACTGAAACTTATATTACTACACGCCACAAGCAGAGGATAATTTAACAATCCCAATTCTGTTTAACAAGAAAAACACAACAGTATCAGCATCAAGCACTTCGTAGATTAGAAGGTTTAGTAACTCGTTAATTCATCACAGAAAAATCAAGCCGCAATCCAAACATCCACATAAACCACTTGGCCCAGCTGACTAACTTAAATCATGAAAAAATCAAATAACCCAAAATTCCTAACTTCTATCTTGGTGGGTTTTCTTCAAAACCCAAAATATTAAAGATCAAAAACTTGAGCTTTCGACCACCAAAAAACGCTAATGCCGATCTTCTTCTTCCAAAAAACGAAAGATTAGAACTTTCAATCAATTACCAGTTCAGGAACCCAAAACAACATCAACCCCACATTTAGTCACCAATTAAGTGCTCAGTTACCACAATTTTTTTCCCAACCATATAATTTTTATGAAAAGTTTCGCTAGATTTAAATATTTTTAAGCAGTGTTCCCATCAATTCAGTTTCTTTTATCAATTCCCTCGATTATCTCAATAACCACACAAAGTATTTAATATAATAAGCCATTAATTACTCTAAAACAAGACAAATTTACCGCTTGCAGACAAATTGCTCAAAATCCCCTATCAAAACAAAAAAGCCCTAATTTTGAAAAAGGTTGACTAATCTACGAGGGGTGATCAAGTAAATACCGAGAAGAAGATGAGAACGGCACGCTTTTTGGAGGGGGGGAGAGAAGATCGTAACGTACCAGAAGGAACTAGAGCTGAGGAGGAGGAGAAAACGAAAACGGTGTAGCTTTGGTGCAGAGAGTGAAAGAAAGAGAACTGGCAGCTTTGATATTTATTTATTTATTTATTTATATTTTGAGAGAGAGAGACGAAAAGATAAAGAGTCAGCTTTGGACCTCCATTGCTTCCATACCTTGTCTGAGAATATTTTATTATTATTATTATTTGAGGAAACGAATTTCTTCTTTTTGTTCCTTTCTTTTCTTTTGAAGGATATTCCATGAATCAAAGAGGCAAGACATGGAGACTTCGTCGTGAGCAAAGTGTTTCTTTTGTCCTTATAGTTTATTCAATGTTTCATTTTGACCCCTACAGTTTGAAAATGATTTCAAATTCAACCACCCTGTCAGTAGCTTAACGGTACCCTGCCTCATTAAAGATCGTGAGATTTCAAGTTCCCAGGTCCCCCGTTAGTCAATATTAGAGCATCACCTCCATCGTAGCAATAACGTCATTTATTTTCAATTTTACCTGATTGGAAAGTATTTTTTTAATATATATAAAATTATTTTTTAGATCATTTTGATATATTAATATTAAAAAATAATTTTATAAAAAAATATATTATTCCAATATATTTCTAAACAAAAAATATTTTAAGAAGCCTATTATCATTTTTTAAACACATTTTCTTGTTTGAAACTAAACATCTTAGTTTTTTTTATTAAAAAAACAAAATGAAGAAGAATTCACAAGAAAAAATATTAAGTGATTGGATAGGATAAAACAAATAATTAAAAAAATAAAATTTAACATAAAATAAAATAAAAATTAAATGGCAAGGAATAAAATTGAAAAAAATAAAATTTAACCAATAAAAAAAATTAAATTTGATATAAAAATAAACTTAAATCAAATAGGATAGAAACATTTTATTAAAAATAAATATGATTTATATTTGAAAGTTAATTTAACACTTGTGATTTGTTTTGTTTTTTTTGTAAAATGATTAAAAGAATTGAAAAAAAATTAAACATGCGAAGACTCTTAGTTAATATATTTAATGATAATTAATGTAGTATCATGTACATAGATTATTATTTTAAAAAAATTGGAAACAACAAAAATAAATACAACATTTTTTGTCGAAGGTTTATTGTCTATTTGAGAATGTGGTTGAAATTTTTTTTGAAAGTGTTTTTTATTTATAAATGCATCAAAATAATATATTTTTTATTTTTTTAAAATCATTTTTAATATCATCACATGAAAATGATCTAAAACATCAAAATACATTTAATTTAAAATATAAAAAAACATTTTTTTCAAAAATATTGTTCATTTTTAGGATAATTTCGTCATTACAAAACTAAATTTATGTAGTTGTCAGTCAAGCAAGCTGGTTGTACACATCAAAATTTAGATATTTTCAGGAATATAATTTATTTGTGTTTTTTCATGAGATTTAAACCTTGTATAAAAACATGAAGAACATACTCACCTACCAATTAAACTAAATATCTAAAAGCAATAAACTTTATTATAAATTAAAAAATAATAATAAATACATGTTCAAGCGAAAAAACACTTAAAAATGCAAAGTTCACGTTGATATTCAGATGATCTCAAATTAAAAGGATGAAATCGAGGCATTTGTATAGCTACAAGGTGTAAAAGTTACTTTGACCCTTTACGGTGCCGTGTCTTACAATCACGCTGCCGTGTCTTACAATCACTGCCTTAATAATATATTTTTTTAATTTTGGCTGGTTTTGTTTTTGAAAATTTCATGAAAATTAATTTAAAATAAAAAATAATAATTTCTTTTTAAAAACATTTTTTAAATCCAATAAAAAACAGTACAAATACTTAAATCGAAGTATCCAACATTGCCCCGTATCATCATCCTTTGCCGTTGATTTCTTTTTGACGTGGTGATTTATGGACATATAATACGCAGCTTTACACTTTCGTCCATATAAGTATGATTTTACGATCCGAGTTTCTAAAATCCTTTCCATGTCGTGTCAAAATTATAATTTTAACAACCATGATTCAAACTAAACAAAATAATTAAAAATAAGATAATAATATTTATCAAATTGCTCATTTTCACATGGAAGTTCAAGGGGAAATCAGTAGTTGAGCATTCCTTTCAAGTTGGCCCTAAAAAGACCGTAGTTTAGAAGGTTCACTTATATTAATATTGATTTTCAAGAGTCTAGAGTCCTTGTATACAAATTTTATTTAGGTCCGACACGCATATTTACAGGCTGTTTGGGAGTGTGTTGCAGCCGGCGATTCCAAAAAATTTGATTTTTTTTTCATTTTAAAAATCGACGGTTTGGTGTTTTTAGATCATTTTGATGCGCTGATGTCAGAAATGATTTTAAAAAAAATAAAAAAATACATTATTTTGATGTTTTTCGGCACGAAAAGCACTTTGAAAAGTTACCGCAATCGCACTCCAAAACAGGCACTTAATTGTGCATTTTTTAATCTTATATATATATATATATATATACACACTTAGTTTAAGTATTCATGGACCCAGTGTCTATACTTAGTTAAATATTTTTGAATTTTTAAGCTTTAAATTATCTAGCATTTGCATAGTGTTCTAGGGTTATAACTCTTTCCTAAAATTGATCAAATATATTATCTAGCATTCGTCGGTAACGCCATGTATGGAAATTGTTTTAAGGAAAGTGAATTGAATAGATTTTAAAAATATTTTATCATTTACCCCTAATTTTTAATTGTTATATATCTTGTTTTGAATCCTTTATTTTTTTATACATATATTAATCTTGATTGAAAATTCTTATATGTCAATTTGGTCATGATTTTTTTATTATTATTTTATTTTAAATAATTTATGAATTTTCATTTTTTATTTTAATTTAATCCCTTAACATGCTTAGATATGAACCTCATTCTTCTAATAACTTTTTTTTAAATATTTTTCTAAATAAATATGTATTAAATATATTAAAATATAATTATTCTTCTACATAATTTGTTATGCACATAAAAAAATTATTTTTATAATTTTCAAGATCTCCTTGTAGATGCTTTAATACCCATTGAGTGCCTGTTTAACATTGCGTTTTAATAATATTTTTTTAAAACATTTAAAATATTTAAAATTATTTTTTTAATTTTTTTAGATTATTTTGATATGTTAATATTAAAAATAATATTTTAAAAAAATTATTCTAATATTTTTTTAAATAAAAAATATTTTAAAAAACAATTTCACCAAAACTACCAAACTTGCATGTAATCTTATGATTTTTAACAGCATGTCAAACGTCACCGTATAGCTGAATTCTCAAGAATCTTGTCATTTTCGGACAAAAACTTTGCTAGCGGTTTACACTTTAACGGTGAAAACAGAAATAAATAAATATCCTAGATAAATCTGGGGAATCAAACGGTCCAGAAATCACATGCACACTTCCATCTTGTGCAAAAATCTATCCAAATTCAATTATTAAATTTCTTTAAAGTACTTCCATTTTCCGAGAAAATGCCGTAATTTTCTCATCCACCGAGAATTCTTTTTTTCAAAAAAGAAGGAAGAAAGAAACGGAACTCTCCACCAAAATAATTGAAAACCATTGCATCGCCTGTTGTTTGTTTTGCTTCGACTCTCAAAAAGAGAAAAAAAGATCAGACATTAACATCATCAACCAACACAAGGTCCTTCCTTCCTTGAGATCTCTCTCTCTATCTCTCTCTCCCTCCCCCCCACTAAAGCCTCGCATTTCATGTCTGCAGCTATCATCGTTACATGAATCTCTCTCAAAATGAGATAAATTATCAACGAATGCGATCATTCTTTGATTTACTCAAAAACCCAGTTTTGTTTTTATTATCTAAGATCTGACCTTTCACCAAAAATGTACCTTAAAGTATCAAACTTTTCACCTCTTAATAGCAACCCTCAAAGCTTTAGAAATGGATCTACTCCCATTCTCTCAAAACCCTTTTGATCCATGACCAAAATCTAGCGGAAATACTAGCCTTTCTTTGTAAATCTACTTATTTACAGAACATACCCTTCATTGGCCATGCTGTGGTAGCCAATTTGTTAGATTTTTGTGCTGCGTGGCTGAGAGTTTCTTTTTATAATGTTGAGGCAAATCTTGAGTAAGCTCCCGAGGAAATCTTCAAAAACTGACTCAGCTGAGTGTGCCCGGCATGAATCGCCAATAACTCAGCAGAGATCCAATGGCTCAACTGCAGGTCTGGGGAAATCCTCCAGTGGTCCGAAAAGAACTTCTGTTGTGTTTCCAGCTAGTGTGGTTGCAGGGATTGAGCCACTTGTGCCCTTCAAAGATGTGCCTAATGCAGAGAAAATGAATCTCTTTGTGAGCAAAGTAAGCCTTTGCTGTGTAACTTTTGATTTCAGCGACCCAAGTAAGAACACGCTTGAAAAGGATGTGAAGAGGCAAACTTTACTTGAACTAGTTGATTTTGTGGCTTCTGGGTCTATGAGATTTAGTGAACCTGCCATTTTAGCCATGTGTAGAATGTGTGCTGTTAATCTGTTCAGGGTGTTGCCGCCGTATTACAGGTCCAATTCGAGTAGTGCTGGCGAGAATGATGATAACGATGACCCGATGTTCGATCCTGCATGGCCGCACTTGCAAATTGTGTATGATTTGTTGCTTAGATTTATCAATTCTACTTCCTTAGATGCTAAAGTTGCAAAGAAATACATAGACCATTCGTTTATATTGAGACTGCTTGATTTGTTTGACACGGAGGACCCGAGAGAAAGGGATTGTTTAAAGACTATATTGCACAGGTCTTATGGGAAGTTTATGGTTCACAGGCCTTTTATTCGAAAGTCTCTGAGCAATATATTCTATCGGTTTGTGTTTGAGACTGAGAAGCATAATGGGATCGCCGAGTTGTTGGAGATTTTTGGGAGTATAATTAGCGGGTTTGCATTGCCTTTAAAAGAGGAACACAAGATTTTCTTGTGGAGGGTTTTAATTCCTCTGCATAAGCCGAAGTCTGTGGGAGTTTACTTTCAGCAGTTGTCATTTTGCGTGATACAATTTATCGAGAAGGAGCCCAGGTTGGCGAGTGTGGTGATCAGGGGGATACTGAAATACTGGCCAATAACAAATAGCCAGAAGGAGGTGATGTTCCTGGGAGAGTTGGAAGAGATTCTGGAAGCAATTAGCATGATGGAGTTCCAAAAGGTCATGGTTCCATTGTTTTGGCGGATTGGATGCTGCATTAACAGTTTCCACTTCCAGGTACTTATCGTTTGCCATATAGTCGAAGTTTAGCACAGCTCGCTGGTTATTTTTCCTGTGATATAATGCTTTAAAATTTCATAATATGTTAGAACGGAAATGAACTCTTGAAGTGTGGACTAGTGCTAAGCTTCATGAGATGTCTTCTGACGTGGCATTGATTCCTATTTCTTATTTTTCCGGGCTGGTGCCATGATGCATGCATGCATGATTTGCTATGCTAGCTTAGGAGCATGAGATGCTGAATGTAATTTGCACTTTTTCATGTTCTATGAGTGCTAGGAACCCCATGGATATAGCAATTGGAATTGACTGCTCTAGATGGTGGTTTCTTTCTTTCACCTCATTCCCTTTCATTTATTTTTAAACAGCCGACTATTGTATTACATAAATGATAGGCTTTTACATTTAATAATGGACTCCAAGTCAGCAAAATGAGATGTTATCCTACTTGGTGAGCATATTTCTTCCAGCATTTACCTTCCCTCCTTTCTCCGAATTTCAGCAAAGGAAAGTATCTTTTTCTCTTTCCATTCCTCTCACTCAGAAGGTTAGGACAGCCATTTTCTCTCATGTTTTGGCTCCCCACATTTTTTCTGAACTCCCCTAAACTAAGCACAAGTGTTTCGATATGGTCAAAGCAATATCTCCTCCACGTTCCGTGACAATGGACCTTTTCTTTTTGGTTCTAGCAGTTCTTCCTCTGTTTACTTTGTTCAGTCATGTATAAATCTCTAATAGGCATCATAAGAATGGTAGCGGCTACTATGGTACTTTTAACTTTTTCACCCAGACTTAATTTAAAGCTCCAAATGGAGCCTCTCCCAGTAGAGTTTTATGTCTTCACCTGGGAAGATTTTTTCTAGTGTTGTTTTTAAACGGGGAAGAGAATCCTGCTATTTTGTGTGAAGTTTATTTGGCTAAGGTCAGGGAGGGATACAGGGGCTTATTTGTTATCTTCAAATTTCTCAGATGGAAACTCCTCATTTTCCTTATCCTTGTTCATTAGCCAGTGTATTGGGTCTAAATCTGAGCCATGTTCTTCAGAAGTGGAAATACCCAGTTCTGAGGATTTAGTTTGTTTTGCTGGAGGCCAGAGAACTGGCACTTTTAGTCGTCTCGCATTGATAATTTCTGACTGCTGAGTGACCCCATTTGAACATTTGCAGTGGAATACAAAACTGTTAGTGGAGCTCTTCCTTTTTTCTAAAGCAGAACAGAGCTTTGATTATCGCCATGCTTCTTGTTGATCCCCTCGAAATCCTCCTCACTTGGACTCTTTTTAATGTTGGTTTATTTCTGTGCTTTCATGATGTGTCATGGAATAGTCCTATAATGGCTCCTCAACTTTGCCATCTTGCACCTAGCTTTGAGTTATGATCACTTGCTGTGCTGAGATTAATTCCTGGTTTTTCTTCACCATTTGTTTTGTTTTAGGTGGCTGAAAGAGCCCTCTTCTTATGGAACAATGACCAAATCGTCAACTTGATTGCTCACAATAGGCTTGTGATTCTGCCTATCATATTTCCAGCATTAGAGAAGAATGCTCATAGCCACTGGAACCCAGGAGTGCTCAATTTATCTCTAAACATCAGAAGAATGTTCTCTGAGATGGATGATGTATTGTACCTGGCCTGCCTTGATCAACTGAAGGAGGATGAAGAAAAGCTAACCTTATTGGCCGAGCAGCGGAAGGAAGCATGGCAGCGGCTGGAGTATGCAGCCAGTCTCAAGCCAATGACCGGAAACACAGCCGTTTTGGTTTCTCCTTTGACAACCTCAATTGCCTGTTAAGTGCCCTATTTGGACTGATGCTATATGTCCTGGGCTATTGTTCTTTTCGTTTTCTCCATTGACGGAGGTGTGGTCGGAAAGGTACGAAAAGAAAATGAATGGAAGCTGTTGCTATGGTAGTTTGGGTTGTAGGATTCTTTTTTGGATAGTCCCGTGACAGCCAGTTATTGTAACTTGTGTTGATCCTGTATTTCCTGTTTCTACTGTATGGAATATTAATTATTGCTTCGTTGGTAAAGGTTATGAAGGAATGACCATGCAGTGGTTTATACAATTTTCTGTCACCTAATTTACTCGGTCATCTATCTCATTCTGCTCACCACAAAAAGGGAAAGAAAGAAAAACTTCTGGGTATGTGACCTGATGATACATTGAATAAATGATTTTTCCAAGAAAAAAGATGAAAGTTGAAACTGGACGAGGCGTGGTTTCAAAAGTAAACAGTCTTCATTTTTTTTATACCAAAGAGAGAGTGAAGACTGAAGCATTTAAACTGATTAATGCATTCTTATGCATCAAAATTTGTGTCAAACCTTCTTTTTATGCAAGAGACCTCTTGTTCATAGCGAGGAGAGAGCGGAGACTTGATCATTTGGAGGATATTTAGAAGTAGTTGAGATTGTTAATATATTAAAATGATATTTTTTTTAAAAAAATTTATTTTTGATATTAGCATATGAAAATGATCTAAAAATACTATTTTTTAATTTAAAATAAAATAAAATTTAAATTTTTTCAAAAATATTTTTAAAATACAATACCAAACATACTCTTAAAATAATAGTCATAGGCATCAAAATTTGTGTTTGGTAATACAATACATTAAAATAGCGTGTGTGTATATATATATATATATATATATATATATATATTAGCATATCAAAACTACTAAAAAACACATAAAAAACATCAATTTTTATTTTTCAAATAAAAAAACACTAGTTTAGACACCATTTTTGAATCACTTGCCTTGCAGTCCAAGAACCAATGACCTCTGTTACCTCCACCTCGTTGCCAGTCTAAGAACATCATCGACATCAGCGAGTCAGGGTTCAAAGCTTAAACTCTTCATAACATGGAGGATCAAGAAAGTTCTTATTGTAACCATTCATGAAAGCAAATACAAGACTATAGCAGTCTAGAGCACGGTTTTAATTTTAATTTTAATTTTAATTTTAATTTTTAGAAAAATAATCAATCATAGTGCAAAACAGATATTCCAATATGAGAAAATATTATTTCCTTTTTTTTCTCGTTTTCTTTTTCTGATTCAGAAAGTTTAAATACAACAGTAATGTCGAAGTAACTACATTTCTCATTGCTAATTAGCAATCTATTGGACAACTAGCTGCGGTTAAAACTTCCTAAGTACTAGGAAGTTGTGCAATTATTCCACTGAAGGCATATAAATTACCTCATCGAGCGTGTGGTGTTATGCTACCGATCACTGATTACATTGGCTTTGGACTGGAAGCACCAGAACAAGATTAGATGTTACAACAATGATAGACAAATGCAAACCTTTGATTGAATTAGAGTGCCGTGCTTCTTAATTAATGAAGGAGCAGCTTTTCTTCGTCTTCAGAATAGCGATGAAACTCGTTGTCCTGAGGTCAAATTTGCTACAGATTTGAACTGTCACAATGATAACCACTTGTGAGAATGACATGAGCTGGAAAAGAGAAACCCAAATTTGTGCAAGCAGTAAGCTGTGTTCGGTGATGAGTTCAACTCAATTTTCAAAATGTTTTTTTGTTTGAAATGTCATAAAATTGATATTTTTTTTAAATGTATTTTTATAGTTTTGATATGTTCTCACACACACACACACACACACACACACATATACCTTTTATATTTTGAAAATAGGAAAGCTCGTAGTTTGATTTGATTCAAAGAATTCCGAAACAAACCTAAACACTACGCAGGAATTGAAAGGACTAGCAACGATATTTCTGAGGCATTCATTCTTATGTGTTCTTTACCTTCTGTTGTCTATATTTGTCGCGTATAGCATTTAGGCAACAGCCATTAGTGTTCATCTGCAGATTTTCAATAGCAAGAACTGTAGTTTTCAGCTCTGATGCCGTGTATCTACTGTAGTGCTCAAGAGTTGAGTTCTGAAAAGAGTACACAAAAGCATCCTCTTCAGCCATTTTTTAATGAACGGTGGAAAAAAAGAGAATAAATACTCAAATCAAACTAAAAGAGCCAGAAAAGGGCAGACCCATGGATGATCTGACTGGTTGAGTGTCCATCGGGAGAGAAAAACAGCGGATGCAGCTATGAGGGAGGGTAAGAACTTTAGGAAGCTGTACTCAACAAGAGTCAACTCTGCCAAATAATTTGCCAAGAACTCCAGTTCGACACAGGGAACCTATATCAGAGTAATTAAAGGTCTCTGAGAAGATAAGTTCCTGCTTAGTTAAATTCCAAGAAAATATGTCATGCACAATGGCCAACATTTTAAAATACCTTGCAAGAAGCTTGTGCTGCGTGAATGAATCTCCTGAAAAGTAAAAAATGGAATAAGAAAGATGAGTAAATTCGTTATTGATGGCATCATACCAGCAAAATATAGGTATAAGATGTTCAATATTACACCTCAGAAATGTTTTCGTGGTAGGAACTGATAACTGAAAGTACAAGAAATTCAGGACCTGACTCTCCATTTTCAGAACCTGCCATAGTATATTGTGTTAGAAGCCTTGTATATCAGCACACGCCACTGAAACTCTGTTTCAAGGGAGGAATCAAGCATTTTTTTTTTTGGCTCCTGAATTAGAATGGAGATGCAAATTGGCTGACAGAAACGCCTCGAATAATGGCGGTTTATTTTTGGCAAATGCCTTTGGAAACATTCATTAACAGGGAGAATGGAGAATATGATTTCAGCAAGAGCAGGGCTGGCTTAATCTCTAGTGAAGATTTTCGGAATTTATCTTTCTTGGAACTGGAATTGACAAGTTCCATAGTGACAAAGATCTTTAAGCTAAGGCAAACAAAATTTTCCTAGAATATGAAAAGATCAAGGTGAATAAAATAATCGACTCCATCCTGTAGTTTATAATCAACCACCAATGAGATTTTTTTTTCTCTAAAAGAATCTATAACGTTATAGTAAGGAAGAAAATAACTGCAACTCCAATTAATTGGGTCAGGTCAGCCAGTTAGGTGCTCAGATGCTAAGATGAACAGCCATGGGAAAACCGAGAGAAGGCCGACAAGTATGTTGCCTGGACTAGAAAGATTGAGAAGTGAATGATGAAGCGTAAAAATATGGAGCCCAATTCATAATGAAGTTTGGATTCCCGGGAGGCATACCTCTCCTCTTGTGTAAGTATTGTCAGTGATGAAGCAAAACCCTTCCACTCTTGGCGGAATAATTTCTTCATACTTACTGCCATCATAAATGAAAAATGCATAATTAATCCATCACTAAAGTGGAAAAATACAAATGACATGCAATTCATACTGTGAAATGCATTCAAGCTGTATCAAATACATAAACCTTGACTCATATGAATAAAGAGAGATGGAAAGCATATCTAATGCATCAAACATAGCATCTTATGGTTTCATCAAATGTTTGCAATAATAAAATCAAAACCATAGTGAATTGCGTGCCATAATATCCGTATTAAGTCATTAAACTTTAAGGATTTAGTCGCCATCCACCATCATTTTTGCAATAACAGTGACTTGTTCAGCTCACAATTTGGGTCTAACACTTGTGGAAAAGCAGCATATCCTAACAAAATACCAAACAAACATTAAACTTACGAGGCAATTAACATGCAAGTAACACCAAGCAGTTGGAGTCTTTGTTTTTCAATATAGGTCTGTGAGAGGAATCGATCAATGAGATTGACAGTGAGGTAAAGAGTATCTGGAACCAGCGTATATTCTTCAGAAACCTGAAAAAGATCATATAGATTAATAGTACACGCAATGAACATTAGTACTAATAAAGGGACCCAAGTATTACTCGGGTATTGAGGTTTTCTTAAAAAATAAAGCGACCGGGATACTAATATTTCAACTTCTGGTCAATTCAAGATCAGGCTGTCGATGTCTAAAATCCTAACAGAGAACTACCTAGTAGTTTTCATAATTATTAGGTAGTTTTATGTCCAAAATAAAAAACGAACCCACATTCAATAAAAATATGGAAGCGAAAAAATACTTGAGGTGTTCATAATGAAACGAAGTCTTAAAAGATAAAATTTAAGGTGTTCTCCCACAATAAGCCCATATCTCCTAATTAACTTTGTAGTCTTTGATCCTAAACTTTTTATCTTGGTAAAAAGAACATCAAGTTAGGAAACAACCAAAAGAACAAAGATGATAGACTTGGAAAAGGAAAAGGAACCATCAAAACATTTTGTTTTGATTTATGATTGCTGCACGAGTGATTAACTACATGGAAACTTGAAACAACGAGCGAAAATGCAACTCGCTGATCTTCTAGGCAATGAAGAATATAATCTCTATTATTTGAAAGGAAAAATTCTAAGGCATAGTGACACCATCAAAGTTAACAAGATGCCTTCCAATTTAACAGAGATAAAAAAAGGTATCCATTTTAGTAGAGAAGAAAAACTGGAAATTAGTATAGTTTCTCTTTCTATGAACAGAGGCATTTCGTTTCCTCATCTTTCGAAAAAGTAAATATGCTGCATTTGTTTTAAAGCATATGCCTGAGACAGCTCCAATTATTATATCTATATAACAGAATATACCAACCTCCACAAGCCAGTCAATCAGAATCCCTCGCATGCTTGGACTAATATCACGCTGCAACTTTTCCATGTAATCAACTGAAGGTCTTTGGTCAAGCTGGGGTAAGAAATATAAAAAAGTCAGCACCGAATATGGAGATGATAGCCGAGGAACATGCAAGTTACAATTTCTTCCTTTCTTAAGCCCCAGCTAAACTTAAATTATTATTTCAAAACTCAAGTAATGAAACTGCTGTTAGTTGCCAAGTACATCAAAAAAAAATCAATGAAAGCCTTCATGTTGCCATGATACCAAAACAGAGAACACTGGCAATGGATAATAGCTTTATTTCAAAACTCAAGTAATGAAACTATGGTTTATGGCTAGGTACTTCTAAAAATAATGAAAGCCTTCATGTTGCCTTAATACCAAAATAGAGAACACTGGGATTGGATAATAGCTTTCGCAAGAATCCAACGATATCAAATCATGCCAAGTTGTACTCAGCAGGGACGATAGTTTTGCGTTCATGGAACGAGCAGCTCTAATTTCACATTAAGATTGATCAAATCACCGCAATATCAGTGATTTGAGATAACAGTTTCTGGATATTAAAGTTGATGATAAATTATTTAAAAAAGGTTCTGGAGGTAACAACTGCAGCACAAACCTCCTTCACACGTATATTGTTAAATATACGAGGGGCATACAAGCTGCAGAACTGAGGGTCTTTTATGTTTAAATCAATATCCACTACACTCGCACCACTTGAAGCATCCAGTTTTTTCGAAATCTCGTTTACTTCTGCACAAATTCAACTAAAAATGGTTAACCATGGGTAGTCTACTAAGCATTACAACAGCAATATCCCAAAAAAGAAAAGCTATTCAATCACCTTTAGACATCAACAATTGCATCTGAAAAATAAATTCAGCTCCATATTAATGAATTGAAAATGCAAAAGTCCCTTTTTGGTTAATTAAACCATTAATGATGTCATAGAACTGGTTGGTTTTATTTTGGTAGGTGATTGAGGACAATGTTTGTACCCGAATTATAACACAACACTCACCTTTCTTCAGAGACCTTTCGACTCCAGAAAATTTTGTGGAAACTGGTATTACATGCATCGGATCTGATGCATCACCTTCTCTTGTTCCATGACACAAACTTTCTTTTTTTACTTCTACCTTTGCTGGTGAAGTTAAATCTTGTACTTCTCCCATTTTTATTTTTGACAGCTCTTCAGCTAACTTTTCTTTTACATCCTCCTGAACCGGTGAAATTTCCATGGAGATAGGAGCAGCCACCTCTGCATTTGTTCTTGGAGGACATTTTCTAGCTAGTTTACTAGTCTGTCAACCAGCCATGTAATCAGAGAATAGTCTTTTACTTAGTGAGTGTGAAAAAAAAACATTGCAACTAGTAAATAATTACAGATGAAATTAAATTCCCTACACAAATGTCAATATTAAATAAATTTATGCTACAATCACAAATTTTGAAGACTGGGATACAAGCAAGAGAAATGCATACATGTTGTTTAGTTGCATTGATGCAGTTTTGATGAGAACTCTCACAAAAGATGTTGCTCACATCTTTAAGCACTGCCCTTCTCTTATGCTTAAAGCCATTAATTGAGGTAGAAGCAGATTTATTCTCATCTGATGCTGCTCTTTTGGTCTTTGCTCTAAGAGGATGCCTCTGTTCCTGCTTAAAGGAGGGTTTTGAGGCAGGATATATCCCTACAGAAGTCCCCAAGGCTTTAGCACGTGCCCGTGTAATCCGAGTAGCGGGGTCTTCAAGTTTGGTAGCAGTTGCATTTTCTTTGTTCATCTTTGGTTGCTTTGTGGAAGCGCGTTGCATGATTTCAAACTGAAATGCTATTCATTGAACCTGAAACTCCAATGCCAGTTTGATGTCAGATATCAGGAAAAAGAAGCAAATTCCAAAAGCAGGTAAAAAAATATAAAAGAAGCACATTGATCAACATAGCAAAAATTTAGACATGATGCTGCGAGATCATATATTAAGTTGAGCAAAAGTAATCATAGCAGAGGACACCGAATTTAATAGCCAGTAAAAAAATCTTTTTTAAAACAAATCTATGCTTCAAGATCACAAAATATCAAGGACAGCACAAGGAATGGATATAAACAGGTTAAACTTGTATAAGCTCGTGTTCATAGAACAAAACCACTTGAATTGCACTTTCAGCTCAAAATGGTTAAAGTCATCAAATGTGGAACAAATCCATGCTTATTTTGACATTATATATCCAGGCTTAGGTGCATTGTCCAAAGGAAATAGTACTGTTTCAAACCTCATGGAGAAACCTGTAAATAGTTTCATTTCAAGTTGACAAAAGTTTTTGTCAAAAGAAATCTAATTACAGGCATCTAAACTCAACCAAAAATCCATTTCAAGTTACGGTACTCTCTTCTTCCTTAATTTCTTTCTCCAAAAGTTCACACGATTGTCATAAAGAAATCTATGTATCTACACTATTACGTTTCAAAATGTTTAGTACCGTTACACCAATTTTCGGATTAAAAAATCAATCAAAATTCTATAACTTTGAACTCATTCTCACAACTTAGATTAATGTTATTTGTCCCCGAAATATCCATCTCCGAATAATATCAACCATTGACCGGTTTTCATTCAACCGGTCAGCCCTGCAAGGCACCAACAACGGCAACACCAAATGAATATTTCGGCAGGAATAGCATTACTCCATAGCCCGTCGACTAGGTCAATTCAACCTCGCTCAAAAGTTTTAACATCATCTCGTAAAACTTGCCTTTCACTAGCTTATGAACAAAAACAAGCAAAAACGATTTTTGCTACGGTTTTAACCTCCATCAGGTTAGCTGTAAAAACCGAATAAATAAGAGATTTTCTTATTCATACATTTTTACAGTGACTAAACAGACACATTTCAAAATATTGAGCTAAGATCTACTTTTTATTAAAAGATCTTAGCACTGAAAACACAAAAAACAGATAATAAAACTAAATCAAGAGGAAAAAAATCTAATCCTATTAAAACTTAATCCATTACAGCATCAAATGCCTCAAAACTCAAACAATATATAATAAAAAACACAGACGCTTCAAATTACCTTCTCTGAGCACAGATTTCTCAACAAAGTCGCTCAAAAATCGAGAAAATCGCAAAATCACAAAGAAAAAACAGCAATGCGTTTCAAAAATCCAGAAAATTTCAAAACAGAAGTCGTTTTTTGAGAAACGAGGCAGTAAAAGGCAAAAATGGTTGAAATTAGAGTATTCTTCACAGATCTACAGAGACAAGCACGAAACGCCGTGTAGTTCCGGAGAAAGAAAATCTGTAGCTCTTATCGATCCAACAGTGACGTGTCAATCACCGGTGGTGTGTCGAGCTCAAGAAAATAAACAGAGAGAAAAGGATGAGAGAGCTTACTATGTGCTCGGGAGCTCCAAGGAGACCTAAAAGTGACGGTCTCTAGAGAGCTCTCTCGTAAAGAAAGAAAGGAAAAGAGAGTGAGGCTGGGGGGGATGTTTTAAAAGTGAGCGAGCGAGGTTTTGTGCGTGTTTAGTGATTACAGGGCCTATAACGAGAGAGTGACAACTGCTGCGTGAGCGGGACGGGGTCACAGTTTAAACTTCTATAAAGAATTGTTATTTCCACTCCTTTTTGCTATTTCCAGATTAGGTGGCAAAGGCAAACTTATATAAAAGGATTTGGATATTAGTTAAATCCAATAAATTATTTTTATTAAAAAATATATATATATATATATTTTAATTTTACTCATTGTTAATCTGATTAGATTTGGTTGTGTTAAGTTAAATAAATCAGTAAAAATTTCTCTAAATCAACTTAAATTTTATCAAATTAATATTTTTTTTGTTTTAAATTGAGTTAGCTACGAATAAATGCCTAATTTCCCAAATCAATTAATCTAACTAGAGATATTTAGGATTGTGATGCAAAATGCTTTTTTACTATAAAATACATATTTTTATTTTATTTTTTACATAGCACATTAAAACTATAAAAAAACAAAAAATATTAATTTAATTTTAAAAAATAAAAGTAGAAGTTGTGTCCAACACTCTTGTTGTTTATTTGAGAATGTGGTTGAGTTTGATTTTAAAAGTATTTTTTGTTCAGAATTGCATCAAAATAATTTTTATTTTTAAAATTTTATTTTTAGTATCAACACATGAAAATGATATAAAAACACTAAAAAAATTAATTTAAAATAAAAATAAATTTTTTTATTTTTTTTTCAAAAATACTTTTGAAACGCATGGTTAAACATGTCATCTTCTGTACTATCTTGGCTAATTTGAATTGCCCTTAATCATAGATGAGCTGGTGGGGTGGAATAACATTTTTCACAAAATATCATGAATAAATAAAATAAAATAAAATAAAATAAACAGGTGGTTATTATTGGGCATGGCAGGCAACCTAGAAAAAAAATGCTTCTTTGATTGTATTTTACTTTTACCAGTATTTTTTCCCTTCAATATTACAACCTGTTGCCTTTTTTACAGGTTACGATTATTTTATATGATAATTAATTGTCGTTTTGTGTACAAGGAAAGGGGGAGCCCCGAGATCACGATGCTAGCTAGATACAAGGAATACGTGGCAAAAAAATAAAACTAGTGGGTGCTTTAGTCAAAACTGTTTACATGAAAAAATAAAAGAGAAGTAAGGAGGGAAGGTTCCTGTAAGATTCGAATTATTTATTTTTCCGAGTATATAAAAAATGATTATTAATCATACATGTAGATATCACACCTCCTAATCTTCGAAACTTGTCGTTTTGACTTCTTCTTTTTTGTAGGCGGTATATTTTATATTTCAAAAGAGGACATCGAACCATGGAAACCAGTTTTGGTTAATTACACAATTTAAAATTTGAGCTAGGAGTTGGTGGGTTAATATAAGTTGACATGAATTAATTTTTAATAATATCAAAATGCTGTATATATATTTTTTTTAATTATACTTTTTTATATAAAAAAAGGATAGATTTTGAACTAGATTAGAAAATAAAGTTTATACATAAAACATAAATATTATCAAATAAAAACAAGGTAAAAATATATCAGATTATTCTTTCATTTACACCCAAATCTTGATTTTCAAGGATTTTGATGGTTAAGGGGTTGGAAGGTTCATATAAAACCATCTTTCTCCTTTGCAAACATTTATCTTCTCTACTCTCTCTTTTTTATAAATAAATAAATAAACACTAAATAAAAACAATTATGATCTATAAATTTATTTATTTATTTAAGAAATTAAGATTTATTCTTCATGTATTATTTTATAACGATTTGTAAACTTTGTTCCAAATACAATGGTAATTATACAATAATGAGGTGCTCTAAGTCTTTTCAAATAATTTTACAAATTTAAAAGAATGAAATCGTACGGTATTAAATATTTATTTATTAAAACTAAAAAGATCATATAATAAAACTTGATGTAAAGCACTTTTCAAGAAAAAAATATGTATTGATGATAAATAGTTTTCCTGCAGCGAATTAAAAGGAAAATGAATAGACAAAATCAACAGCTAAGAATAAATCGTTACAAAAAGATTATTCCTGAGACAGAGGACATTTAAATTAAATTAAATGAAAATTAAATTGTTTTTAATAATGCTATCATAACCTCCGACCGCACTCGTTTGTGTGCAATGCGCGTGTTGAGTGTTATTTATATTAGCATTGATGCACACTTTTATAACATTTTAGGGCGGGTCTGGTTACGGGTTGGATTACTGTGAAACTTGCACAGCTATAATTTGGCCACGTACGTATATCCACGAGGGCATTTATTTTAATAAAAAAAAAAGAGGCAAAGAGAGATGTTGAAAATTGAAATACAGACGATATAAAAATAAATAAATAAATAAATCGAGAATGATACTTGCAAAGACGCTTACTAGGAGATATTTCAACAACTTTTTAAACTTTAAAGGAAAGAGATGCCAGTCATTATTGAATCAACCTAAAGTTTGGTAAGATAATGAAGGTTGTATTTTGAATTATTATTATTATTTTTTTTAAAAAAAAATATATATATATATATATATATATATAATCCTTTGTTTTTTGTTTCAAGAAATGGAAGTGTGTGTTTTGACAAAAAGAGGAAAGGAGAGCGCTTCACTGATTTCCCTGCCGTGTCACTCATTGACCAAGAGAGCGTGCGTGTTCAAATTTCAATAACGTAAAGTCCACGCTAGGCCCATGTGCAGAGTCTGCATGGTGGACCCCCAGTTTAAATCAGAAAGCTGGTAGGTGGATCTAAAGCCTTTTTCATACTTTACTTCTTAGCCCAAGAGGCTCCCTGTGGCCCATTTCATTTATTATATTAAAAACATGGCAGCGTCTAGAGTCCGATTAAAAAAATGAAGAAAAAGCTTGAGACTCGAGAGCACGTAAGTTCTGAATACTTTTAAACAAAGTTATTTAAATATATTTTTAAATATCTAAATTAACCCGAATCAAGACACTGGCATTTGAAAGATGTAATTTTTTATATAACATGAAAGTAGCAATGGATTTGGTTTATTGGCTGCCAACTGACTGAGTTGTTTAATATTATTTTAAGCGAGCTCTTCGTTTAAGGAAGTCAATGTTTCGTTTGAATCTCAATTTTTAATCCTAGTATTTAAAGTTATGCTTGTAAGAGTGGTGATGTTGTTTTTTTTATTTTTTTTAAATATATTAAAATAATATTTTTTATTTTTTAAATCTATAAACATTATATACACTCACACAGAGAGACACTGGTATGAACGCACTTAAATGATTCAAAACATATAAAAAATATTAATTTTAGTAGGGCCCTAGATGACAATAACCCCCCAACTATATTGTTTTTGATGCTGAGCTAACATAATGAAGAAAAGGAGAAACAAACCCCGCCCCACCAAATGCTTGGCTGCCTTCAAAATTCAAACAGCCACCCTTGTACGATGAACCACCGTCCAGCGATTCCTCATGCGGCGGGCGCTTGAAGATCACCAAGAAACCAAGGGGCGGTGGGCATAGTTTCAAAAGGTTGCTTGCTATTTTCAAGTGTACAATGCACAACAAGTCAAATTTTGTGGGGTTGCTAACCGGCATCTCGTCCTTACAGATCAGAGCAGAAAGTAAAAGGTTCGGTCCCGTGCAGTAGAGCCGTTAAATCATAATAAGATAAAGTAGAATGAATTTTTTATAAAAAATTAAATTAATTAAAATTTTACTCATTTATTTAGATTTATAATTTAGATCTCACATCCAAAGAAAAGAATCATCGAACATTTTGAATCTTGGCAGTGGTTAAAAGAACGCTTTCATGATTTTTGTTTTCTAATAAAAAAAACCAGTTTAATTAATTGTATTTTAAATTTTAGTTTTGTAAGGGTTAAAATAATATAGAAGACCTATTTTTATTTATTTTGCATACAAAACATCTATCTCACTGTTTTTTTTAACCATATATATGTGTAAGAAAACTATCTGATTAATTAAATCACTTTTACTTTTTATTAGTCTATATATATAATTTTATTTTAAATTTTGACTTTGTAAAAGTGAAGATCTATTTTATTTATTTATTTTACATGAAAAAAATCCATCTCTCCATAATTCTGACTATATATAAGCACAATTTAATTAACTAAATTACCTTTACCTCTTACACCTGTTTTTTTTATATATATATAATTATTTTTTAAATTTTAATTTTATGAAAATTAAAATCATATAGAAGACCTTTTTTTATTTAGCATTAAAAAAATTCATCTCATCATTATTTTAATTAAAAATATATTTTTAAAATCCATGATTAATTCTTTTTTTATAAAACATATTGTTTAAGAAAAAAACTACAATACCATCACTCTCCTAATATTTTTATATTTATAGAAAAACAAGTTTATCTTTACTGAAGGCCTGTAGGGAAATGGGCTTTAACAGTAGTAGCCACATACTAGAATCTGCTCATATGCTAAATGCTATTTTTATATTTATAGAAACATAAGTTTATCTTGGGCTGGAGGCCTATATAGGAATGGACTTTAACATAACACTATAGATAGCCAAGGTTCAATAGACTACTATTTAGACTTGTATAGACAACTATTTAGATTTGTTTGAGAATGTACTTGAAAATTATTTTTAAAAAATATATTTTTTTTTAATTTAGGTTTTTTTTTGGTATTTTTGAATTATTTTAATATATTAATATAAATAATAATTTTAAAAAATTATTATTTTGACCTGTTATGAAGCATAAACACCAATCTATTTAATTCAAAATACAAATTAGTTTAGTAGTGGAGTGATACTCTAATCTTCATAAAGACTTAGTGTCTTTTGGGAGGTATTTTGGGGAGTATAGTTGAGGTTGTTTTTGAAAGTGTTTTTCGTTAAAAAATGCATCAAAATGATATTTATTTTATTTTTTAAATATTATTTTTGACATCAGCACATCAAAATGATCCAAAACGATTTTTTTTCAAAAATATTTTCCAAATGCATTCTCAAACACCCCATAAGAAAAAGAAGACAGGGAGCCTATGATTTCTTTTCTTTTCCTCTACTTTTTTTGTCAATCAACAGAACAACCTTGAACAAGTCACCTGGATCGTTTGTCAACTTCTAGTTTGGCTAGGTTAATGTATTATGCAGAATTTGGGACAAGAAGACAGAGAGTTTGCTGTTTCAATATGTCTCCAGTACTCCAGAATTGCAATTCCTGATGTTTTTTTTTTAATTTTTTTTGACCTGATTATAAGATCTGCAGGCATATAGCTTTAAAATACCAGAACAAAAGTTGAGAATGCTGAAGAAGCCAGTTCTATGATGTGCACAGCAAAAACACTGAACTGAATACAGGAAGCATTTGGCAAATACAGACAATATGAATTAGCATGCAATTCTAAGATTTACAACAGCAGCAGCAGCAGCCAAGCCTGGATCCCAAACCAGTTGGGATCATATAACTTCCTATTTCCTAAGATTTCTGACCAAAAAAATACCAGCAAATTTTTTATGCTGGATCTGCATTACCGTGAATTGTCCAAACCGTCATAATGTTCTCTAGCTTCTAATCATTTCTTCCACTGAGGTATCCTCTGAACCACAACCTGATACAACCACAGAAAGAGTACTCCATTACATCTATCAAATTCAGAATCTTACCAAGTTATCTTTTTCAAAAGTGTTTTTTGCTTGAAAAAACATCAAAATAATTTTGTTTTGTGTTTTTTCTACCCCAGCACATCAAAAAAATAAAATAAAAAGCACTAAAAAACATTTATTTGATGTTTTTTTTAATGTAAACGCACTTTTGAAACGCGCCCAAATGCAGGTAAATTGAAACACCAAACAACATCTATGTTGTCCAAAGGCCAAACATTCCTGTTATACTATCTAAAAGAAAAATCACACGTCTTAAAACAGGAGATTTTACAGTGCCTTTGAAGCCATCAAAAGAATTTTCCAGGATAGTGACAGAAGGTTTGTATATGGTCACAGAATGATAGTGTAGTATTTCTGAATATTGTATAAGGTGGATGCAGTTAAAACAAATTTCTAAAAACTCACAGAATATTATTGCGACATCACAGAAAGTCTTGGATCACAAAAATATAAGAAATGCACAAGAATATGAGAAAGGCATTATAATTACACAGCCTTGCATGACATTGTAGAAGGTGTCGTCTTTAAATTGTTCTTTATGTAGCTCTTGTTACAGAATAATATAAAATCATATTCTGGGACCTCACCTAACAGCTTAAGCTTTTAGATGAGATGATTCTTTAACGTGGTATCAGAGCATCATGTGCTACAAATATTTATAAAACAAGTGCTTGGAAACTCCAATGTAGGG
The DNA here is from genome assembly GCA_025169955.1 of Salix arbutifolia. NCBI lineage: Eukaryota > Viridiplantae > Streptophyta > Magnoliopsida > Malpighiales > Salicaceae > Salix > Salix arbutifolia. The sequence continues at coordinate 18,356,204 of CM045907.1, forward strand.
AGTAGTCAAATCTTATAATTGTCATTACCTTGCCAGAGTTTTCTTTGTTTCCAACAATTGTTTGACAAGCGAGCCTCCAGGATTCAGGATTCTGCACAATTAGAGTGAAAGGATGAACTCTACAAGGAGCATTGCCACAAAAAAAAGGGAAAATGGTAAAATGAAGGAAGGAGTTGGTGAGGGTATCAAATTCATATCCAGCAGGTTAGACAGCACAATAGTTTACAAAGCGTGCATCAAAATGGGACAGAGAGGGAGTACCTTCTTCAGATACCGAATTTCGGTATTTGTTCTTTCATTCAAAAGATCGTTTCCATCAAGAATCTGCACGAGAAGGACATGGGAGGATGCGCACAAGTTGAGGACATGAATGAAAACAAGCAACAATTCAAGTTCCAGTGATGAATAAGGATTTCAAGAGGCAACATAGAAAATCTAGGTTCAAGCAGAAAATTTTGGTCTCGAATGGTTTGTTCAAAAAAAGGTAATTCATGCACAACAGTCCAGATACCATCATTCAAGAAATGAAGTTCTTGGCAATGGAATTTGTTACCAGATGTTTGCAATTATTGACTTAAAGAAGAGGTTGGTACAAGCTGCGAGATAATTGTTAAAAGAAAATACCTCCACAATGCAAGTTCCACAGCTTCCACCACCTCCACAGTTCATCACTTTCCCCTGTTGGAATCTCAAAAAAACAATTACATGCACCAAATACAGTTTGGAAGAGAAAGAAATGTATAGATGCCAATTCATATACCTAATTTAGTGTTTAAAGCTTAAATATATATGATATCACAATATGCACTGTCAAATTTGTTTAGACCATCGAATGCGTGCCTGTAATGATTCCAGGAGGTTGAAAATCACAAACTTACATAGGTAGCGTAGAGCTCAATCTTGTTATCCGACATGATGTTCCTCAACAACTTCTCTCCACTGATCGCTTTTGCTCTCTCCACCGGATACTTCCCATCAGCCTCCGGCTTCGGCTGCACCGCCACAAATATCAAAACCAAAAGATAATTGCTAAACATTTAAAGACTATCAATGCTAGGAATTCTCAGGCACTAGATAGCCATACCCCAATAAATTCGAGCTCAATTTCAGGCTTTTGATCAGTAGCACTCCCCGGAGACTCCATTGAATTAGCGGAAGCGGAAGCGGAAGCAGAGACAGAAACAAGTCTCTTTCTTGGCACAACCTTGACACTAACAGAATTCCCAAATCCTTTTCCATTAGCATGAGATAACTCTGGCATCCCGAGCGATATCCCACCAAAATTAATGGTAGCCATTTCTCTCTATCACTACTCTTTCTTCCCTTGAAAGTTGAAATTTTCTTGTTCTCTGACTCCTCTCCTCCATTTTAACCAAGCACAGAACTTTCTCAATCTTTCTTTGGAGGGTAGTTTCGTAATTCAACGAACTATTAATCTTGTGCTCTATATTTTGCCACCTGAAAGACATAATCAGCTGTTAGGTCACTAACAAATGAAGTCGTCTCTCATTAACCTCCACAAAAACACAACCCTAGTTTTTGTATTTCTAGCAACCAGAAAACCGCCGTATAACCGCCACTTCTCCGCCGTGTCCTCCGCGGAATCGTGGCTGTCCGTACAAGGAAACCCTCTAATCAAGTGGCCCCACAACCCCAACTTGGCCCCATCTCCGTTAGCAGAACAGAAAAACTCCTCTCCAACTTCAAACTCAAACCCTAATTGCCCTCACAATGATTTCTTTACCCTCTGCAACATCCTCAAAGACCCCAAAATCCAGCTCGGTCCATCCCTCCAAACCGCTTTGGATCGGACCGGAATTGAACCAGAAATAGGTCTTATACAGGCAGTATTTGACCATTTTGATTCATCACCAAAGCTGTTGCACAATGTATTTCTGTGGGCAGAGAAGAAACCTGGATTTCAACTCTCTGGGGCATTTTTTAACTCAATGGTGAATTTGCTTGGTAAAGCAAGAGAATTTAGTTCTGCTTGGTGTTTAATGCTTGATAAGAATGGCGGAAATGAAGGAGGGGGTTTGGTTTCTAGTGATACTTTTGCGATTTTGATCAGAAGGTATACTAGAGCAGGTAATAAGGAATTTTGGGCTTTTGCGACATGGAATTGTGTTTTTGTTAATTATAGTTTGGAACTTTTTGTGTCGTGTTAGAATGAAGTGAAAGAAATTTGCTTGGTTTTGTACTTACCGTTACAGTGCTCGATCAGGTACACTCATAGGTGATTCCCATTAAATTTTAAAGGGTTTATAGTTTTAGATTTGTGTCTTTTGAATTAAAAATCTGAGCTTGGTTTTGATCTGATGATTAGAAATTGCTTGAAACATGTGTGCTATTGACTTAGAATGTCAAATTGTGGGATCAATTTGGGGCCAGCTTGTTGTTTGGTGTTTAAATTTAAGAATGTAATTGGATTGTATAGTTACTAATTACAATCTTTGTGTGTTTGTAGTTGGTCCAAGCTTTACCTTTTGGTTGGCATATAAATTTTGTTGGAATCGGAATGTTGGAGTTTTGCATGGAATTTGAATTAGTGCAATTGAAATTTCATTATTGTAAGTTTTTGTGGCTGGTTTTGATTTGCAGCTGTACCCTCTTACTGTTGCTGGATCTGTGTTCACTAAATGGTTCTACATTTGTGCAGGAATGTCCGAAGCTGCAATTAGAACATTTGAATATGCGAGCAGTTTAGATTTAATTCATAATTCTGATGCTGAAATGAGCTTGTTTGAAATTTTGTTGGATTCACTTTGTAAGGAAGGGCATGTTAGGGTGGCTACAGACTATTTTGATAGGAAAGTGGAAAAGGACCCGTGCTGGGTTCCATCAGTTCGGATATATAATATACTGTTAAATGGATGGTTTAGATCAAGAAAGCTCAAGCATGCAGAGAGGCTTTGGTTGGAGATGAAGAAGAAGAATGTGAAACCGAGTGTTGTGACATATGGTACACTGGTAGAAGGGTACTGCCGTATGCGTCGTGTTGAGAGAGCTATTGAATTGGTTGATGAAATGAAAATAGAAGGGATTAAATCAAATGCCATTGTATATAATCCCATTATTGATGCATTAGCAGAAGCCGGTAGGTTTAAGGAGGTCTCGGGGATGATGGAGCACTTTTTTCTATGTGAGGAAGGCCCCACGATCTCCACCTACAATTCTTTGGTAAAGGGTTACTGTAAGGCCGAAGACCTTGTTGGGGCTAGCAAGGTCCTTAAGATGATGATTAGTAGGGACGTCTTCCCAACCCCTACGACTTATAATTATTTCTTTAGGCATTTTTCGAAGTGTAGGAAAATTGAAGAGGGGATGAACCTATATACCAAGATGATTGAGTCTGGGTACACCCCGGATCGACTCACTTACCATCTTTTGTTGAAAACGTTGTGCGAGGAGGAGAGATTGGACTTAGCTGTTCAGATTAGCAAGGAAATGAGAGCTAGGGGATGTGATATGGACTTAGCCACAAGTACCATGTTTACTCATTTGCTTTGTAAAATGCAGAGATTTGAAGAGGCATTTGCAGAATTTGAGGACATGTTACGGAGAGGTATAGTTCCTCAATACCTTACTTTCCATAGATTGAATGATGAGTTCAGGAAACAGGGAATGACCGAGCTGGCACGGAGACTGTGTAATCTGATGTCTTCTGTTTCACATTCAAAAAATTTGCCAAATACATACAATGTTGATCAAGATGCGTCACGACGTGCAAGGAGAAAATCTATATTGCAGAAGGCAGAAGTAATGTCTGAAATGCTAAAGACTTGTAATGATCCTAGAGAACTTGTCAAACACAGAAGTTCATCTCAGAATCCCGAATCAAGTGCAATTCGGTTGATAGAGGATATAAAAAAAAGAGCAACGACATGACATCTCGCTCTCCAGACGGTAATACCCTGCAAAGGCATGTGAAATTAGAGGACTTCGCAATCAGTTTTTGGAAAAAAAATTGTAATGTGTTTTTTGAAGAATCCTGTTCTAGAGATGAATTGCTTCTTAGATAACCTAGCAGCATTGTTTCAGCAGACAAATATGAAGACAACTTCTGCAAATACAAAAGCCTCAGCATGTGCAAAGTAGAATGCTGGGTTGTTGCAAATGTGGAGAATGAGTTAACGAAAGAGAGGTCCCTAAGAGGCGTGACGTGATGGCAAAGAGTTTTTGATTTGCATAGTAAGCCTTGAGTTCGAGTCAGGCATGTATCCCTTGTAAGAGACTGGGACAGCCGGGGTTTTACTCGCTCACCTAGGCCCACAAAGTGCACTTTCCGGGAGGTAGGGTTTCCTCTGCATCCAAAAAAAAAAAGAGTAGCTGGATGATCATGGATATTGGTCGGGACTTTGAGAACAAGATATTTAAGCATTTAAATATATTTTTGTGCTGCACCTTTCCCCAGCTTATGTTGAAGTTCTTGCAGGTAAATAGTTAATCGATGTTACCAGTTGAAATGAACTTTGTGATGCATCCTGAAGGTAAATTGTTGTTTTTTATTGGCCAAGGAATGATGCTCATTACATCGCCTTGTACCTGAGTTTTTTTTAAAGCTCATGCATCACTGGAGATCCTTATTTATGTTCATGGTATATGCTCTCAACTTGAAATTTTGGAGTATGCAATACACTTATGGCTATGGGAATCTAATACAGTGATGGAATTGAATCTTGACAAAATGTATGGTCCGTTTTGGAGTATTCGAAGGGTGTAAGAAACACCAACCGAGAGTGACATACAATTTAATTTGGTCCCTCATGTCAAGATGTGACTGGTTATTATTGGTGGGGTCTTACTGTTCTGCTAATCACCTCACTTAATCCTCTAATTATTAGGTAGATTAGAAAAAGGTTGCTTGCTTTGAATAATTTATAGATTAATGATACCATTATGTAATTAAGAAAGGATGCTTTCTTTAAATTGTTTATAGATCTACAATACCTTTCTCTACTGATATATTTTGTTATAGTGGTAGCTAAAATGCTGGAATGAGATCAAACCTTTAGAAGTCAGTGGAATCCTTCTTTCTTTTTCATGATGGTCATGAAGGCAATGTTCATGATATAAGACTGACGGTTTGTTTTACACTGTATTTCAAAAATATTTTTGAAAAAAATAAAAAATAATAATAATATATTTTTGACTTGAAACTATTTTTTTTTAGTTTTTTCAAATAATTTTGATATAATGTTATTAAAACTGATGTACACACTAGTTTTGCATGAGTTCTATTGAACAAGTGTTTTAGAAACCTACCTTTTCAAACCAGAACTGCAATCTCAAAAATTTACCACAATGCTACACGCACAACTTGAGATTTTAGACAAGTCGTCCGCATTCAGTCTAATGTATTGTAAGAAGTTATTGTGCCGGTTAGATTACTATTTTGTGGTTTCTTATCAACATGGTTAGGATTTTGGCAATCAGATTAGCTGAATGTGATGTGGATGTTACGCATGCCATTCTGAGGATTGGTTGAGAAAGATTGGCTTGATTATATATGTAGCTACTGGTGTAGATCTTTGTGGATCCCTTCATATGCTACTAGATTTCTACCTAATTATTGGTGTTTCATCTTTGTTCATGATAGGTGGAGGAGTGCAAAGGGCCAATGGCGGACTCCAGTTTCTTTTTCTCAGTTTATTGTGCTCATGCGACACAGGGCAAGGTTGCCCTTCTCCTCAATTCTCGATACAGGGTAACACTTACATTTCAAAAATATTTTTGAAAAAAAATGAAAAATTTGATATTTTTAGTTCATTTTCATGTCCTGATATCAAAAAATAATTTTTAAAAAATAAAATAAAATTATTTTAATGCATTTCTAAACAAAAAACATTTTAAAAAACAATATAAATCACTCTTCCATACAGTCAAGAATTCGTTTTTAAAATCATTACTGGGATTTCATTTTCTTGGTGCAAAAAACACTCATTCACCAATATCTTACATCAATCAAGATAGAGGATCTAAACATAACCTCTCATTCAGAGTTTCATGTCAACTTTGTGCAAGAAAATTAATACCCAGAATCCATTTCACTTTGAGGATGAGACTAGTTTACTGCCATATTTGAAAACCCGGAGCTCAATCTGAAAGAAAAAATAATAATCATACCCTGTCCTTTTAATTATATCTTTTGAGATTTCTTTTTCTTTTTCTTACAATAAATTCAGTTGTTCGTTCTGCTCTATTCAGACAAATGTTGTGAAAGTGGTTCAAAAGTAAAGCTGCAAAAAGGTCTGTAATGGAAAATAAGGACTCATGATGATAGCCCTTTATTTTGCTATGATTAATGTTTATGATTTTATCGAATAACGTAATGATAAATAATATATTTGTGTGATATTGTGGGCACCTACATATGTTGTCATCGATGATCATTGTCCACCTGGTACTTGAGAGACTTTACCACCACATTAACAATCTTCACTCCTCGTAATGATCAAAAAATGGAAAAGAAATCCATCCCTGCCACGATCACGAGTTCTCGGGGGTGTTTGGTAAATCGTTATGAAATTATTTTTGAAAAACATTAATTTTTTTATTTTATTTTTTAAAAATTAAATTTTTTTAGTGTTTTTGTGTTGATATCAAAAATAATTTTAAAAAATAAAAAAATATTATTTTAATATATTATAAATAAAAAATATTTTCAAAACAACTTTAATTACAATGTCAAACATGCATTTCATTGTTAGTTAGGGCACATTTACTTGCTTATTTGCTGAAAACACAAAGTGTAGCTTTTTGAAAAGAAATACACAAAGTGCATGTTTGGATTATTGTTAAAGTTATTTTTAAAAATATTTTCCATTCAAAAACTTATTAAAATAATATTTTTTTTATTTTTTAAAATTATTTCTGATATTACTGCATGAAAATAATTTAAAAACAAAAAAAAATATTTAATTTAAAATAAAATAAAAATATTTTTTTTCAAAAAAATATTTTTAAAATATAATGTCAAACAGGATCAAAAGCATAGGAGGAACAACAAAACACACATGGAAGTAAGACTGTAAGTGTCATCCAAATAAAACTTAATTTATTTGTCTAGATAATTGTTTGAGAGTGTGATTTAGGTTATTTTTAAAAGTGTTTTTTGTTCAGGTATATATTAAAATAATATTTTTTTATTTGTAAAAATTATTTTTGATATCAATACATGAAAATAATCTAAAAATATTATTTTTGAAATTCGGTGTGAAACATAACAAACAGGAAGGAAAGTCTTCTTGATAATAAAAATTAGTTCTAAATATACAATAATTATTATTGATTTGTCGGCCCAACATAAACCAAGGTCACTGTCTGCTAGTTATATATGAGATTAATTCAGTGTTATTTTAAATATTCAAAGTACGGTTTGGTCAAATTTTATATAATGAAACTATTTTTTTTCCTCACCTGGGTTTCGACGGGCATTTTTTGTATTTTTTTATGATAAAGAAAATGATTTCATTTATTTTTGACACGGATTGTATAAAAATCAAAAGACATATATTCGAATTAACATAATTATCAATTGAAAATGAAAATTGCAGATTCATTTTTGATGGTTAAATTCTTTTTTTTAATGTTTTTAGATTTTTTTTACGAGATAATGTCAAAAATAATTTTTTAAAAATAAAAATATATTATTTCAATATATTTTTTAATTAAAAAAAAAGGAGGGCAGAACCGTAACTGAAGTCCGGAGGTTATTACAAGGAGGGCAATTGGGAAGGGGAAAGGGACGGGAAGAGTTGTGATTGGCTAAAGATTGTTAATGGGAATGGTGGCAGAAGTCAATATACGTACTCGAAGAGAATCAATGCCTCCAATTTTATCCCTCTCTTCTCTTCTCTTCTCTTAGTGGCCATTACTCTCCCACCACAACCTCACATCACCTTTATTATTATCCTCTTCCCACGTGTCACGCCATTCTTCGTTCTTCATTTTCATGGTCTTATGGTATTCTCGAAATAGATTTCACACGATATAGCAAACTAATTGATTGTTATGTATAATTTCATTGATTAACTAAAAAATTAATTAGTTAAATTATCATCGATAAAATTAGTTTAAAATGGGTTATTTATTTTGTGTTTCGAAGTAAATGAATGTTGCTATTGTTCGAAATGTTTGGATAATTATATAATTGGTAGATTGTCTATGTGTATCGAAGCGCAAGGCAAGTGGCTCGTATATTTTTTCATTATAAATAACATACATAAAAAAAAGTTAGCTATGTGTAGTTTCGTATATTTTTATTAACGTGGTATTATATTTGAAATATCATACATTAAAAAACTCTAGAAGTCAATTTTTAACAAAAACAACATCGAATAGTGAATTATCTTGATTATTATTCTCATTGTTATTATCATGATTGTTAAATTATCAAAATTATTATAGTTATTATAACAATTATTATAAATAATTAATATTCTAATTATTATAGATAATTAATATTCTAATCATTATTGAGAATATTATCGCTGCTACTATCATTGTCGTTATAAAAATAAATTCATTTTTTTTAAGATTTATTCTTCATGTTATTATATTTGAAGTATTTTAGAAAAGTAAGATTAAATTAATTTGAGTTATTTTTTTAAAAAAAAAACCTTAGTTCATTATATATATATATATATGTGTGTGTGTGTGTGTGTGTGTGTGTGTGTGTGTGTGTGTGTGTTAACTATCACTACTATTGTTATAATATTATTAAACTTATCATTAGTATTATTATTATTATTAATATCATCACTGTAATTATTTTTATTATTATCTATATCTTTGATATTATTTTATGATCTATTTTTATTATTATTATTATTATCATTACCATCATTATTAATATCATAAGCATTGTAACCATTATAATCAATTATTATTGTTATTATCATTATCATTAGTAATGTTACTATAGTGTTTTCTTTTTCTATATATATAAGTATAAAATCAACTATTTATTTTTGTTTTTTTATTATTGTAGGTGTTTGCACAATTTAACTTTTATTATTATCTTTCATCTTCGGGATAATTTAATAATTTTCATTGTTTATTTGGTTGTTATAGTTATTATTTATCATTTAAATATATTATGAAATGAATTGATCCCAATATAGTGAATTCAGTGATTCAGTTATCCAAATCTTAACAATTTTTTAATAATAAATTTTATATGCTAAAATCAGTTTAAATCTGACGTGGCGATACGCGAGTTTAATCTAGTATATATATAAGTGGGAAAATACTGTAGTTATCAATCATATTTTGAAAGAATAGTTACAGTGCTTTTCTCAAATGATTTAGTTTGTAAGTTAATAATGTTTTCATCACACACACACACACACTATATATATATAACGTGTCGATGTTTTACTATATCCCTAGATATAGATTATTGTTGATGTTAATAGTGTAATTATCATTTTGCCCTTTAGTCCATAAAAGTTAATTCTCGGTCCTAGGAGTATTTTAGATTTTTCCACTGCATCTGTGTATCATTAGCAGATTGTATTGGGGTGTTTGCATCTTCTCCGTTTTTATTTGAAAATTAAAACTACGATTTTTCCCTGGAAGCACTAAAAAAACAAAGGCTGGATTTGTCGCCCGATTAAAAGTAATTATATATTTTATTTTTTATTTTGAACCTTATTCTTTTAATTTTTTGGTCCTTCTTGGGTAGTCTTTAGTTTTTATCCGTATTTATGCTTTTAATTCAGTCTAGTCTTGAAATTTTAATTTATATTGGTGATAATTTTAAAATTGATATTTCTTCTGTTTTCTTTTTGCGCTTATTTTTTTAGTATTTTCTTTTATTTTTATTTGTTGTTTAGATCAGATGATTTTTTCTATGATCATAATATTTTTTTTGTTATTGTTTTTGTTTGTTCTTTTGTTAAATCTTGTTTCTAGATAATTATATGGTTTTCATTGTTTAAGCAATAATAATGATAATTTCAGTGATTTTTTTTATTGTTTTATTACTTGCTGTTTTGTTTTGTTTTTTTTCCAGGGTAATTTAACAATTTTTTTATTATTTGAAAAGTAATAGTAATAACACTGATAAATATAATTGTTATAATCATGATAATAATAATAACGTACAATAGATTTCCAATTTTGTTTTTTTATATAGGTAGAAAATCAATGACTTATTCTTGTTTATTTATTATAGAAGTTTACACAAATTATATTTTATTATTGTATTTATTTTAAATTAAATTATGAGATAAATTGATTATAATACAATGAATTCAATGATTAAGGTTTCAAATTTTTTTTTTTCAATGACAATGAAATTTTATGCTGATGATTTTATTGAAACCTGTTTAACAAATGAATTTATCAATTTTATATTGATGATTTCGTTAAAGCTTATTATAAAAATAAATTTATATAAATTTAAAATTTATATATTTTATTGAAAACTCATATTTTATAACAAAAAATTACCCTTTTTATATTCCCAAAATTTTTAGCATTGTAAAAAAATCTTACAATCTTAATATTCTTTTACATTTTAAAAAATAATCTCACAATCTTAAATCAAAGCAATGATTTATTCGAAGCATTCCGTCATCTTTTTGTCTCAGTAATTCATGTCATATCAGACTGTTTTCGATGTCAAATTTAAAAGCTTTATTATTTGCCAATGCGCCAGTGAATCGCGTGGAGTGATTAAGCTGATAGAAATGGGTTTGGGTCCGGAAGCAAGAGCGTCAACTTTGTCCACACGTGATTTTTGTCTGTTATTTCTAACTTTTCCCAACATCAATCAAAAAATATAAAACAGTGTCCTCTACTGATAAGATTACCTGCATAGTACACACAGCCACTTCGGTCAGCCATCAATTAATAAATCATCCATCCAATTTTGAATTTTTCATTTGTTTAAATTAATTTTTTAATGATATGTTTTCATATATATATATATATATATTAATTTTTTAAAAAAATATTTTGAATCCTAACAATATGTGGTCGATGAATTGAGTTTTTAAGATTTTTTTTATATGCTAATATTAAAAAAAATAATTATATACAACCTGGCTAGAAGTCTCCTTCAACAAATCTTTGGATATTCTCCTACTTCTCTTGAAGCAGCTTTCGTAGTTGTATCATCAGTAAATTATATAATTAAATAATTGTTTTTAAATAAATGAAAAATGAGATCAAAATCTTCAAATATTCTCATAAGAAATCATCAAAACCCGTCAGGATCTTAAAATATCATCTGACAAAATATAAGGCACAAACCAAAGCACAAATCAGCAAATGCTAAAAAAACCAATTTGCTCCTCGTAAAACACAATCTGAAAGAACCTCCAAGAAAGCGTTGAAACACTTTCACACACAATAAGTTGGAGACACGAAAATTTAACAAATTAGCAATTCTCCGAACCAACAATGTAGAAAAAAATGAAAAACAAAGAAAAAGACCACTCCAGTCCTATTGAATATCAAGAATGTCCGCAGTACTCCTAAAACACCCAAAGCATTACACTAAAAGGATGCAAATAGCATTTTCAATCCCACAGCAACTACCTCATTGTGAAGTGAACTAAATTATAATCGCTGGAATCATTTATCAACAAATACCCAGAAACGTTATCATTTATCAGCTTTCTCATACAACACAAAACTGTCTCCAAATTAATTGCAAAGTGAAGTCAAAATTAGTTGAATGAGATGAACTAACAATATACATATTCTCAAACAATATATGTTAGCAAGAGACATCATTAGTTACCCGACTTTCCCTCAAAGGCAATCCTCTTCCCATAACTCCTTGTCTCCTATGAAATTAAAAGATAACAAAGTAAAGTTGCAAATGATACCTTTGTGTGTTTTCTGTTATCGAAACAGAATTGAGTCTGTTTTCAAAAGCAAAACACAGAAACCTTGCTGGCTTGGTCAGATTTTGTGAACAAACTGGTATGGAAACACACAGATTGATGGTTACATCAAACATGATATGAAGATCCTGCAACATTCAACAACATATCCATCAACTATTTGCATCAAGAGGATTCCCCTAAACATTGAACATGATATGAAGATCATGCAACATTCAACAACATATCCATCAACATTTAACTCATTCAACAAATCAAACGTTGCCATGTATTCTGTAATCTTTATCCTTGCCCGTCATCGGCAAGAAAAGCCAAACGAATCAAAATATCACTGCTAGAACACCCAAATTAAAAACAATTACCTATCACGAACTAAAAGACCAAAACAAATCATCACACAGAATTTGCAAAACCAGCCCTTCAAACACACAGTCAATCAAATGAAATACAAAATAAAATAAAAACCGTACCTTCTCCAGAATACCCGTCATTTGTAAATTCGCCATCTTCGTGAAACTAAATGACCAACACTCTGCTAATTAGGATCACACTTAGAGCCAATATTCTGTAATATCACAATCTAGGCACAACAACAACAACCACAAAAAGAGATGAAGATAAAGCGATTGCATAGCAACCCTATATTGAATTTGATGTCAAATAACAAAAAATAAATGGAGCTAATAATTAATCCACAATAAGCACTAATTAAAAAAAATGAAAGTTATCGTGACTTCTCGCTTTTGAATCTGCAAGGGAAGAGCAGAGCTTTTTGACTTCAAAGTTTCGAGACCATCTCCAAGCAACCCGGTTGAACCCATGCCCTGTATCTATCTCTTTGAAAAGAATGTTGCAATATTCCAGTATCTCTAACTGGACACTTCAAAGTTCTAACATAACCCCTCGGTGCGCATCAGAGACCCGTTATTTCTCTCAGGAATTGGAAAGCCAGCGAAAGCAAAGAATTAACACAGCTGGATGAACATTGTTTTCGCGACCTAATAATTAAATAGTCGGTACATGTGGCAAAACAATCACCGCAAAAAAAACCCATAAAACAACCTGTGACCCAAAGCAAACCAACCAAAATTACTGTTGAAATCCACAGTGAAATTACTCACAATGCACAGTAAAAGACTGAGCTCTTTTAGTATATTGTACTAGTCAAATGCCCGCACTACGTTGCGGGCGTAGTGCGGACAGAACAAATAATTTTTACCATTATTGAAATTAAAATATAATATTTAAACATGTAAAATTTAATATAATGAAAAAGATCAACATACTCTATCATAACAACAATAACATCGAAGTCTTAACTTCTAAAATTATCATCACTATTACTGTCAAAACAATAAACATTATTAAACAAACCTGAGGAAAAAAATGAATGAAAAAACATGTAAGAACAAAAACTAAAATTATTATTATTATTCTTAATATCAATATTATTATTGCTTTAATAACGTGAAAAAACGAAATTAAATCAAAGGCTGAAAAGAAGCCTAAAAACATTAACAAAAGAGAAAAAAAAATGATAAATACAATAAAAATTATTGATTGACAAAAAAAATATACCTGGGAAGAAAAAATCATGGTGCGCGTAAACTGACCCGGACACCTTGGTTAAGAAAAAAAAACATAAGTGGCAAAACAAAATAGGGAAAAAAATGTAAAAAAAAAAATGGATCCGGAGATTAGTCGTGGTGCGCGTAAGTTGGCCCGGACACCTCAGTTATTAATTTTTTTTTTTTGTAAAAAAAAACAACAACCAGTTATTTAAAAAAAACCATTCATTTTTTTAAAAACAAAACAGTTCTTGAAAAAAAAAACCAAATCAGAAACAACAACCAGTTATTAAAAAACAAAAGACCCTTAATTTCTAAAATTATCATCACTATTACTGTCAAAACAATAAACATTATTAAACAAACCTGAGAAAAAAAATCAATAAAAAAAACATGTAAGAACAAAAACTAAAATTATTATTATTACTCTTGATATTAATATTATTATTGCTTTAATAACGTGAAAAAAACGAAATTAAATCAAAGGCTGAAAAGAAGCCTAAAAACATTAAAAAAAGAGCAAATAAAATAAATGATAAATACAACAAAAATTATTGATTGAAAAAAAATATACCTGGGAAGAAAAAATCGTGGTGCGCGTAAACTGACCCGGACACCCCAGTTAAGAAAAAAAAATATAAGTGGCAAAACAAAATAGGGAAAAATATGTAAAAAAAAATGGATCCGGAGATTAGTCGTGGTGCGCGTAAGTTGGCCCGGACACCTCGGTTATTAAATTTTTTTTTTTGTAAAAAAAAACAACAACCAGTTATTTAAAAAAAAAACCATTCATTTTTTTTAAAAGAAAATGGTTCTTGAAAGAAAAAAAAACCAAATCAGAAAGAACAACCAGTTATTAAAAAACAAAAGACCTTTTTTTTGAAAAAAAAAGTTCTTTATATTTAAAAAAAAAAACACAAATCCAAATCAGTTTTGCGCACGGAGAGGTTCGAACTCGCGCGCGCCAATGCTGGCAGCGCGCAGGCAACCGCTCGGCCACAGCCTTTGCTTTGTCTTTTCCAGCATAAAAAAATACAAAAAGAAGGCTTGTGTAAAAAAAAAAAAGACAGACGAACGCCTGCGAAGCACGGAGAGAAATAACGAATCTACAGTGCTGACGTCAGCTGACGTCAGATCCTCCTTTAGTATATGTTAATAAAAGATTGTAACACTATTACCTTCGGCTCGGCCCTGGAGTTCATCTTCGACGCCTTCTTTTTCTCCGAGAGAGAATCCAGGAGCCACCTTGGAGCTGGAGCTGGAGGGCAAGTGTTCAGAATGGGTATTTTGTGTTCCTCCCCGTTCGCGATCTTGCAATCCCATGCCGTCTCGGGTATTTTATGCCAGCCCGATTGGGGTTTTACAGTCCAGTGCCATCTCTGCTTCTTCGTCTTTGTTAACTGGACTCGTATTTACCTTTAGAGTTTCTCTTTGCAGGCTTGGTATCATCATATGATCTTCGATCGAGACTGGATGGGCAAGCCTTATTTTTTTCCTTTCTTTAACTTTAAATGAATTCAAAAGTGGCAAAAGTATTATAGGCGGGCATATATTTATTTAGCTGTAAATTAAATAAATGAAACAAATGAAAAGGTTAGCTGAGGTCAAATCATGGGAACGGTACAGAGGTAGACATCTAGCTGTAAATTAAATAAATGAAACAAATGAAAAAGTTAGCTGAGGTCAAATCATGGGAACGACACAGAGGTAGACATCTATCTAGGGCAGATTTTTACAAAGAAAGCTAAAAGAATAAAAAGGAAGTGAGGCGTGAAAATAACTATTGAAATCCACAGTAGAATGAGAGTAGATGAACAGGGAAAGCACGATCTGTTTTAGCTGTAAGTATAATGTTAGAATTAAATTTAATTTCATTTATTTGCCCCATTCACGGGCTAGAGTTTGATTTTGTAATGTATGGATATAACTTGATAGATTAACAATTTTGATTAAATAATATTTTTAATCGATGGTAAAAAAATAAAAAAATTGATGCCTTGTTGTTGACTTGATTAAGTTCAATAAACTCGATTAATCTAATAATAAAATAAAATAAAATAAAATAAAAATATTGATGTTGAGCATAGTAATTATAAACAAACAATGACAGTTAACTATAAAAAATAGAATATGAATACCAAAATCGATAAGATAAAAAAGGAAAGTTTGCTAGAGACTCTCCATCACTCTATCTGTCTATCATAAGAGCAAGTCCAATGGTAAGAGTCATTTTTAAGAGTCAAATCTATAAAATGACTCTTTGAATAGTGTTTATATGGTTTTTTTGTTGATGTGTGCTCCAATGGTAAAAGTCATTTTGGGGAGCCATTTTTTTTATATTATTTTAAATATAGTGCAATTATTTTGTATGTAGTTTAATTATGCAATTAATTATACAATTAATATGAGTAAGTTATATACTTAAATAATTGTTTTTGAAAAACTCTCAAACAATAAAATTATTTTTTTAATTATATTTAAATTAAAAAAATGAATTTAAATATAATTAAAAAACCCACAATATTTGAAATTTGAAATTTAAACTACTTATTGTATGTTTTTTAAGTAACTCTATGTTTTTTTTATGGTTGTTGTATTTGAAATTAATTAATATTACCTATTGTCTTTCAGTATTCGAAAAACTAAAAAAAACAAAATGAACATATTAACAAATAATCAATAAGTTCAAACATTATTAATTAAAATACATTCTATTATAAATAATTCAATCAAATTATTTACAAATTAATACCCCTATTTTTTATGCTAACTATTATTATTATAATTAATAATTATTATTATATAATTAATTATTATTATATATATACACACACACATCCACATAAAAAAACCATAAAAGCTCCTCTCATTCTCTCCCGCCATCACCTACACACACACACACAGACACCCATAGCCCCAGCCCTCGAATATATAGCATTATTTAATATTTGAGCTTTTTTATTCAGAGATGCTACAAATAGCATCAGAGGGAGTGAAGAGCCATTTTGGCTGCATGGATAACTGCCCCATTGAAACTGAAAAAATTGATAACAAATGCTAAAAATATATCTTTTGGCTTTTGGCTATTCATTTGACTGCACCATTACTCTAAAGGGCTGCACGACAGCATTGAAAGAGGTTGCATGCACTATGAAACACAACAACTCAAAAGGTAAACCATTTAGTATATCATGAAATGAGCATTTAATTAATTAATTTAATTCAAAAAAATAAAAAAATAATGTCACTCTAGTAGGTCAGTGTTTGGCAGTTAAGTGTCGTTTAATGTATTGTCTAGAGAGCACGACAACCACCCATACAAATAAGACAAATAAGTTTTATGAAAAAGACTACTAACCCCGATAATAAATTAACTGGCTTGTTTGGGAATGGTAAAATAGTAATTACATTCTTAAAATTCAGAGTAACTTTTTGTTTTTTTATATGCTTAATTTATATAAAAAAACAATTAAAAAAACAATTAATGATGCTTGTCCTTGGATCCAATCAAGGCAATGAAAATGATGGATTCATGATGGGCTTTGCTTTGCATAATGCAATGGATAGAACAGGGATGAAAAAAATGAATATTTCGGCAAGTTCAATGTTCGTGTCTTCTTGTTAGAATATATTTGAAAGTGTTTTTATAAAAAATATTTTTATTATTTTTTTAATAATTTTAGATTATTTTTATGTATTGATGTCAAAAATAATATTTAAAAAATAAAATAAAAATTATTTTAATATATTTATGAATAAAAAACAATATAAAAAATAACTTTAATCACACTCTCAATCACATTTTTACTTAGTGGACTCGGAACACGGTCATTGAAGAAAAATCCAATTGTTATTTCTTTTAGTATTTTCTAGTAAATATGCTATTTTTCTAATAGCATATACTATTAAATAGGCTTATATTTAGCCGGGTCTTAAAAAAATCATATATATTTATTTTTTTAGGCTTTTTAGTAAAAAAAAATTGTAGTTTTTTTTTAACAAGACCAGCCCAACTGGTAAATGAATCTCACAAAATCAAACTATATATATATATACATGAATGAACATTATGTATTAAAAGTGGGCTAGCATTAATAAGAGATAAACCCTAATTACAAAATTTATATTAACAAATGTCTTTTATTTCTTGACTATTTTCAAGGACTAATTAAATACACGGATGAGAACATTACAAGAAATAGCAGCTCATCGAAAACTCACAGGGCACAGGGAAGCAAATATTAACTAGTGGGTATGATAATTGATTGCAAGCATGCTCTCGAGATTACTTTCAGAAGAGGACTTGTCATTTTTGTTTTATAATATAGTTATCTCATAATATTCCAAAACAATAAAATAGCATAAATTAGAGATTCTATCAAAAGAGATAAACTTGCTACACCAAGCATGCATGTGAGAGGTATGTCAGGGTTTAGTAAAAATACAATTCATCACTCTTGGAGCTCATGAACCATAAACACCACAAACTTTATTATATATGGTTCAATAATCATAAAATAAATGGCGGTCCATGTTTAACGACATGGTTTTTTTTTTAAAAAGGAGAAGGGTTGATCAAAACATGTAGCATTTAAAAATTAGATTATGCAAAAGCATTTTAAAATATTATAATCTCTGCTTATAATTGCCCTACCAATAACACAAGAGAGAGGAGACCAAAGCCAAAGAAGGTGCTTATGACAATTATTTTTGGAAATCAAATAGAATTGAATATATAGATATAATTAATGTTATTTTTTAAAATATTTTTCTATTTAAAAATATATTAAAATATTATTTTTTTAAAAATATTTTTAATACCATTATATAAAAATAATATAAACACAAAAAAAAATCTAATTTAACTTATAAGATTGTTATAAAAACATTTAAAACAAAATTAAAGTGTTTTTTTAATTGTTTTGAAATATTAATAATAAAATTACTATTTTAAAAATAAAAAATAACCTCCACTGCGCTTCTACACGTACTGAACACGGATGATCAGAACTCCCGGTTGAGCTTGGCAGCTTTTCCCATGACGAGTACAGTGATTAGACATAAAAGAGATGCACGTGGACGGGAGGATGAAACCGTAATAAGATTACCATCATGCCCCCAGAAAGTAAAGAATATAATCATGAGATTGAGTTTAAAGTTATTTTTGTTTGATAATATTTTTAAAATTATTGTTATATTAAAATGATTTAATATTTTCAAAAAAAATTAAAAATAATTTTAAAATATAATAACAAACACAGAGGGACAGTAATTATAGATGAGAGGTATCCTACAAAAAAATAAAAACACACAAAACCCTAAAACACAAAGTCCAATAGCAGCAGGGGACACGGCAAAGCCCTATCTTTCGTTGGCAAGAACAACGAAAATGAAGCACACTCTCACACAACCTTTATGCCTTTATTCAGACACAGAGACAATGAGTGCAGGAGAGAAGAAATAATAATTAATTAATTAAAAAATTAAACAACATCCTCCTCTTTCAGAGAAAGACAGAACCTTTTGCTTTTTAATGCCCTGCTCCTCTTAAAAATTCAGTCTTTGAATTGAGGCCACTCCCTCTCTCTTTCTCTCTCCCTCTATTGAAAATCGTTCTCTCTGTAGTTTTTACCCCCTCTCCCTCTTAACCTGAAGAGAGAGGAAGCCATGAAGGAGAAGCTTGATATGAAGAGGAAATGGCAGTGGTGCTGACAATGGATCAACAAAGCAAAAACAACAATGCCAATAATAGTGTTTATGTAACTGCAACAAGCCAACAGCAACAAAAACAAGATTTGAAGGCAATGTTTCATGATTTCCTGGGCATGAAAGGAACTACAAATTCACCAGTTGTTTTAGCTCCAAAAAATAAAGATGGATCCCCTTCTGCTTCTCCTCGGGCTTCTTCTGGTGGTGGCCGTGGACCTCTCTCTTCTACCTCTGATCTAGCTTCGGGTCAGTACTTACTCTGCAGCTTGAAAACTTCTGTTGTTTTTTTGAGCCTCATAGGTTAATGGGTCCTTTTGATTTTTTGTTTTCCCTTTATTGACGTTGAAACTCTTCAAGAAACTCCTTTTCTTTCTCTATTTAGTTGGTGGGTTCTTTTTATCTAATTATGTTATTTTCCCCTCTCCTTTCGTTATTATCAAGTGAAATGGAGTTCCTTTCTCCTTTTTTCCTCCATGATCTAGCGGGGCTTGTGTGCGTGTGTGTGAGAGAGAGGTTTGATGGCCAGTCTTGATTTTTCACTGTGATGTAGAGAACACTATCTATTTTCAGGTAGTGAGATGGATTATTTTTATATTGATTAGTTTTAGTGAGGTTGTTAGCTTTCTTAGGATTTCACTTCGTCTTTATTTTATTTTACCACTATACTTGATCTTTCAGTAGGGAGAGTTTAATTTGCAACTCCTTGCCACTCTTTTAGTGTTTCCTTGATTTGTACACTAAAGCATCTTCATCTAATGGATTTTGCCAAATGTGGTGTTTCGTGGTTTTCTCTACTCAAATGTTGTTTCCTAAAGAAGTAAGATCAGAATTAAACGTGTTCGTGTATTACTCCTTTCTTTTCAAAGATTCCACAGTACGAAGAACTGAATTAAGCATGTCATTTGCAATTTAGGACTACATGCATTTCTGTCGAGGAAAGGGTTTTTGTAATTGTAGCTTACACATGTTACTTCTCCTTTTATGGAGATTTTTCATCAACAACCTCGATTAAAAGGGCATTAATAAGGTTGAACTTTAATTGTTGAAATTGCTTTATATTTATTATTGCTTGTGTTTTCTGGTTTCATGATCCTACCAATCATTTTCAAAGTTTGATACTTTATCATTATTATTAATAGAAAGGCAGGCTGGAAGTCATCTTGAGGGGATTCCATTTTATGGTCCTAGGAGTGATATTTCTGGTCCTGAGATAAGCAACAGATTAACAGGAAGTAAGCGGAGCAATTCAGATTCTGCCTTTACAGGACCAAGGGATGGGATTCCACAAATGACTCATGATTCCATCGACAGCCTGCATTTGATGAAGGTAGCTTTGATATTTAATCTTGCGGTTGTTCTTCCATTTTAATGAATGAGAAGAACTTCCCATGTGATTTGTTTTTATTAACATTTAATTTTTCATGTTGAGATTCAGATGCTAAAAAATGGAGGTGGTGGAGAGCGGTCTAGAAGGTCCAACAATGACGAGGCTTTCTATGGTATGCATTCAATGAGGCCGAGTTCTGCATCTCTCATACTGCAACCTTCTGCTTGCAGTAGACTTGATGCCAATGTTTCCAAACTAGAGCGATCCATTCCCATGGGGATAGGTGCATATCTTCCGCGTGGTGGTCAATTTGTTCCTTTTACGCATCAAGTTCCCACAAACAGATTCAGAGACACAAATGCCGGTCCTTCAATTATCTCACAATCTGCTGCTGATGAAGGATCCAGAACTGGAATTAAAGGCCCTGGAATTCTGAGTTCTATAAATGCTGGCAGCGGTGTCTCTGAGAAAAACTCAGCCAGAGGGCTGCCTATTGGTGGCAAACCCAAGACTGGGATTCATATTTCAGAGCCAGAATATTCAAATCCTTCAAGGTGAGTTATATAATGTAGTACATTATCTTCTACGCTTCTCAATCTTAATTGTTTAATGGATGCTAATTATCACCCATTAAAAAGAACTTGATACATAACTATCGGTTCCTATGACAGTCGACAGGGTCTAACATCTGCCAGCCGCCAGATGACTATATTTTATGGTGGTCAAGCTCATGTTTTTGATGATGTCCACCCAAACAAGGTTTGCTTTCCATTTGTTTGCTAATAAAGGATATCCCTTTTAATGTGACTGGTTTATACAGTTTCTTGGATGGAAAGCTTATTTTACATTGTCGTTTGCAACCTTCATCAGTTTGTGCTAGTGAATCACCTAGAGAAAAATGCTTATGTTTGATAGCATCTTGGTTGAGTCATGTAAAGATTGTAGTTGCAGCCTTCTGTCATTGAGAATGTGAACCCATGCCCAGGGAAGCAGGTGTAATTAGTTATGGTCTGCAAACATGCTAATAAATAGTGTTCTGCTATTTGGAAAACGGTTCTCTGTTGTCTGAACTGTGCATGGGAAGTGAACAAATTTTGATTGACCTTACAGTTGGAAACATGTCGTCTTAATATGTAAGGGATGGATTTCGTACAATTTCTTTGTTCACTTTGGGGAATATGATTCCATATGGCCAGATGCACCTCAAGTTAAGAGTTGACTTGGTTAGAAACATGTTGAATGTAGCAGAATCGTCTTTTGAATTAATTTATCATATACATGGAAAGAAAACGAAACAGAGTTACAAACTGACGCCCAGTTCACTGGACTGCAGTTACTCAAGTGAGAAAGTCCGATGATGGTTTCTTTATAGAGTGGTAGGATTACTTTTTATACATTACCTGGCAGTATTTTCCCTTAGTGAAGAGGTAGTCTCACTAGTATCTATGTTTCAAGCAGTTCCTTTTCCCATAAAGTGAGCACATATCCGTGTATGAGGTTGTGATCTCTCTTAACCTTCCCAGCCCTGTTTTTTTTTTTTTTGGTTTTTATTATATCGGTCATGTCTTTTGAATTCTGTTCATCTTAAGTTGTTTGTTGTGTATTAATACAATTGGAGTTGTTATTCCTTGGTGAAGCGTATGAGAGGATTGATATCACACTATTCTCTTTCTTTGCTCTCTAAACTTTGTGGTTCCATTTTGTCACCTGTTATATGCTCAGCACATAACTTTACTATCATTGTTTCTGTCAATCACAGAAATTTTCAAACCGGGTAAAACTGTATGGAAAGGTTACTTTGGTTGCTTGGGCTTGCTAATGTGCCTTCCTCAATCTTTAGTGGGTGTCAATCAAGTAGCATTTCCCCCGTAAATCTGTTGCCTGTTTACTAGAATAAAGTGTGCGTAATGTTTTCACTTTTTTATCCTCATCATGATAGCAGTGAAGTTTTTCATAGTGGTCTCCAAGAACGTTGTGCTTTTGATCTATCCAGTCTTTCAATATGGAAACTTCATTTTTTGTAGTTCTGCTTCATAAGTTAAGTTAGCCATATTGGGTCATAATTGTCCCGATCATTTTTCTATACAAGGCATCGTTTCTTTCTTGAACTGGTGAAATATCCTGATTACAAGTTTGAACATCAAAAGCTGCCCATCATTATGGACAGCACTCCCTATTCCTTTAATGATGATGGACGCTTTTCATTTCTGCTAAATCTTTATGTGGTCCCTGTAGGAACTGTTGCTATTATTCATCTTTACAGTTTCTGATACTTTTAACATGCTTATGAACGACAATATTTATGTTACTTTTGTTCACTTTTTTAAAATTAAATCCTGGCATAAAGATGCGGGGTAGCAATCTTGTGCCAAAGACCAGCTTTAATGTTATGATAAAGGCATCGATTATGTACCTGTCAGCCTAGGCCTCAGAAAAAAACAATAAAATTGGTTTTCTGTAGATTTTCTGAGGTAAACCACATAATACTTTTTATCTATTTCTCCCTCTTACCCCGTGCTTGCGAAGGCCTCGGAGACTCATTGTCAAAGCTGCCAAAAGTAACAGGAAAACTCGGGGAAATTTATGCTATTGTTTTCCTATGATGTTCGACTCAGTCATTCACACGTGGTACAAGTATTTATCTCACAGTGCATAGCCAAATTGGTGCCTTGACCATTATGTGCTGTCTGATCTATTTCAGGCAGATATTATAATG
Organism: Salix arbutifolia; assembly: GCA_025169955.1. Taxonomy (NCBI): domain Eukaryota; kingdom Viridiplantae; phylum Streptophyta; class Magnoliopsida; order Malpighiales; family Salicaceae; genus Salix; species Salix arbutifolia. Next base: position 18,379,385 of record CM045907.1, read on the forward strand.
GCCCTGGCAGGTTCGAACGGAGGATCATGGTCAACAACCTACTCACCAAAACCTACTGCTAGGCCAGGTAGTGAAAGTTACATGACCAGCGGGGAATATGAACTCGGTGGGAGGCTATCCATCACCGGCAATGCTACTCGCGGAGTTGGCTCCATTGATCGAATCTCTACACCAACAGGTGAATATTCATATTTGTCATCCACAATGCCCTTCGCTCTTTTGAGCTAGGAAATGACTTGCTTAAATTGCTCTTTTTGTTTGCTAATCTGCAGGAGGTCATCATGGAAGCATTGCGATAGCTAAAGAGACGAGAAACCTCGGCCAGGCAGCCGAACCCAGCAACGAGGAGAAATGAGAGGTCTAAACTTCAAAGTTGAGAACTTGAAACAGCCCTGACATTGTTTTAGATAACAGCTCTTTAGGAAAGAATGAGCTCGTTTTTCTGGTGTTGCGTAAGCTTCATTCTTGTCCTTTTTTTCTCTTTTTTTCCGGGATAAAGAGCAATGGGGAGGGGAGTTCTTTTGTACAGAGAGGAATTGTATCATAATCAGATGCAACCACGACCAAGCTTTTGATATAAATCTATGTTGTTTTATCAATTTTTCAACTTGAAAAATCCCCTGCTCCCGTTGCTTGAAACTAGTAGGCATTTGCAAACACAATTCCTTGACCTTTTTCTTACAGATATCAATTTCTGGCAAGAGAGAGTTCTGTCCTGAGTGCGGCTCACCAGGCCCATCTTGTGCGTATTTCATGGTGTGTGACAGCCTTTCTTTTTCTTTTATATAAATATTGGATTGATTTTTTATAGGGTCGTTTATAATTTTGGGCTTTTGATTTTTTACTGATTTTTATGGTAATAATTAAAAGTAAAAAAAGAAACCAATTTTTATATTTGTTCATTTTTTTATGTGGTAATTAAAAGGGGAAAAAACCGGGTTTTTTTTTTAATTCTCAAATAGAACCTCTAAAAATGATTTGCCTGATTGAACATACCGCACATAAAGCAAAGCAAACCGAAAGAACCAGATCATGGGTCCCACGCTACAACACTAGTTTCTCTTAATGATGGGCTCGGGCCCATAAGCAACATGATCTTTCTTACGGTAGACAATGGGCTTTGGACCCGAGATCTTCAAGGAGACACGTGTTATTGCAAGGCACAATAAATTAGTTAGATAAATAAGAGAACGTGGTGTACAGGTCAAATCCAAGACCTTAATACAAAGATAGAGGAATCAATTCCTTCTCATTCTTGTTTATATTTATTTTATGAAATTGTTTTTTTTTATTTCCCGTTTCATTCTTTATTAAAAAATCTTTACCCAGCTGATAAATTTGTTAATTCATTCCGGATCTCGAGTTCCTCAAGTTAACCTTCTAGCTAATATATATATTCCCATCCCACGTGTCGCATCACATTCCATCATACATTCACCATGTCATGTATATGTGGGCAATGACAGTGCCTAATAATGACATACCATCATTTATTATTAAAATAAATTTCCCTGGATGGATTGTTTATTTATTGTGGTTTCAACTTCTAAAGAACGAATACAGTTCTGACTACTAAGCTTCTCTGCCATACGCGCATCCACTGCAATTTTCAATAAAAAAATCATTTTATTTTTTCAGTTTTGTTTTTCGATGAGAATTAGTTTTATGTTCTATTTTAATTCCGGTACTTATTCTTTGAAATTTTTATTTAGTATTAATTTCTTTGGTTTTTTTTGTTTTTCTTGGACAATATTTATTTTTTATCCATATTTATGTATTTATGATTTTAGTTTTTTATTTTATTTTTTATCATTTTATTTTTTGTTGGGGTTTTATTTTTATTCCGTTCAGCCTTGAAATTTTAATTTATGTTAGTGATCATTTAAAAAATAACATTTCTCTCTTTTTCCATTTGTTCTTTTTTTTCTAGTGTTTTATATTATTTTTATTTGTTCTTCAGATTAGATAATTTTATGATTTCATTGTTTGTACAATAATAATAATGATTTTAGTGATTTTTTTTATTGTTTTGTTGTAAATATGTATTGTTTTTTTAATGATGATAATTTTTTGTGGTGATTTTATTGAAACCTACTTACAGATAAATTTATATCAATTTATATATTTTATAGAAAACTCGCTCTCCATAAGAATTGTGCACGGCTTTATTATTTTGTCAAAATTTATATTATAATAATAAAAAATATCATATAGTTAATATTTTTAGCGTTGAAAAATGTGGCTCCAATCACGACGAGCGCGAGTAAGTAGTTAGTGTGTGTGCGTGTAAAGAAGAAAAAAAACCATCATGATCGATAAGGTATTGAGCTTGTTTGGGCCAACCATCAATTTGATGTCATCCAGTATAAAGTCAACATCGAATATAGGATGAGTTGATTTTTAAAATATTTTTTTGTTATTTAAATAATATTTTTTATATCTTTAATACTAACATATAAAAACAATTCAGATAAAAAAATATTAATTTAAAACTAAAATAATAATTAAAATACGTAACAGCATCACAAAACAAACATTGCCATATTAGCTAATGGTTGATCATTGGTTGATGCAATGCCCATTATAAAAAAAATAAAAATAAAAACCTGAAATTTCCATGTAATTGAAATATATGACGAGGTGTACATGTGTAGTTGGTTCCACATAGTCTGGATTGTCTGTCTTCCACCGAAGTCAAGTACAAGGAGACAAAACCCAAAAAGTATGACCAACTTGGATTTTAAGTTCACAGTTTCAGGAGTTGATAGTTTCATGATGAACAAGTGGAATATTACCCAAACTTGGATTTTAATTGAATTAGAGGATGTTTTTTAAAGTAATTTTTGTCTATAAATATATTAAAATAATTATTTTTTATTTTTAAAAAATTATCTTTGATACTAGCATATAAAAATAATCTAAAAACATTAAAAAATATTTAATTTGAAGCAAAAAATAAGAATAAATATTTTTTAATTCTTTTCAAAAATACTTTTAAAACACTATATTAATAGCCGCTAAGTTGACAATTTCAAGAGTTGATAGTTTGATGATGAAGAAGTGGAATATTACCCAAACTTGGATTTTAATTGGCTGTAACGAGTTTTGGTTGTTTTTTAAAGTGATTTATGTTCAGAAATTCATCAAAATAATAATTTTTTTTAATATTTTTAATACAAGCACATGAAAATGATCTAAAAATATCAAAAATATTTAATTTAAAATTAAAAAATAAATTTTTTTATTTTTTTTCAAAAATACTTTTAAAATGCAATGTTAAATAACTGTTAAGTTGACGATTTGAGGAGTTGATAGTTTGATGATGAAGAAGTGGAATATTACCCAAACTTGGATTTTAATTGGCTGTAACGAGTTTTGGTTGTTTTTTAAAGTGATTTATGTTCAGAAATTCATCAAAATAATATTTCTTTTTAATATTTTTAATACAAGCACATGAAAATGATATAAAAATATCATAAATATTTAATTTAAAATAAAAAAATAATTTTTTTTTATTTTTTTTCAAAAATAATTTTAAAATGTAATGTTAAATAACTGTTAAGTTGACGATTTCATGAGTTGATAGTTTGATGATGAAGAAGTGGAATATTACCCAAACTTGGATTTTAATTGGCTGTAAGGGGTTTAAGTTGTTTTTTAAAGTGATTTATGTTCAGAAATTCATCAAAATAATATATATATATTTTAATATTTTTAATACAAGCACATGAAAATGATCTAAAAATATCAAAAATATTTAATTTAAAATTAAAAAATAAAATTTTTTACTTTTTTTCAAAAATACTTTTAAAATGCAATGTTAAATAACTGTTAAGTTGACGATTTCAGGAGTTGATAGTTTGATGATGAAGAAGTGGAATATTACCCAAACTTGGATTTTAATTGGCTGTAACGAGTTTGAGTTGTTTTTTAAAGTGATTTACGTTCAGAAATTCATCAAAATAATATTTTTTTTAATATTTTTAATACAAGCACATGAAAAATGATCTAAAAATATCAAAAATATTTAATTTAAAATTAAAAAATAAATTTTTTTATTTTTTTTCAAAAATACTTTTAAAATGCAATGTTAAATAACTGTTAAGTTGGCGATTTCATGAGTTGATAGTTTGACGATGAAGAAGTGGAATATTATCCAAACTTGGATTTTAATTGGCTGTAAGGGGTTTAGGTTGTTTTTTAAAATGATTTATGTTCAGAAATTCATCAAAATAATATATATATATATTTTTAATATTTTTAATACAAGCACATGAAAATGATCTAAAAATATCAAAAATATTTAATTTAAAATTAAAAAATAAATTTTTTTTCTTTCAAAAATACTTTTAAAATGCAATGTTAAATAACTGTTAAGTTGACGATTTCAGGAGTTGATAGTTTGATGATGAAGAAGTGGAATATTACCCAAACTTGGATTTTAATTGGCTGTAACGGGTTGAGGTTGGTTTTTAAAGTGATTTATGTTCAAAAATTCATCAAAATAATATATATTTTTTTAATATTTTTAATACAATCACATGAAAATGATCTAAAAATATCAAAAATATTTAATTTAAAATTAAAAAATATTTTTTTTTCTTTCAAAAATACTTTTAAAATGCAATGTTAAATAACTATTAAGTTGATGATTTCAGGAGTTGATAGTTTGATGATGAAGAAGTGGAATATTACCCAAACTTGGATTTTAATTGGCTGTTTTAGATTGTTTTTTAAAGTGATTTATGTTCAAAAATACATCAAAATAATGATTTTTTATTTGTTAAAAATCATTTTTAATACTAGCACATGAAAAATGATATAAAAATATTAAAAATATTTAATTTAAAAAAAATAATAAAAAAATATTTTTATTTTTTTCCAGAAATAGTTTTTTAAAACACTAAGTTGACAGTTTCAGGAGTTGATAGATAGTTTGATGATGAAGAAGTGGAATATTATCTATGTTCTGTTTCAAGAGTTGATACCACCACACCAATATTTATATTTACACAAACACACACTAGACAATGGAGGTAGATTTTTCTCTAAAAGGGGAAAGGGAAATACCGACATTTTATTTTAATTAAACATCATTCTTACTACAACTATCCTATTCATTTTGAAACTGCCCAATGCACTGTTCTAGAATCATCTAGACTAATTTTGTATGGTTTTAACAAAAATAAAAGGAGTTAAGGCGATGCAAATGTTTCTATACAGGAAACAAGAAAAATAAGAGAAGAATTAAATTTAATAATCTCAGCTAATCTAAATAATAAGAATAAAAAGATACAATAATAATAATAATAATAAATAAATAGTTTTTTTGACAAATTAAAAAAGTTAAACAAAACTTATCATAAACATGCAGGTTAACATGTGAGGTCTGCAACTTGGTTGTGATGACGGGATAACTTTGTCAAAATAAAATAAAATAAAATAAAATTATTAAGCTCAATTATTAAACAATCTATGTTAAGAGTCGAAACTTAATGAAAAAAAATAATAATTAAAAAAAAGCAAAAAATTATTCATGTTAACATATATTAACCTAGTAACCTCACGACCAAGGACCCAAACAAAATACCAAATTGAAACATGTTAATTTTTGAAACCTATGACCCTAGTCATGAGCCCATAATTAACTCCATGTAAGATAAATTCTAAAAAATAACAAAGAAAAAAAATCTAAATCTATAAAACACCAAGGGATAAAATTGAGAAAAATAAAACAAAAAAGGATCCAAAACAAAAGGAATAGCTATAAAAAGAATGAAAACTACCTTTAATATTTGAAATCAAATGTGAGGGATGAAGTTGAAAATAAAATTCAATTACAAATAAAGAAAAAGAAAATAAACAACAATAAAAAGAACAAGAGACAAATTTAAAATAAAGATTAAATAAAACCAAAAGAATAAAACTCATTCAAGGCACGAGCTTGCAGTTTCATTAATTAAGTCAAAGAAGTATATTTGGGGAGATTTTCTTGCTAGAAATGTGTTCCATAGTAGAAAAATTGATGCGATGTTCACGTGAAATAATCAAATTTATCAGACAACTTTTCTTCAAGTCTTTCTAAGATTCCGTTTGACAATGCACTTAATTACATTTTTAATTGCAGTTTTTCTAAGATTCCATTTGACAATGCACTTAATTATATTTTCAGTTGATCATATAGTAATAATAATAATAATAATAGTAGTAGTAGTGAAATTACTTGGTTAGTCTTAAAATAAAAATAACTATGATTGAGGGGCTTTTGGGGAATTTCCTTTTCGACATGCATGCCATGCTACTTTAGAAATATTATCTCTCCATTCAACGCGTGTGAATAATTATTTGAAAATGTAGTTGAATTTTTTTTATTTTTTTTATCTAGAAATACATTAAAATAATATTTTTATACAAGCATAGATTATTAGTTCCATCTTTCTTTTTGAGACACTGACCCACTCGAGTTCATATGCTTTTCAATTTTATGATCTGAAATTTAATTTAATTAGATATTAAGTTTCTTAATATTTTTTACTGTGTACAGTATTTTTCATTAATTTTAAAATGATCTCGAGTCTTTTTATAATTTATTCTTTGTTGGATTTAGGCTTTTTTTAAGAAATTTTCTTAACTACTTAATTTAATATATATAATCCAGTATATCACTATCTTTGTTTATTTTAATATTTCTTCAAGGTCAGAAAAAAATATTTGACACGTGTCAACTAAATTTTCTCTCTCTCTTCTAAGCTTTTATTTATTTATTTTAAAAAAATGAATCTCGATAAACGCGGGGCAAAAAATTAGTCATAATCTAAAACATGGTTAGTCGCGCAGACCAACACACTTTACGTCCATGTTTTCAATGATTGAAGAAGGATTGGTACGATTGTCCCCTCTTTGGCATTTCAGTGATTTAGGACGACAAATATAAGTTACTGAATTATTTTGCGCTCTATTTTTTTTAAAAATTGATTTTTTTTATTTTAAATTATTATTACTTTTAAATATTAATATCAAAAATAATTTTTAAAAAATAAAAAAATAATATTTTAATATATTTTTAAATAAAAATATTTTAAAAAACAATAACAACAAGTCAACAACTCTCCTAAACAAGAGTTTGATATGTATATAGTCGGCAGGCCTACATAGAGCTAAGCAACGTAGCTCTCATTTTTCCTTTTCTTTCCTGGTTCAGTTTCCTCCACTACACTACACACACGCCAATGCCCTGGGCGGCACCATATTTTTTTTAACATAAAAAATATTAATTGTATTTTTTTATTATAATATAAATTTAATCAAAATAATAAATCCATGCACAAATCTTATAAAATGCAAGTTTTCTATAAAATATATAAATTTTAAATTGATATAAATTTATAGTTCATGACAATATATATTAATAATAAGTTTACTGTGGATTCACACAATAAAAACAGGACGTATTTTTTATATATATATTAGACTTGTTCTCTATTTTATAATTAGACTAATGAATAATAGCATGAAAGTCATCTTTTAAATTATTTTGTTCTCTAGTTTACAGCTCAGGAGTAACTGATTAATCAAATGAATCTTTTATTTTATTTTCAACTTAATGCAATGCATCTTAAATTATAAGGTGAAATCTTAAGATATAATTTATATTATTCTTTAACAGTTTTCATACATTTAATTTGTTGGTGGGCTCGAAGTAAAAGGAAATTATTAATCTTTTTCACGTATATATATATATATATATATATCACTCTTAATTTTCAGGTGTGTTCTTACTATAATGTTCAGAACATTATATATTGTTATTTTCTCACACTTGATATTGTGTATTTACCACAGAGTTCACTCAAGCTTTGTGCCCTCTATCTCATATTGAAACAACTAATTTATTCCTACACTGTCATGGATTCACTTGGTGCATGTGTGGCTAGCTCGATGGAGGAGAAGCTAAGACAGCTCTGCCTGCAATGGCTACAAGTAAATCCCAGCAAAAAACCTGGACTCAGCTAACATATTGTATATTGTAGACTATTAGAGTACTTGACACTGCATTTCAAAATTATTTTTTTAAAAAAATATTTTTATTTTTATTTTTTACTTTAAATTATAATTTTTTAATATTTTTAAATCATTTTCATATGCCGATACATAAAATAATTTTTTAAAAATTTAAAAAATATTACTTTGATGTATTTCTAAATGAAAAGTACTTAAAAAAACAACCACAATGACATTCTCAAACAAGCACTATAGATTGCTGGGAGCAATTATATTTTTGAGGATGAACTGGACCAAAATGTTTCACCTCACACTTGATTTATAGGCTGTCAGTCGGGTTAAAGTCATTAGCACCAATGTTTCCATTCACAAGAAATAATTTTTCTAGACGACTATAGAGAATACTGAAGTGGACAAACTAGCACAGCAAATGTAGCTTTCCATTCTTATTTTCTTTTCTAAGTTGTTTTTTTTTTTCTATCATGTGCACGCGTGTATATATGTGTGTGTATATATATATTTTGTATGTTTCCCTTCAATATATTTCAGGCACAACTTCATATAAGTGATGGAATTATTCTGTAATCATCAATAAAACTCGACGATAGTGGCGCAACACTTAATCTGTGCTACTGTTGCTGAACTCATTATACACCATGCATTGATTCTATAAAACAATGTTCTTTAAACTTCAATGCAAGCAAATATTATTTAAAAAAAAATAGCTGAGATATATATATTATTATATTATTACAAAACAATCATTTCAACTAAAAATATTCAATTATTTGAAGAAGATTTAAAATTAAATTAATGATTTTCGATCATGATAATTTTTTTTTTGCAAAAAAATAAAAAGACAAGTAAGACTGGCAACCCAGAAACCATATATTTACAAGGAAAACAAATTCAAAACCAAGCGTTACAAAGTAATGCTATTAATATCATGAAGACTACAAAATTAGCTTCTAAAGACAACGTTAATCACCCGATATATTATAGAATAATATAAAATATATTTTGAAGCTCTATCTAATATCTTAAATTTTTAGATGAGATAATTTTTTAATATGGTATCGGAACTTTGTTGACTCAGCGGTTACGAATTCGAATCTCACCATCTCCATTCTATTTGATAAAAATCAAACATAAAATAGTATAAATATGTGCAAATTTCAAGCTTAAAAGATTTTCATTTGAAGAAATATGTTAAAGAATAATATAAATAATATTCTGAAACGTTATCTACCAATTTAAATTGTTAAATACAAATGGAGAGTACATGGAGTTACCTGTAGCCATAAAATATCAGGATATGTGTGTGTGTATATATATATATATGTATATATATATATATATATATATATATATATATATATATATAGATCAAAAGTCAAACCACAAAGTCGCAACTTGTAGTCGCACTTTGTCTTGTCAGAACAAAACCTTTGATATGCACAACCAGCTGGGTCAAGCAATGCACTATCTATCTCCTGAAATTAATTTCTCCTTCACATGCATTTTCTCCAGCAAACAGAGCAGCTTCATAAATACTAGCTAGAAAGCAGTGAAAAGGATTTTACTTCACCTCCAATGGCCGTAATTAGTTTTCAAACTTCACCTTCACACCGATGAATATTTTTCACGAGAGACCAACTGAATGATTTCATCCCGGATCTCACCAAATCCACGATTAAAGCTCGATTTCATACTCTTGTGGCTTTAGAAAAGCAAACTGTCCCAGCAATGGAGCTAGCTACCTGGCCTTTACCAAAAGTTTTCCTGCTAGACCACCTCTCTTTGCTAGCTTTTCAAGTTTTTTTTGGCATATAGCGGCGGGTCTTTGTTTAACAATGGTTTGTGAAAGCTAGAATGTAATTTGAGTTGTTTTTTAAAGTGTTTTTTGTTTAGAGATGTATCAAAATGATTTTTATTTTATTTTTAAAAGTTATTTTTGATTCCAGTATATGAAAATAATATAAAAACATTATTTTTTAATTTATAATAAAAAATAAAAAATAAAATTTAATTTTTTTCAAAAATATTTTTAAAATATAGTGTCAAACACCCACTACATTAAAGTCCTCTGGCAGTGTATAATTGTCTCCTTCCTTGAATAGACAATATATAATCTGTAAAAGTAGTTCTCGTGTCCAAATTCGATTGCTATAGAATCGAAAGAGATGATTACTTATTCTTAATATATATGGCCACAATGATTTGAATATTCTTGTTTTAGTTTTTATATTTTGGAATTATTATTTTTCTCTTATGATAAACACGATTAATTTTAATCTAGATTGAATCTCTAGCTATGTTTAAAATACATTATAAAGAATCATTTCAATTTAAAAAATATAGTTGTTGAGCTAGACTCAAGAAATTACTTGATACTAAATCTAATATATTTTCTTGGATTTTAGATTCAAAACTTTTTTTTTTTTTAAATACGAGAAAATCCTATATTCCAAAAAATACAATTTGTGATTTAAATGAGCGTGTAAAACACCGGCTATCCCAAGTTCTTAAAATAATGCAAATACTAACTTGATCTCGAGATAATTACTATACCAAGCTCATTGTTATGCACGAAGCTCTAAAAATAATTCTGTATTATTCTTTTAATACCTATTATATATATATATATGATTTATTCGAAGCTTAATTAATTATATGCTTTTCAACAGTGCTGTCCTACTTGTGGACAGGGCATGTCGATTGTCCACAAAAGCAAAAGATAAAACGAGGGTCCCTCTTATCATATCCAGATTCCAAACAAACAGTTAGAGTTTCTGAGATGTTCCTGGTCAGCTTTCTCATTGGTTCTTTCTCATTGGTTCTTCCTTCTTCTGTCTCATTCAACCGATCCCCATATCCTCCAAATTCACAAACAGACACCACTCAGCCACCCTCATCCACCTACATTATTTAACCTAATCCCTTGTATCGATCCATTAATCTAATGCACTTGTGCTCCAATTCAACTGCTTAACTCTCTCGAGCTTACTTTATTTTTGTCCCATTAATAATCAAACATCTAGCTATGATCATGAGCACTCTTTCTGAAGCCTATCAAGACCATCCTCTCCACCCCCACCATGTTATCCCACTGGACTTTGATTCAGTCCGAGCCCTGCCCGACTCACATGCCTGGCCGCCTGCTTCCCACGCCTTGGAGTCCGATGACCGGTTTTCGATACCCACTGTCGACCTCACCGATCCTGATGCAGGGAAACTGATAGGGCAAGCTTGTGAGGCATGGGGTGCGTTCCAAGTCACAAACCATGCCATTCCATCGGACCTGTTGCGTGAAGTTGAGTCCGAGGCTAGGAGGCTCTTCTCTCTTCCGACAGGACAGAAATTGAAGGCCTTGAGGTCTCCTGGTGGAGCCACCGGCTACGGCCTAGCTCGGATTTCGCCATTCTTCAACAAGTATATGTGGCATGAAGGGTTTACAATCATGGGTTCTTCTACTGATCACGCTAGGGATCTTTGGCCCAATGACTACCAACGGTTTTGGTGAGTCCATGCATTTTCATGCACGTAGAGAAATCTATGGAAGTAATTCATTTTGCATCCCAATCGCTCGTGATTAAGGCTTAATTATATATTAACAGGGAAGTAATTGCACACATATATAGTAAGATTCGAGTCATCACTCGAGAAAGAGTTTCTTAATCAACATGTTTCGATTTTAAAGGTGCCAAGGTGAAGCTCAAACCATGATCAGTTGTTCTGATCACCTTACACATGTTTCCCCCTTAATTCCCATCTCCAAAATACCTTCTCAAGAAAAACTAGATTCCAATCATCATGGTATTGAGTTCGTATGATACAATTTGTGCATCAATTTCTCCACCCAATCACTTGTTAGAAATGATATATATATTCGACACGCATGTCATGTTTTAATTTGTACAACCATAACTTGAGATTTATTAAAAACAACAATTTTTTGGATTGAAATTGTTCTTCTATATAATATTAGATGTTCAATCATCAAATGATTTTTAATCTCTAATCCTATTACCTCTATCTTTATAATTAATATAGATATATAGTGAGTATGTATAAATTTAAGTTGAAAGCATAGAGAAAACTTTTCAAAAATCTTATATAGACCAGCTGGTCTATGAAGGAGAAAGCGACCTGGATTTCATATATCTAGTATGATTGAGATGATTTGCTTTACTACACAATAATGTTTTTAGCTCTATGGGACAGCATATCACATTAAAAGGGAGTAAAGATAACTATTATGTCTAGATACCATGTTGTATGATATTGGCAGCCATTGTAGTGGAATCGTGAGCTTTCAGAAAGAATAAGGGAAGATAAAAATGGTTTCCTTTGGGCATCCCTTGAAGCTTTTTCAACAATCCAAACGGCAAATCATACTTTAAGAATCTTTGAATTATAAAATCATAATTCAAAAAATAACTCTAACTTTTGCTTTTGAAGGAAAAAAAAGAAACTTCAATTGATACTTAAACTTCATAAATAAGGAAAAGGCTTAATTAGCACAAGTTTGAATTGACTTGAAATTCTCAATTTTAGTGCTTTAATTTGATGTTTCTTCTTTATCTCTCCCTCCCTCTTGGAAGAAAAGTCGCGCATGTTCAAGCAGAATGAAGTAAATGGGGTTTCGGAAAGGGTTGGAGAATAATAGTATGCAAATATCCTATTGGCGATAGCTAGTTTCTTATTAGTTATAAAAAGCATTTCTATATATATACATTTATAATATTCATATACACTTAGAATATTTTTGTATATTTTTTTATCTTAATAAAATATGTATATACCCTACAATTGACATAATTAATTCATACTAATACATGCATAGCACTTATACTTTCATCATTTAATACATATATATTATTCATTTATTCTATGTTAAATAATAAACAAATGATTTAGTAATCAACATAGTTATATTGTTACAAGTAGGAATTAGATTACAAGAAATAACAATGAAGTATTTGATATCTTGATCTATATATTTTTTTTATAATATAAATATATATATATATAAACAGCGATGCAATGGAAGATTATCAGAAGAGAATGAAGGAGCTAGCCATAACCCTAATGCATCTAATTCTCAAGTCCTTGGACATATCTGAAGAAGAAAGAAGTAGGGTTGTTTCAGCTGGAGGTGCCAGCACTGCTTTACAGCTGAACTCTTATCCATTCTGTCCCGACCCAAATCGAGCCATGGGTCTAGCTCCTCACACAGACACTTCCCTCTTGACAATACTGCACCAAAGCACTGTAAATGGCTTACAAATCTTCAAAGATGGAGTTGGCTGGGTTCTAGTGTCTCCCACAAATGGATCACTTGTTGTAAACGTTGGTGATCTCCTGCATATTCTCTCAAATTCTCAGTTTCCTAATGTTCTTCATCGAGTGGTACTTATGAAAGAGAACCAACAAAGGCTGTCCCTGGCTTATTTTTACTGCCTTCCTTCTGATTTCCATCTCTCTCCTCTGGCCTCTACCTCGACCCAGATGCCTCTATACCGCTCTGTATCGGTCCGAGATTATATCGGCATCAAGGCCAAGAATCTTGAGAAAGCACTTTCTCTGATCAGATTTTAGGGGAAAGAAATTGGTTGTGATCATATCTGTGTGCATTAGTTGTGATATATGTGTGCATTAGTTGTGATATATGTGTGCATCGATCTACATAAAAGTAGTACCCGGGGATGGAAATCGGAGCAAAGACACGAGAGAATGAGTTCTCGTGCTGCCTAAAATTAACGAAAGTTTGCTCTATATATACCGGACATCGTGTAATATTACAGTGCTTGCTTTGGCTTGTTCATGCATGTGTAAATTCCTATGTGTGTATATATAGAATTGGTGTGTTAATTTAGATGAAAAAAGTTTGATTGGTTAATGTGATATTGTGATTATTGTAGTTAGCTAGCTTGGGATCAATATACATAAAATTATTTTCGTTATTCAATGTGATGCCAACCTCGATAAACGGAGTTTTCACCTTTCTAATAAGCTAAGTGTATGACAGCCTGAGGCTGCCTTTTAGACCTACTTTTATTTTTATTTTTTATATAATAACGTGGGTGCTGGGCTATAAAATAGAGCCTTCCATTTCAAATCTTCATTCCACCCCTCCTAGAATCTAAATATGAATTGATTGCCCTAAATATAAATCAGAATCTCTATTCCCTGTGAATCGGACAAAACCACAATGATTTGTTTTATTGCAAATGGGACAAAAATAAAACAACATGTTAACATCCTGCGCAAAAGATACGTGTCTAAAAACTTTTGACGAGGTTGATGTGCCATCTTTTTCTTATAAAAGATTATCACACGATTAGTGGTTTCTTTTCCCCCCTCTAGCGGTAAACTAGGACCATGTTGTCTCGATGCCTTCCATTGTAACCAAAGAGTATACTGATATATATATATATATATATATATATATATATATATATATATATATATATATATATATATATATATATATATATATAAGGGATCTTGAAATTGAAAACACATAAGGGATCTTGAAATTGTCGTTAAAATTGGTCGGATTGATCTCCAGCAATCTCAAAATCATGCGCAGCAGATAAGAAAACAGGAAAATGACAATGGAGTGGACGATGGAATTAATGAGGAACTAATTTAACAGAGAGACAGCTTATCGTTATAAAACAAAATCATTATTCATCTAGTTATAAGCTAGTCCATCAAGAATTGATCTGCACTATATATGCCATCTTGAAACATTCATATTTTCTTGACAAGAAAAACAAAAAAAAGAAGAATGGCAACTAAAAGCAGCAACACTCGTTGGTTTACAAAGTATTCCAGGGTTAATGATTCTATCTGTGGTGGAGTGAAGAAAAAACGGGCAGTAAATTTTCAGCATTTATGGTGCTCTATGCATTTGCTTGAGTGATGTTTTGTCGGGTTTTATGGGGCTATCGAATGTCTTTTGGCTCTAGGTTTTTACCATTTTAGGGAAAGGCTAGCGTCGATCTGGATCAAAAATATCTTCTTACGAAAGCATTTCTTGGAATGTTCCCCGACGCAACAATGGCGTATTTCCAATCTGTTTTTGCAGCGATGATTGCTACTTTGATTTTGATCGCTGGCGCGGTGCTGGGACGGATGAATTTCTATGCATGGATGGTGTTAGTTTGTACCTCCATGGCTAACGTTTTCACACACTTTCACAGCTTTTAGTGTGTCGTTTCCTAGTGGGTTTCTCTTCAAGATGGGACTAATAGATTATTCAGGCGTAGAAGGTTACACAGCAGCATATTGGGTAAAACTTGCTCTAATTTCCCATATTCTATAAAATAAAACTAATTTAATGATGATCGTGAATAAAAAATATATTCGTTTTGAGGTTTCCTAGTGGGTTTCGCCCTCCATTTTTTTTTGGCAGAAAACAACACCTTTCCACCCTTATTTTATCACAAAACAAGTTTTTATCATCACAAATTCCACCATCCAAACACTTAATCTGTCAATATTCCTATTCTAATCTAACTTTTTAAAAAAGCCCTTATGTTTATCACAAATGGGACAAAATTAAATAAACTATCAATTTGCAGATTGTATGTATAAAAGCTTTCAGCATTAATGGTGATATATAAGATGATCATTTATAACAGCAAGTGAGTAGTCACATAGGTTTGATTTATCAAAAATAAATAAATATTAATGCCTCTCTTTATTTTTCCAAAACCCTCGAATCCAAAAAAAAAATAAAAAAAATAGACTTATCTTTATGCGTTATCATATAAACTTTATGATATCAATTACGTTGTAAATAATTATAAAATAAATTTAATCAATAATGATTGGATCCAAACTTTTTTCAATTTTTTTTCTCCGGTGATGGAGAAATCACAGAAAAAGACAACTTTTATTCATTTGTTAGGTTTATGACAATGGACAAATCGTTCATTAAACGACAACAAAAAGAGAGAGGTTAAGATCTTAAACAATAATTAAATTAATTTTCTTTTCAGCATCTTTCCTAGCTAGGAAGCTAGGGTTGCAATATTCGTTTTGAGGTTTTTTGTTTTTTGTTTTTTGTTGATGTAGATGTTTTGTTTTCTTTAAGCTCCCCATAATCCATATTGTAAGTTGATTACTACAGCACCATCAAATAGATATCAGAAACGACAGAACAAGCCTACCAGATGGCTTGTCTCTAATTAATTTTTTTTTAGATGACAAATAAAATGAAGAAAAAAAGAAAGAAAGTGAGACATTACATTGGACAAAATAAACAATAATCGCAAGTGGGGTCTTGGCCCAATGAACCCTTTTCCTGCACTGGATTCAAGTTTTATCATGCATGTTTGTCATTTTATGATATCTTATCTGTTAATTGAATTTATAGAATATTCAGTAGCTCTGAGATAAATTATGGTGTGTGTAAGATAGTCTGGACATCCAATTATATAAAAAAAAACAATAATCATAACATCATTTTTTATATATAAAAAAACAAAAACCAAAATTTTCGATTCTGAGAACGTAAAAAACCATATAGTATTTTGATTCACGTTCGGTTTTGATTGTCTGTTTGGGAGTGCGATTGCGGTAGCTTTTCAAAGTGCTTATCATGCCGAAATACATCAAAATGATGTTTTTTTATTTTTAAAAATCATTTTTGAAATCAGCACATCAAAATTATCTAAAAACACCAAACCACCAGTCTTTAAAATGTAAAAAAATAATAATCAAATTTCGGCCAAAAGCCGGTAGGATCGCAATGCCATACAGGCACTTAAACTCGTTTAACCGAAAAGTGAACCGAATTAATCAAAACCGAAACCAAATAGCCGAAAACTCACCTAATCGTACACGCCTAAGAAGCCAATCCTCAAGGCTGGTGGGCCCGGGAGATAATTTGTCATACAAAGAGGACAACAGATTTACTTTAATGCCAAGAAAAAGAGAGAAGGGAAAAGTTAGGGTCAGGTGATACATACTGAAGTCACCAGCTAAAGAGATATCGTGATCCAGCTGTTACTTCTGCTGCTCTCTCCCATTAATGTTCTAAGACCATACAAAACGAAGCCTTGGTGAGTTCTCTCCTGCTGCTTTTGCCCCAGAAGAGCTGTTAAATCGCCCTGGGAAAAGGTTTGCGAAGAACAATTGAAACGGAATCTAAAACATGTTTAATGGCATTTACACAATCTAAATCACCGATTGCAAGGATTCCAGCAAGGGAAAGCCAAGCAGCCTGAACGTGTGCCTGCTCAAATTCTAACAGAATGTATTCATTTCTATGAGAAATGAAATGAGATGAGACCCTTTTGGTTTCACCCCTCTATTGAATGGATCCTGTTAGGTTTTACTGCCGATAATATTGAGTCAACTTGCCTTGTATGAAGAGCCTCCGTGAAATAAGACCGTGAAATAACAGAATGTATCTAACAGTTGTTTGATAAAACTTATTCGGATAGTGTCAATAGTGATGCACAATAATATAGCCTCCAAAGGAAAATCAGGGGGGGGGGGGGGGGGGGGGATGTTAACTACATTTTCAATGGCGATAATGCTCTCCTTCTGATCTAAGAGATCAGCACTGCAAGAGTTATGGCACGAGTCAAGAGTCAATGGTGATGCACTGATGCTGATGAAACGTTTCAGCAATAGATGAGGCAGCAGTGGCTTTTTGAACAGAAGTCTGGCCCCGAAGTCTCTCATTCTTTGCACATTCTTCCTGAAATAATAATAATAATAATAATAAAACAATATTGATGTAAATTGGGCAGAGTAGGAACAGAGTTTGTTTAACCACAATGAATACATAAAACAGTGAAAAAAAAAGTCCCGGTGAATTTCATTTTTCTTGTCCAGCAACAATGTCCACGTGCACGTGTCGACACGAGGAAATTCAAGTGAAATAGGTCTTCCTAGTGAACATCTTTTGTTAAGAATGAAAACAAATAAGACAACTATTTCCTTTTGTTAAAAATGAGAAACTAACATATATCACAAATAAAAGCGCTGTCTAATAAGCATCACTACCAGTTAACATCCTATCTAAATGGAGAATTGTGATTTGTATGAAGGAGCTATTCTCAAAACTCAAACCAGGACACTTGTGGACCTGTGGTTGCAAGTCCAAGTCTTTTACCACTGAACCACAACAGCAGCTATTCTAAAGTTCTTTATAAGTAACCTAGTGCATTTCCGCAAAATTAACTTAATTCATCAACAATAAATAACTTTACTTTTGCCAAGAAAAAACCTGATTTGGAGGTGCCACAGCATATTCATACATTGCCAAAGTTTAAAAGAAAATGATGTACAACATTGAAATAAATTTGGAAGGATAGCGGAGTATAACATTAAGCTACATTCTTGTACAAGTCTTAAATGTTTTTTGCTCAGACTACCAGAAACCAGCAAGATGTGAAATCTGTTCTTGCATAGTATGCATGGGCACTTTTTTTTTTTGCTATAACCATTATGACTAGCATGGTTGGTTACCTGAAAAGCCTTCAAGAGGGAATAGCAGCGCCTTTGCTCTGCCATGGCTGCAGCATACCTCTTCTTGAGAGCATCAAAAACCTTCTGCTCTTGTTCTAGCCCAGCTTCGATCTTTTGCAGCTTCTGCAAGATGGATGCGGTGGTAATTACTCCCTCAAATAATTAAAATCATTATCATGCAGAAAAAGTGAGCAGTATTTTGAAGAAAGAACATGAAAACACATCCAAGAACTTAAAGTAAGACAACTGCATTTCTCCACCAAACTACTAGTGTCAGTAATATCAATAAACTACTGAGGATGGTTCTCTCTTGAAAAACAAATAGAACAGGCAGGCATATCAAAATAGACCAATATTTTTATAGACCTTATCCTTCTTTTCTACTGTCAAGCATCCATACCCTTGATCCTGACAAGAAAGTAATGAACTCTAAATTGACCTTAAGTTCATATATAAGAAAAGATTTCAATTACCTGTTGGCTACCCTTGACAATTCCTTCCATGGAATCAATCAGTTTCGTGCGACCATCGGTAGTTGTAATGGCATCCTGAAACTGTGAATTTAACATGCGAAGCAAGTCAGCACCATTGAATTGACAGATCATGGCTGGATCTGTGCAAGTGAAGACATCTATTATACATATTCTCTCGGTAATCAAAAGTTTAACATCATTGAAATAATCATAATGTGGGCTTTTCTTATATGAACACCAGAAGTGAGGTAAATGCATTTAAGGGAACTTATAAGCACCGGTCTTTGTTACTTATAATTTAAGTTATGCATTGCTTTATTCCTGAACATGTCAAACTGCAGAAACTAATTAGCAAGGAAAAGAGGGGGGGGGGGGGGGGGGGGGGGGGGCACAAATTAAAAGACGATTAGACAGAGCATCATAAATGCATTTTTCAGTTGAACTGAATTCATAAAAAGAAATAGTGATGATGCAGATTCTAAAGAAGTTGTTTGACAAATACCTGAGAACTTATTGAGTTCAATAAAGAAGTTTCCTTTAGCATCAATTCTTTAATCTCCAAAAGAGTATTATAGGTTGCATAATATTTGCGGGTTTGTCGATGTTTTTCCTGTACATTAGCAAATAAACAGCACATGATTACAGAAGCTAGTTGAATATAGATCCAACACAAATTTCGAATGAAGGCCAACAAACCAACACCCAGAATCTTAAACCTGGATATGAGCGTTCAAATCTGAAAACCCACATTCATACCTGAAACGAAAGCATTGGATCAGGAGTCAATTGATATCAGTCATTAAAAAGCTAAACTAGGCAGCAATAAGCATAATATCAAATTGTAGCAACTATGTTCATGCATAGAATGACAGGTGTAGCTTTGGATCAGGGGTCAATCAATATCAAACATTAAAAAGTTAAACTAGCTAGCTAGCAATATGCGTAATATCAAATAGTAGCAATTAAACCCATACATGAAATGACAGATGTATAGGCACACTCGACCTTAGAATATGGAAATTTTTGGAACAGGTCCTGGAACGGCATTTCATGCAGCTATGATGATAAGATGGAAGTCTAAGAAATGGGATAGAAATTCATATTTGAAAGAGGTAAATTGAAAAACCTCTGCATCCATAACTGTTTGGATATCAGTTCAGTTGAAATTGCACTTGCCTACTGATTTTTTAAAAATTACACCTTGCAACCTGAACTTTGTTGCTCGCGTATCAGCTTACATCCTTAATCATCCTATAGTTTAGTCTATTTTACACTCACCAAGGATATAAACTATAATTTTTCAAAAGTCAGTAGGCAAGTGCAATTTCAATCAAACTATAGGATGCTATGATTTAACACTAACCATGTACTGGATGGAAGGTTTTGATTGCAAACAAAATGCAATGCAAAAGGACTCAATTAATCAAATTAGTAGTAAAGGGACTCAAATAATCAAATGACCATATCATAAGGACACAGCATGTGTAATTCACCCCTCCTTTGAAACAAAAATCCCATCAACTTGGACTATAGTTGAAATCATAAAAGATTAACTAGAGGACGGGGTCAAGGAATTATGTCATTACTAATTCACAATTTCCCATGAAGCAACGAGAAAAATCTCTCTTGAACATATTAACATTATCTGTTGTCAAGAAGAAACAGATAGGAAAAAAAAAATTGAGGCAAAAGGAGAAAATTAGAGACAAAGAAGCCATGGCAAACTTAGATCAATAAATGTTCCTCTACAGAGGAATAACTAGCATAACCACTGTAATGTAAAACAAAAAGAAATTTTATGAAGACAACTGAGAAAAGGCACTATCTCAATGATTTGCTTTTATTCGACTTTATGGAACATGAAGGTTGATTTGAGGTGAGGGGGGGTGTTTGTAAGCATATGGTGAATTATGCTTTACCATGATCACTAAATTGAAGAGTATCAAATTACAACTGATTTTTGCTAAAGCTCAGAGGAATTTATGTGAATGAAATGCTCAGGTGTTACATGAAAAAAATTAACCCCATGGCATTTCAGCATCTATGATATTTTACTTGCTCCAGGTTATAGAACATCTTATGCATACTAGATACGTGAAGTGCTAAAGGACAAGAAAAGTTAAAAATACAGAAGGAAAATGAATCAATATACTGGATAAGCTCAGATTGTGTTGGCACTTCACCAAGCTTCCGCTTTACTGACATCACTGCCCTCAATCTAGCTGCTAATTCCTAACACAAGAAAACACCACATCACCATCTCTGAAGAATTTAACTTTAACTTATAATCAATTCAAATTCCCAAAAAGAATTAAACAAACTAAACAGTAACAGAAGTAGCAACTTATTTTAAGTATTTTAGACCTTCTTTGCTGCATTGAGTCTCTCCAATGACTCGCTCAATAAACATTCTAAATCCTTACACAAAACCTCACTGTCCATCCCAGCAGATATTTTCTCCTCCAAATTACAAACTTGAGCTTCCAATTCCGTTCTCTTCACATCGTAATCAGATCGCAAAGCAGATTCTTCCGATTCTAAATCCTATAAAAACAAAACAAAAACACAAAAAGGATGGAACTTTTCTCGAGATTCACCACTAACACCTTACAAAACAAAGTTGGATTAGTTAGCTTATTGTGTTTTATTACCTTTACTGACTTCAAAAGAGGAAGTAATTTATGCACCCCACTATTAGTAACATCACCTTCTTTACTGAGTCTTTCTCTTAATTGTTCCAAATTGTTCAAAACATCAGCCTTTCTTTGATTCTAACAAGAACCCACCAAATTTAACAGCACAAAATTAATAACCCACAAGAGAATAAGAAAAAAAAAATCCACCAAGATTAATACATGTTTAATAAATAATTTGCTGACCAGATTGTCCAAATTGGTAGTCAGTGTTTCTACTGAAGCTCTTGCACTTTGTAACTCCTCCTCTTCAAGTCGTGTGACCTTGTTAGTATCGTCATCGTGTTGTTGTTGCATTTCTACGAGAAAACCACTTAGTTTTTTCAATATTTCTTTTTATTATGAGAAGATCGGAGAGGTTGTGTGCCAGCCTAAATCAGACGATGATTTGTGGGAAATTAAAGAGTTTTCCGTTGGTGGTTTAACCGTATATTTGGTCCCTATACTCTTGATATTGTCTTATATGACTCCTCAATTCAATCATATTTCTAATACGGTCCCTATATCCAAATTCCATTCATTTTAAGAAACATATATAAAAATGGACTCTTCTCTAGAACATGTCATGCCACGTGTTCAAACTCAATGATAAATTGGACGGGGAGGATAGATTAAAAACGTTTCTTGAGTTGAGGGGTCAATTAAAAAGTAAAAGGCGTAAAGGGTCCATGTTGATAAACATGTAAGAGTACAGGGATCAGATCTACGATTAGTCTTTGGGCTATTGGCTTGGTCCATATTAATTATTTGTTCACTCTCCAAAGTCCAAGATGTTCTTGGTGGATCCTTAAAAGCCCACTTATTTATTTCAATCAAATTAAGGCCTGTGGTCATGTGTCATATCTAAATTGTTTTTATAAGACTCGTGTGTTCGGCATAGTAACATCAGTCATGTTTTGGATTTGATCTGGATCAGATTTAATAATATTTATATTATATTTATTATTTGTTAATTAAAATAATTTTTCAAAAAATATACTTTTAGATAGTATTTTACATTGAAACCTCGCCTAATAACTTTAACTTTTAGGTTGATACCAAGATATTAGTCCGAGTTCAATTTATTTTTTTAATATTTTAAAATAATATATAGGAGTTGCTAATGTTTCTTGCCATGCTATGAGATTAATCATCTCTTTAATGCTCAAGTGATTATTTTTTATAAAAAAAATACCATAATATTTTTTTTTTAAAAATAAGCTTTTAAAAAATTTATATGTTAAAAATATTAAAAAATAAAAAATAATCTGGAGCTTGGAGAATTCATAGTCCATGAGTTTTATTCTTTTATAGAGATGGGAGGATAAAATATAATTTAGACTTAATAATATAAATAAAAGATAAATATTCATAACTATTATTATCATGATAATATTTCGGGATTTCTTTTCCATTTACTATTATTTATGGATTAGTCCAAATTATTGCACAGGATTGCGATTTTCTTTTTCTTTCCAATGTGACAGCGAGGTGAGGTGGTGTCTCTGCCAGTGGGGGAACTACAGCAATGGTAGGAGGAGGGCTGCGGCACCCCAAATTATGAAATATCTAGGGTTTTATTTATTCTAATAGATGTTCTAATGATAAGAGTTTAGGATTAAAAAATTTATTCTTTCTGTGATTATAGTTTCGAGCCTTGTAGTTGCTAATATAATGATCATTGGAGGTTTATATGGTCGTTAACTTTAGAACTTGCGAAATTAATCGAGATACATGTAAATTGACCTGAATACCCACATCAATTAAAAAAAAACCAAACAAAGTCATCAAAATCATTGAAGGGTTTACTGCATGCTATTAATTTCCTATATCTGGTTCACAGTCACAGCTCTCCCACATCATGGGTCCATCCAGGATTGATTTGTTTTTGTGTGTGTATATAAGATTCACATCATGGTGGTGGTGGTGGTGGTCGGAGTTAATGGCTCGATGGTTGTTTTAATTTGTATAGTTGAATTTAATTCTAGTCAAGAAGGAGATTGACTTGATTATTGATTTTAACAAATTAGGATGAAGTAATTATCTTTTTATCATTTTTTAACTGCTATATATATTTTTTATTTTTATATATTTTAAAAAACAATCTTTATTTTACAGGAAATATTCTTCTGATACGAGGAAAAACTTATCTTAGAGTATTTAGAAGTCTGATGAAAATTGTTTTTAAAAATATTATTTATTTATAAATATATCAAAATAATATTTTTTTATTTTTAAAAATATTATTTTTGACAATATGAAAATAATCTAAAAATATAAAAAAAAAAATTTAAAATAAAAAATAAATATTTTAAACACTATAATCTGCCGAGCCTTATGAAATGCTGTCTATAAATTATAAAAAAATCACAAATTTGCCTTGTGGGCAAGTTTTCTTAAGCATTTGCATGCACATTCAAACTCTAAACACATTTGTGAAGACACTGATCCAGCTGATGAGCAACCTTGAGATAGCATTAATCATAGGAGTGCGCGCTTGTGGAACCCAGCAACGTCTTCAGATGCCAGCATATATCTCCAACGCATCATCACTTAATTTGGAAACAAAGTAGGAGAGATAATCTGAGTAATTAAATGGCCTGTACTGGAGAGGATGCTCTTTGTCCACGAGTTCATCAGGCACCTCAATCACTGCCTCCTCTTTTGGCGTTGAAAATAGCCCACAAGAATACCTTTCCCTGTCCCCGCTGATCACCACCCTGTGCCTCGCTGCATGAAGCCTCCCGTTGCTCCATGCCTGGAAACACCAATCAGCACACAGATTCTCTCACTCGTGTATATACGTGTATGAATATGGCCGACTGTCTGGATTATGGTGGGAAAACAGAAAAGAAGAAGATTTACGTACCTTGAGAGTATCACCGACAATGGCTGTGAAAGCGTTTTCAGGAACCATGACTCGAGCCCAGTCTCCATTCTTGGTCTGAACCTCCAGGCCTTGAACTTCATTCTGGCATAAAATGGTGATCGCATTTTTGTCCGTGTGAGCCACCAGACCAATGGCTGACTCAGTCTCACCTGGAGGAACTTTATACTTCATCACTTTAAGTATACTTGTGGTTTCCTCGAGGAAAGAGTCGTAGAGCTTTTCGATGCCGAAACTCTCATAAATCATTTTCATCACCAGAGAATTCAGTTCCTGCATCTTTGAGCTCATGCTGTGGATTGTCTCACTGCACCCCAGAAAAAGAAATAATAATAATAAATGCTGCCACCCATATCCTCTCAGGCACGTTTCATGCATATTGTTCGTGTTTATTACCACTATATATGCCAATATATACTAACAGGATCATGAGGCAGGTTTTGAGATCAGTTCTTGAGGAAATTAGTGCTATCCTTTCAGCCATGATTTTAGCAGTGATATTCCGATGTGGATGAACAGCAACGTAGAATTCATCGGTTAAAGAAAGAGATCGAATCATTCACCTGGAGTTATGACAAAAAGTCAAGTTCAGGATTGTGGCATTACTACACACAACCTGATAACAAGACCAGATGGAATTTAATGGAACTGCCAGCAACAGTTATAGAAAAGCCCAGCAGCATATTTTGGAGCGTAGTAAAGGGTGGTTTTGAATTTTTTAATTTTTTTTTCAAAATCACGGTACAATCATAACCCTAACATCCCCTGGTTATCATTATTTTTTCTGCTAAGACATGTGCATGAGTTTTTGAATCAGAACAATGATTTTAAAGCTGGCATTGTAATAAATTCGAAATGTTTCAAGGGGTAAGCCCCTATTAAATTGTGCAGTGGCAGCTAGCAAGCCTGTTTGGTAGCAGCCAGCCATTATCATGTGTAAGTAATAAGTATAGCTACTGATGTGACAAAAGCTAAAAACCACCATTATTTCCCAGTTTCTACCTTTCTACAGGCCAGTGTAAGATTCCCATCACATACTATGATAGCTGCACCGTACCCTCTTCGTATATTTTTGTTTTTGGATTTTCCTTTATTTTTTTCTTGTTATTTGGCCATGAATTAACACATGTTAGAGGTCAGAAGATGAAGAACAGCTGGAACATCCCAACCAGGAAATTAATTGTCTGAAAGCTGGCTTTGAAATAAATTAAATAAAGAAGAGGGGCGATTTCTTTTTGTGTGTGTCATGATCAGGACCAGGGTTCTTTTTTTGTGTGTCATGATCAGGACCAGGGAATTAAAAAGGCAGCATTAATGATCGTTTACTGATCACTGATTATTATCTAATCAATTAGCCAGAAACAGTCAACAAATATAAACTTTACCTGCATGCTGCTCCTATAAAGCCATTAAATTAATCTTTCTCCTGGCTATAGCTCATGATTTAATGGGGTGTTTGGTTACTGAATTGTTTTTGAAAAAAAAATTAAAAAAATTTATTTTATTTATTTCGATATTTTAATATATTTTCATGTGAAGATGTTAAAAATAACTTTTTAAAAATACCATTTTAATATATTTTTAAACAAAAAAATATTTTAAAAAACAATATATACCGCATATTTCAAATAAAAACCACACCTTCCACCAGCAGATAACCTCGAATTTGATAATAATATCCTAAAAAAATAGCATCATTTTCGAGAGAAACTCGATCGTTTGCGTAAATAATACTAAATTACATCAACCCAAAAAAAAAAACATGAAGAACGATGATGGAAGATCAGGAGAGTAATCTTACCAGAAACTTGGGTTCCCTTCAGGCCACATCAGGGTGGTAAAAGCTTGAGAAGCATCAAGAGTTGGAGCATCATCGACACCAAAGCTCTCATGAAAAGGAACCACAGGACACTTACCTATGTAACTTCGATATGGCTTAGGATTAACGTGCTTGTTCTTGGTCTCCTCAGGAAGATCGAACAGTGCTTTCATGGCACCAAACATTTCTTCACGTAAGCTTCCATGGATCTTATCATGAGTCAAGAAGAAGACCCCGTGAGTCTCACATGCCTCTCTAACTTGGTTGCATAATTCTCTCCACCTCTCACTCTTAACTTCTAAGCCTGTCAAAGCTTCTTCAGAGAAATCAAGAAATGGGATTTCCAGCTTAGCTACAGCCATATCTCTCACTCACTCTCTCTCTCTCTCTCTCTCTCTCTCTCTCTCTCTATGCTGTTGTTTGCTGTGGTACAAACTCCCGGAGGCATATCTCATTAAATAGGAGAAGTAGTTCAAGTATGTCCAAAAATTGGGTTTTACTTTTGAAGAAGTGATTAGGGCTCCCATCATTGCTTCCTGGTATTAATTCAGTGCCTGTGTGATTACGTGTTTTAAAAGTTTTTTTAAAATGAAAAAAATATTTTTAAATTAATATTTTTATATATTTTAATGTATTGATATAAAAAATAATTTAAAAAATAAAAAATATATTATTTTAATTTTTTTCTAAATAAAAAATATTTCAAAAACACAAACTATTTATTACTATTCATGTGAATGTATTCCACATAGGTGGTAATTAACTTGTGTTTTTACCTTATGTTTTTAGAGTTATAATTGATATTCTAAATTTTATTGCATGCATTGGTCTTGTTGGGGTATTTATGATCTTCCTTACTGTCAATGCATTTTTCCATATATGCAGAGGCAAACACGTTCTACTCGGACAATAATGAGTTTAATCGCTTTCCTTTAGTCCGTTTCAAGGACTTATTTCATGCAATTAGACAAAGAGGCCAGCCGATCCTTGTCAATTACACACAAATTCTTCCATTTTTTGTTTCCGCCATGGTTTCATGATAGTGAGTAACCTCATCTCCTATAAAACGTATTTTATAAGTTTAGGTGAACGAATAAAACTCTGGTTGTTTTAAATTTTTACAATGAATATATATTTTGACTCAAACTCGAGATCTGTTATACAGAGTACAAGCTCTTTGTCTTTGCGCCGCGCTCCTTGAAAGATCTCATGATGGTGAATGATCATATATATATAAATTAATTATACAAGGAGACTAATCATAAACATCCAAAGTGTTTTAAACATCTAATCAAGATTTAAACTACTTACTTCATTGAAATTCGATTTAACTAAGCTATTCAAAGATTAAAAAGACATACCCCCACACTTTATGGGAAAAATGCTCGATATTCATTGTGAAGACTCGAGAAATATTGAATGAATGTGTTGGGAAAAGGGGGCAGTGTAGGTCCATACACCTCTCTTCACTCGATTCATCAATGGGTTACAAGACCAACATAAACAGCCAAAATGTCTCTTGGATGCATTTACACCATGACAACTTGACTGCTTATATCTTTGGTGGTCTGTCGAGAAGGTGGCATTCACATGTTAGCTGGCCAGAGAGGTCTCCTGTAGCCCTATTCTCCTGTTGATGGCATTAAATTTTGGCTCAGGAGGCTCGCAATTAAGGGTCCAGAACCGTATTCTCCGAGTCATGGATTGAAAGTAATTATTTCATGTTTTTCAGTGTGGTTTTTGAAATGATTTTCTTTTTCCAAGTGAATGAAAGATCCGAGAGAAAGGGAGGAAGTTTCGCAGCAATGCTGCTGCTGAAAAGACAAGTAACCCTAACGAGGCATGCAAAAATGATACATCGCCGAGAATCATGCTCTGGTTGAAATGGTTTGAAAAATTGTATACATGTTCACAAACAAGTAGATAGGGTTATATTAAAATTAAAATTAAAATTAAAATTAAAATTAAAATTAAATTTAAAATTAGTAGAGATAAACATAACTGAGGATAACAATGATTAAAAAAAAAGTATGATAGGGTTATAAGAGAGGAATCGAATCAAAATAATTCGGGCACACACTGTAGACCATGCATGCGTAGCAAGAAATTTCTTGTCAAAGTTAGCATTGTTTTGCTGGATTAGACTATCAAATCACAACTCAAATCACAAGGTCAGAGCTGTGGTGATCGTGATCAGTAATCTATCCTGTAGGGTGGGGTTTCCACCCTTTCTTAGAGCATCCCCCACAGCCCCCTATCATCCCTAACAGACGACATCGTTTTGTCACATGATGGCAGGCAGAATCGTTGACATGAATATGAGATAAACATTTAGGGTCCAGTCACTGTCCCTATTGCTCAACCAGAGACATTGTTCTTAGGAAAGCTCCTCGACTTTGTGTTTTTATATAAAAAGATTCTGTTTAATCATCCACCACTTCCCAATGAGCTCCCCCGCAGAAAATAATTCCAAGGGTACCATTTCGAGTCATGTCCTCCTTGTCTTGAAAAAAATAAGAAAATAAATAAATTAATGCCTTCGATTCTGGCGGCTAATATACGTCGATGAGACTTAATTTTTTATTTTGTGCTTGTGTGATGGTAAATAGCTTGTAATTTGCAACAGATCTTGAGTTCGAGTCAAAACGTGTATTTTTATAAAAATCTGAAACAATCAGGATTTTACTCGCTTATCCAATTCTACAAAATATATTTTATAAAAGTGGGATTTCCTGGCATAAAAAACCAATTACTTTTATCTCAGGAAATAATATTTTTGGCATCAGAAATCTCGAGCCATAGGATTTCTTTTGGAGATCGAAATGCAACCGATTACTTTCTTACGAAGGCAGTTATCAGAGTTCGGACAAACAGGATTAAGTACCTAAAAAATAAAAAAAACTTGCACCAAGATAGGAGCTGAAAGGAAGCTACGGAATACGTATCCAAGTGGACAACGCCACAAGTTGCCAAATAAGGCAATTGTTAGGTAATCTTGCACCAGCAGCCATTAATGCTCCTGGTTCTTTTCTCTATTCAATCAACAGTTGGGTTTCCTTTACGCAAAAGGAGAATAAAAAACTGCAGCTTGATAGTCTGTTAAGATTTCATCTGCGATGGGGTCCAAGGATTACAATCCTCTTGCCATCCATCATATTATACAAGTAATCTTCTGCATAAACTCAAACTTAAATATGTTCTTCCTCCATTATTGCCACCATGATTACTTCTCCACTGACGCAAAGGAGACCAGATGGATAAAAGATTTGTAACGCTAGCTTGAGTGATAATCTAGTAATGTGACTCTGGTTTAAATTTGAAAAAGACTACAAAATGGGTGTCAACGATGACCAGTTGGGAAAATGTCGGGGAGCTATGACACAATTCTACGAATTTAGTTAGAAACAATCTTCCAAGCTATGTCTGACCTATCTGATTGTTTCAACCAGCCAAACCCCATTAAGCCAAATTGTATAATCAGATGCTGGTAGCTGATAGCAACTACAGCTTGGGAGGAGATAACTTTTGACTCCATAATGGATTACAGGGTTTTGCTGCCCAATGATGAGAGGAGAGAATGCATCCACTGCACTTCCTACGCTCTGTATCCCTCAAGAACACAACTTGCGCTTTTTGGCCCCACTTTTCACCAAAATACAACACAAGCATCCCCCACCTCTCTCCACTATCCTCATGCACAAAGTGTAGATTCTGCATCAGGCTCTCTTTTAGACACCTGGAGACATTTCAGTCAACTAGCTTGTGATTCCTGTGCTTTTGGCTATAATGATTTGAAGCTTGTGCAAATTTCTAATAATAAAACCTTCCTCGCATATCCATTAATCAAATCAAACAAAAGACGTGGAAATTAAGGTAACATTAGTGTTGCATGAAGCAATTTGTCGAGGAAAAGAACTGTGTTTTAACGAAGGAGGCAAAAACAAGTCCAGCAGAAGCAAGTTCGAACCAAAGCAGAGTGAACAAGAAAACTATTAACATAAACCATTTACTTCCTAGAGTACAACATAGTCCAGGATGTTTGACCATTGATTTGCAAGTTACAGAAGTGGTCATGTAACAGATACAACAAATAAGGTTAGTTTCTGGGGTTATAGTGACCTGATATTTTTTGAACAGAACACAAAATGGGGAGATCGAGTAACCAAAATAAACAAGCTAGAAGAACTTGAAGAACACAGAGAAACAATCGTTTATCATTTCCATAGTTTAACGAGCTTATCATGACTAGCAGAGGCAACCAGCCCTGAAGCAGTTGATACAGACAAAGCAGCAATTAGACCCTCATGGGCCGGCAGAGTCATTGTCTTGTTCTCATTCATGTTCCAAAGCTCCAAAGACTGCAGTGTATACCACAGATGCATATCAGAAAACCCACGACAAAACATAATGCAGATATTGAAAAGGATACGAGTAGAACCCAGTCCCAGGTGTGAATGGCCCTTCCCAGCTCAGCAAAGGGAAATTAAAAGAGAGTGGGGAAAAAAGAAAAAGAAAAAAAAGGAAAGGCAGCATCAGAGAGAAGGTGCAAATGAAAATATACAAGAGACACAATTGAAAACTTTTCTGGAATTGAAAACTTTTCTGGAATTGAAAACCAGATATTAATAAACTGTTATTATACTTTGAGAACTAATGCAACCTTTGACATGGATCCAACATGGACAATCTTTGGAGCGGAGAAAACCGCATACAGTGGTAATAAAAATAATGCAGGTTTAGGGCTATGGTAAACCAGCACCAACCTAATCAAAGGTTATAAAATTACCAAATCCTAATAAGAAAACTTCCAAGAAAGGAAACCATATTGCTAGCTGATATAGGAGAAAACACCATCAATACCAGATAATAACAATACTAATATTGGTTTTAAATAACAGCCATTGTTTACCAAACAACAACGACCCCAGTGACTGTTATTTGCTGTTGTGCTGCTGTTAACAGCAATTCACACAATGACAGCTATGGGGCCATTATAATGGCAACAGCCATTTGTTGGGTATTTTTGTGAAAATAACAGGTCAACAACCCAATAATGGCCTGCCTACTAATAATGATTTTATATACATAGATTTTGCGTGCCAAATTCATGTTTTCACAGTTTACACTTTTTTTTTTTTTTGGGGGGGGGGGGGGGGGGTAATGTATTAACTACTAGAAATGTTATTGTTGAACTACTAAATGAAATTATTAGAAAAACATGCATTACAAAAATTTGTTAAGAATTACTAATGATTTGTGACAACAATAGCCAAGATAGTTGTTTAAAACCTGCCAAGTCCACAATCAGCATCCATGACTACAGGCCACAAGTTCGATTTAAAACCATGATGCTAATGATGATAGTGAAATTGCAAAGTGCAAAGACCAAAGCAGAAATCACATGCCTGGTAACAGCCAATGACTAGCAACGAAGGGAATGTAGGGTGGAAAACACAGGAGTGAAAATCGCTGCCATTACAACTCAACTCATGAACACATTCGCCCTCACTTCCTGATCCAAGCGTCCAGACTCTGACAGAGTCCTCACTGGCAGATGCCAGATACTCACCAGAAGGATCCCAACAAACAGAATGAATTGTCTTAGTATGTCCCTACAGTTACAAATATCAAAAGGTAAGCTAACTCTTAGGAGACCAGAAAAATGGTAAAGGTACAAGACATTCATGAGCAGAGTACACACAGAATCTGGATCAGTTTAAGCAAAATGTGAAGACACCTTAAAATATGAATATGACTGAGAACAACAAACATCCATGCTATGCAAGAAAAAACATCAGTGCCCCTCCTAGATATAAACAGGCGACTTTTGTCACCATGAGTGACAGGCAACTGAATGTGAAAATGACTACAGTAAATAAAATATATTGGTTAATACACATGATTGAATCCAGTTGGCACCTATATTTACGAACAGGGAGGGAATACAGTTAAATATTACCTTGACCTTTTGCGCATCCTTCCAGTCACATAAATGAAAGAAAACACCCAACTAACCTGTAATGAATGCCGACAAGCTTGTGTCTCAACATCCAGTATAGACACAACATTTGCAGCTGCAGCAGCAAGATACCTTCCCACACGAGGTTGAAATCTCATTTGGGCCATACCACCCTGATCCAACAACTATCAGTGACCACAAGCTAGAAAACTAGAAAATAAAAACGATAAAAAAAAGAGACAACCAATGTCAAATCCACAAAATCTCCGATATCATTAACTAGTCTACAAGACCTACCTTGAATACTCTTGAACAGCTACCATTGGTAATACTCCAGTACCTTATTTCACCATTTCCATCACAAGAGCATATAAGGTCATCTTTATTTGGGTGGAAGTCTAGTGACATTACAGAGGTGGAATGTCCAGTAAAAGTGCGGAGTGAGAAATTAGGCTGCAAACACCTTTGTAAAGTTATTAACAACATAAATTTAATGATGCAGCATTAAAAGGATAGAGAAAAGTCACACCCTCAATTAGAGAGAGAAAAAACATCCTATTACCATTCCATAAGGAGGAAAAAAACTTAGCATGGTATGGATCCACCAAATATGAAAATTACTTGAAGAATCAAATCTTATGAAATTCAACAGATGAATTTACATGTTCCAAAGGAGTTGTTCAGAAATAAAACACTCCATGAAAAATAAAAATAAAAATAAAAATAAAAGCAAGAATTAGCTGCAAAGAATTGTGAGTCATATATATAGAAAGAATATCATACTAACATTGTCAGCATCCCAAACCCTGACAGTTTTGTCATATGAAGATGTTGCTAGTCGTGGCATGCTTGGGCTGAAACGGACATCAGTAATCAGAGATGTGTGTTCTTCAAGGGTGGTTTTTGGCTTTAAAGTATCCGTGTACCACAATACAGCCTGTATTAAAAACCATCAAACAAAAAATTAACATTGTATTTGGGGTCAGTACAAAGCGGCCAAAAGAATACCTATCTTCCTTTTTCTTTACTCAATAATACACACAAGGCATAGAATTTCACGTTTTGGACAGGCAAAAAAGATTTCAAACAAGTATCCCAGAAGCTCGATAATGAGAATGTGGCATCAAATTATCCTGTATATTTATAACTTTCTAAAAAGTATAAGAAAACTTCCAGGAGGTTAATTAACCTAGAATTAGAAATGTAGCGACCTGTCAATTTTTCAGACTCACCTTTTTATCATGGCCGCCACTAGCAAGCAATTTTCCATCTGATGAGAAGTGGCAACAGACTACTTTGCTTCCACTTGCTCTAACAGAATTTACTTCAGTAAATGAGAATCCTGAAGTCACATTAAAATTCTACACTCAGGGTAAATCACAGTGCATAAGCGAGACAGTTTTCAAAATAAGTCTGCCATGTCATTACATTTTATATGTATTTATCAATTCAAGAATTAACAAGGGAACATGAAGAGGCATATCATTAT
The DNA here is from genome assembly GCA_025169955.1 of Salix arbutifolia. Lineage (NCBI taxonomy): Eukaryota > Viridiplantae > Streptophyta > Magnoliopsida > Malpighiales > Salicaceae > Salix > Salix arbutifolia. Next base: position 18,413,179 of record CM045907.1, read on the forward strand.
CAATAATCGGTGATAGATGAAATATCTGTGAATAATTTGTTGCAACATCATTGCATCATATTTAAGAAATGTGTACATGATCTTGATGAAAAAGCCAACAAGATTGTGGAACCAAATTTGAGAAAATCTTATCAAAAGAAAAATCAGGCTTTCATCTGCACACCTTTGCTCACATCCATATGAGGAACTGCATCTCTAGGATCATTATCATCATGGGATAAAAAAGAGTCAACATTATCTTCAAGAGATCCATCCTCCACAAATCGATCCATATCAGCCTGCAATTCAAGATCTTTGTCATCCCACTGCCAAAATGGAATGCCAATGAGAATTCAAGCAAGGAATTTTCAATTCCTTCACCATTAAGAAGGATGAAAAATTTACACACCAACTGATTTGATGGTGATGTAAGAGTGCCTGTACCATCCGCCCCAAACATAAAAGGCTTGGAAGAACCGCCACTATGAGGCAGAGCAGGCATTGAGATCACATCTCCTGGTGTGTGGGTTGAAGGTGTAGAAGGTGCTGAACTTGGGGAGGGTCCTGCTGTGTTTGCAGTTCCTGAGCTATTGGCAGGACCTGAAGAAGACACTGGCTGTTTTCTCTTTCTCCCAGTCTGGTTTTTTGAAACCTTAAAATGCAATAAAGATAACCATGTTAGGAACCTGTAAAGGCCAGTCATGTTGTGCATGCTGCTTTTAAAATGAACAAACTATTGTGCAACATCTTGGAAAGGTAATAAAATCTCAATTAAGACAAGGGGAGCCACAAAAATCCATGACATGAAAGTTAATCCAGATACAGGGAGAGGTCAAAAGGCATGTTTAATAACTACTGCCATAGAAAAGGTATATTTGGTTTCCAATAAATTAATGGAACTGCAAGAGCAGTCAACTTGGCACCCTATTAGCCATACAATATTTGCCATCTTCTGCAACTTTCATCAAAGGGGTGAGATATTAGAAAACAGAAAAAGCAAATGTTTGCATGCTAACGCGCCCTACATGATTAGTATTAAGTAAAAAGTCTGAAGTAATTGAGATCTAAAACAATACCAAACTGTTTCCAACCAAAGTAGCTAGAAACCTTAATAGCTGGTTCAAAGAATTAAGGAAAGATAATGATGCTGCACCACCAATCAAAAGCATGTCATGCAGCCAGAGCATCAACTATAACGGTATATTAGAGGTAACCAGAAAAGACAGACCTGATCATTTCCTCGAAAAGAGTTGGATATGCTACCGTCAACATTGACACTGCCAGCATCCCCCATCTTATCTTGTGGATGAAGATTGTGATTTGAACTCTGTGATTGCTGATTTGAAAGTGCATGCTGCTGAAGAAGTTGCTGCTGCTGTTGCTGTTGCTGTTGCTGCTGTTGCTGTTGCTGTTGCTGCTGTTGCTGCTGCTGTGGATTGCTGTTCAGTTGCTGTTGTTGTTGTTGTTGCTGCTGCTGCTGCTGCTGCTGCTGCTGCTGTAACTGGGCTATTTTTATCTACATGTGAAGGAAGTTTTTTTCAGAACATTAAATTTATGAGAATGAAGTAGCTAAAGTAAGATATAAATAATACATTTAATTACAGATGAAAAGGTAATTCAAAGAATCATTGAACCTTAAGCAGTATATCTGCATCTCCACGAGACAAAAGTGGGCCACCTGTTTGCAAAGGGGATCCGACATTTGGAATAACATCACCAACAGAGTTTGTAAGGCCATCCTTTCCAATACTCATATTCCGGTTATTTAAAACCATTCTCATCCTTCTATTTTCATCACTAGCAGCAGGTGACGTTAAATTTTGTTGAGCCAGCATAAGCTGCTGATGCTGTGGTGTTAACATCTGGATTTGATGAAAGGGCTGTGGAGCCTGTAAAAAAGATTTTTGTGACTGAAGAAGTCCTGGACGAAGTTGTTCCAATCCCTGACAAGGAAGCAATAGGGTTAAACAGCTGATAGTCCAACACACATTCACAGTGATCATGTTATTTGCTATTGTGCATCCACAATTAAACCATAATCATGTATGTACAATGTAGAATCTTCAGGAACAACTGAACCAGGGAGAACTTACATGGAGTGGCCATCCTCTTAGAGTCAAACTGTTGCCACCTTGATTTGATCCTGAAAAGCAAGGACCTATAAGTTTAGCCATGGGCATCTCTAAACCAAAGAGATTATAATGAGCAGCAGTTTACTGTTAAATTGAAAGATAAAGGCACAAGATTAAAGATCAAATAGTCTCACAAGTGCATTAGAATGGAATTTGTCTCTCTGAAACCAGGATCAATCAATGATAATAGTGTATACAGGGAAATGCCATGAACAAAGCATACCAGGAATTCCTATCAGTGACCCTTCTGGACCAGCAGCTCTTGGATTCAGCACTGGATTGATCTCACTCTTTATGTCCTGATTCCATTCCAGACAAAATTTAGAACAATAATTAAGAAAATCTAAAATGATGAGAAAACCCTATGGGACCCATACAGGTGTGGACCCTGACAATTGCTGATTCCGAGCCTGGAACTGTGGGGACAATCCGCCAGAAGCACCATGCAACACTTGCCTGAAATTAGGTTATACAACATCAAAAAAAAGTTTGAATTAATTAAAAGATTCTACAGCTAAATCGCAAATCAATGTGTTTATTCAGACATGTATATAATAATAACGATTGTGTGACATAAAAAAAGTTTGAATTAATTAAAAGATTCTACAGCTAAATCGCAAATCAATGTGTTTATTCAGACATGTATATAATAATAACGATTGTGTGACATTCAGAATTGCAAATTCACACCAACTTGTATTTATTTAGAGAAACAGAATAAATATCGAGAACTTTCAATTAATATGAAATACATAAAAATACCATTTCAAATGCTGCATAAAAACCATTTATCATTCTAGTTTTTGTTCTATCCACAAGTTCAAGTATATGATTAAGCAATAAAGGTTAATGGAACAGAAAAGCACCCTGAAGGCTGGCCAGTTGCTGCAGCAGCAGATTTCAAAATCGAGGCGTTTGAATCCAAAAGATGCCCTACACTCTCACCAAATCTTTGCTGTAAAAAGTTTTACAGATGATAGAATAAAGCAGTCATGCTTTGAAAAATCCAGTCAATCCACCACTCCTGAAATCAAACTAAAGAAAAAGTGAAATGAGGAAAACACCAATCACCTACCTTCATTGCAGCATCTGACAATGAATCCCTCTCCATTGGTAATTTTAATTTTTCCTCGTACATCTTTGTAGCCATTGCATTAGCAGTTGCCGCATTTTGCCGCATGAGAGGATCATTTCCCACAAGCCCATTTGCAGTCCCATTAAGGAGGTGGGCGCTATCCCTTCTCTGCTGTTGTTGTTGGTGCTGCTGCTGCTGTGGAGGCGGCTGCTGCTGCTGCTGTTGCTGCTGCTGGTGCTGTTGCTGCTGCTGCTGCTGCTGCTGCTGCTGCTGCTGCTGCTGCCTCTGCAATAGGAGCTGTTGCATTTGCATTTGCTGCTGCTGCTGCTGCTGCTGCTGCTGCTGTGGTTGTTGACCTTGCTGCTGTTGTTCCCGAGCTTTAATCAACTGAGTCTGAAGTTTCAGTATATCACAACTTTCCGATGAGCTCCAAAAGTTATTACTTCAAGAAATTTGCAAAAAAGCATTTTAAAGCTTAAAACTTCCAGCACCCAAGTTACAGGAGCACCAAATGGCTGATCCAGTGATGATTTAAATGAGCATACATATCTAAAACTATTTTACAAAATCCCAAAGAGCAACCCCTGGACCAACAGTTGGCTGAAGTCGCACCACCACACTTGCAATGAGTTGTTCATCCAACTACAGAATGAACAACTAGTTAAGATATTGTCGGGCTTTTTGGCATTACAGCAGATTTGTGTGCCACCACAATTTATCATACCATCCAGGAGAGGAGTCTAATATTGTTTTCAAGAACAAGGTTTCACTGCACACAGAGGAGAAGCCTCAGCCTGGTCTCAGATACTTTTGTCCATCAAAAATCTAAATCTGATAATAGTTTTGCAGGCCACAACAAGATATTCAAAAGAAAGAAGTCGTTGATTTGCCACTTCAATGACTCGTGGACAATCACAACTTTCCTTTTCCCTCTAGCACTCATCGACACAAATAAACCTAAAGGAAAGAATAAGAAACAGCAAAGAATCCCTGAAAACCAACCTCAATGTAAGACGCAGCAACCTCCGAGTGCTTCTCATTGGTCCTAGCAATGAATATATCCCAGAACACTGACCACCATTCAAAGAGAAAGCCTCCAGGTGCATCAATAGCTGGAAAACCACAGTAAAATGTCAAAACCATGCAAGAAATTAAAAATAAATAAATATAGACAACCAAAGCCAACATAAAGGCGTTCTCTTGCCCTTAATCATAAAAAACACTTACCTACAGGATCAGATGACACTTTTCCTTCAGCTTGAAAAGCCTGGGCAGATGCCTTCAAGTCCCTTTTTACCAGATAATCATGGATATACACATCCAACCTGTTATTTATCCAAAAAGTTACTCAAATTCATTTATATCGAGAGAAGAAGAAGAAGAAGGCTTCACCAACCCTAACAGCTGCGAACAGAATAATAAGTACAAACTAGTCACCCAAAGCAGACATCATAGAGAATCGTGTGAAGAAAAGTATATAACATGGACAGAATCAAGACCAGAGATACATGATTCCCAAATGTTGTAACCAAAAAAGTGAATAAACCCGCAACCCCGGAGATTGAACCTCAAAATTAGTTAATCACAAAAGGTATTTTCACCTAAATATAGCAGAAATTCAAATTTTACAACAAAATAATCAACAAACAACCACCAGTTAGAGAAACACAAACCCTAAATTCTAGTAATGCACAAGTATCAACGTAAACAAGCTTCAAAGAACAAAACTTTAGTCCTAAAACAAACATACGAAACAAACCCTAGTAAAACCCACATGCCAGAAACACCAATCAAGAACAGAAACATGAAAGAAAAGAGCATTAGAGCAGAAAAATGTGAATTTTCAACAGTAAAGAGAGAAAATGAACTTACATTTTATCAGCTTCCCAGTTGGTTTGAGACATGTTTTTGAATCTTAAACGGTTGTTTTACTTACACACTGCTTTATCTCTCTTTGCCTCTAACAATAGCAACCCAGAAAATAAAAACATTAAATTTATTAGTACAAAAAACTTTGCCTTCGGTATATAAAATCAAATCACTGATAGAACTCTAAAAAAAATATTGACAAAGTTCCAAAGTTTTTTTTTACTTTTTAGTGATATAAAGAGCAATGAAGAATCTATCAGTGCAAGAATAGAAATAGAACCTCTAAATTTAGAAACAAAAATTAAAAAAAGAATGCTTTTTAAAAACAAAAAACAATATTGAATAGAACCAAACTCGAATAAAAATAAAAATATATACGTGGGAAATTATAGGAAAATTAAATATCGCGATACCTGAAAACCCCAAAAAGGAAAATTACTGTATTTTGTTGAGAATTAAAAAAAAAAATCTCTGTAGCTTTTTGGTGGATTGCGAGTTGCTGTTGCAGATCATAATGGCTTTGGTTGGTTCAGTTACTAATAAACCCTTAAGACCTTAGCTAATTTTGTCTGAACCATACGTTTCTGGACAACTTTAGGGTTGAATGACTGAAATAACCTTGCAAGTTAGTAAAGTTTCTGGTAGTCTTGGAACATTACTGTGTGTTTGTCAAGGTGACGGGGGCGTTTTGTGTAAATTGATGGCGTTAGATAATTATTACACTTTTCTATGTAGGCACTTAGGTTTTCTTCTTTTTATGAACTAGCCATATAACTCGGTAATTGTCATCTGCTACCCAGAACTTCTACTAGACCGACTTAAAATTAAGTCACGTGTTTGGAGTTATTTTTTAAAATAAATTTTAGTTAAAAATATATTAAAATAGTATTTTTTATTTTTTAAAAATTATTTTTGATATTAATATATAAATGAAAATTATTTAAAAACACCCAAAAAAATATAAATATAGATAAATAGAGACAAAAGTGAGTAAGTCTCTGTTAAATTTTAGATTAATTAAGAATATTGTTTATATATTATTTTATTGAAATCCATTTAGTTTTTACTTCATCCTCAAACAATCATTATTTTTATACAACCCTTCACATGGTTTTACTACAATCACTGATTTTTTTATCATGTAATTAGATAAATAAATTTATTACACTCAATCAGGTTTATGATTCATATTGTTGACAAATTGACTTTGATCAATTTGATGTGTGGTTGTCATTTAAAATATATAATTTAAAAGTTTTTATGAAGTTAATCTATATGTTTTACCAGGCTTCCATGTTATCTTTAAACCTTTTCAAGTTGACCGGTTCATATCATGTCAACTTTTGCTTTGTTTAACTCGAAACATGAGTTAGACAAGAATTTCAAACAAAAAATTTCAAAAATAACTAGTTGAGACGAGTCCAGTGACTATTTCAGAGAGTTTTTTGCGGTGACATGTTAACATTATATTTTTAAATACACCTGCATTGAAATTACTGTTGGGTTATTATTTTTCTAAAATACACTTGTATTGAAGGTATCGTTGACTTTCAAATACTAATAAAATCAATTATCCATTATCAAGCATTTCTATTTTAGAATTCTCAATTTGAAAGTTAATCAGTTTGGTACATGGTTGTCAAAATCTCGATTTTAACACGACACGGAAGGGGGTTCGGAAACTCGGAACGTAAAATCGTACCTAAATTTTTCTGTACAAAAATCGTAAAATCATAGCTAAAATCGTGCAGGTAGAAAAATCGTAAAATCGTAAGTAAAATATTTTTTAATACAATACAACATAATTATGGTCATGAAACTTCATTAGTTAAGGTTCATGTATAATTCAAAATAACTTAAAAATACATTACAAAACAATCATGTCCATAGAATTTCATCGAGCTTGACCGAGTTTGATCAAAATTGATTTTTCTATCTGAGTTGACAAGGTTTGATGAGTTGGCTCGTAAAATCGAACGATTTTACGAGTTAACTCGTGATTTTGACAACCATGGTTTGATAGACTAGTCATTATTAAGTATTTTTAATTATAACATTTTTGTTTTGAAAAAAGTCAATCAAGTCTTCTCTTTTAAATACCAAATAAATCAATTATCCATTGCAATATCCGACATAAAAAAATATATAACAAATCTAATTCAGATAATTGTTCATTCGAGAAAGAATACTAAGTGTTAGTATTACAATTCTTAATTGAAAAGGGCACATATAATATACATTTGAGCGATGTGGGATCGTTGTATGCTAAGAGAGCCTGTTGTCATCTCATTAATGAATGGTGTTAGTCAGGTTTAAAGATTTTTGTATATATAATTAATTAATCCACATTCGATTAATGAAAATTTATTTTTTATAATCTCTCCATAATTTTAAATAAAAATGATAGCATGAAATTCAAACCCGCGAAAGACATTATCATATAAGATTTATTTATTTAAAAAAAATAATTGTGTGCATATTCTATTTGATAATTATGATCTTATCATGTATGATTAATAAAAATTATATATATATAAAGAATATCAAAATCATAAAAAAATTCTAAAAATATCATTTAATAAGTTTTATATAAATTCAGTTTAAAAAATAATTTACAAAACAAAAACAAACGCTCACTAAATTGTCAAGATACTTAATTAGGACACAGTGATTGAATAGTTTAGATGATGAAACTGAAAAGGGAATGAAGGAAAAGGGCAGACAAGTCAATTCATCAATTTCATTTCACTCATTATTTTGCTTTATTGCCAGAGGTGTTTTTTGTCCTTTGCGTTTTGACCCAAATTCTGGATCGGTTAATTTTAATAGTTTTATAAATAAATAAAAAATAAAAATAGAACAATTTTTTCACGGTTCAAATCGACTCGGTTTTGATACCGGGCTGCCATTGCCGGTTAGGGGACTGGGCCATTGACGAAGTCCAGTCTTGCTCCTGTTGGGCCATCAAGTGCTTTAGGCCTACAAGGGAGGAGCCTGTATGACTTGAAATAGACCTCTGACTCGAGTCCTGACCCGGGTTAAGTTAAAACTTAGATGAGAATTCGGTTCGACATCTTATAACCCGGTCGAAATTTGGTTTGATAACATGATTTTTAACTTGAAAAAAATAAAATGTTATTTTGATTGATTCGATTCAATCTAGATTAACTCATATAACTCGCGACTTGATCTCCAATAAAATCATTATGTTCAGCTGGTTTTAACGTCTAGATTTTGAATTCTAACCGTCAACTTCTGACCACCGTCAACTTCCTTGAAAATGAACGTTGAGGAGTTTATAGGCAATAGGCTGAACAAATGAGAATCACATCAACTTCAAGTTATAGGGTCATTGAAGAGGCTTGATTGCCCACCAATGATTTTAAGTTACTGTTTAGAAGTGTATTTTAGATTATTTTTTAAAATAATTATCGTTTAGAAATGCATCAAGATAATTTTTTTAAAATTATTTCTGATACTAACATATGAAAATGATATAAAAATACCATTTTTTTTAATATAAAATAAATAAAAAAATATTTTTATAACGCAATATCACACAACCCCATTCGTTTGATTAAGGGTGTTTGGGAGAGCTGTTGTTGTAACTTTTCAAAATCTTTTTCGTGCCGAAATATATCAAAATGATATTTTTTTATTTTTTAAAATCATTTTTAACATCAGCGCATCAAAATGATCTAAAAACATCAAACCATATTAATTTTAAAAAAAAAACTGCAAATCAGCGTTTGAAACGCCGGCCAAACAATCTCATATGAAATTTGGCTGAGTGGGGGGCTATCTCACAGGCAATAAAAGACAGTAATTTTTGAATTATCGTGCTGTGATAAGAGTCTTGAAAGGGAAGACAAGCACCCATTTTTGGTGTAGAAGTTGGTGATGGATGGATTATATAATGGGTCGGTGAACATCGTTTTAGAAGTCATCGTTTCCTAGCGAGAAAGTTTTGTCTGTGAGTATATGCAAGGAAGGTGAAGAGGTCTTAGTTGTACAAAGTCGGTTTATTTTTGCATTTTAAAAATAATTTAAATTTTATTTATTTCTACTATTATTTGATATGCTATTACTAAAAATAAAAAAAATAGTGTATATATATATATACACACACACACTGCTCCCCACATTACAATTACCAAGAAAAGCCAACGAATAAATTAAATTCTCCGGCCAGTAATTAAAAGACCTCGAGCAATTTAGCAGGATGGTCCATCCCCTATCACTCTTTAAGTTCAGACAGTCCATAGCGAAATAGCATGGTTTGTAATGGATATATATAAAAATCATAATTGAGAAATACAATATTAACATGGTAATCACTAAAACACTACCAAAAAAGATTTAATTTCAGCGATTATTATAGTTTCGAATCATGGCAGGGTAGAGTGACATGTTTTAGAGCAAGAGTACGTATCCATGAATGTTATATTTGAGATATATTTACTATTAAAATTTAAATGAATATTATTATGGCTGTCATTGCTACCCCAATCTGTAAGCATTCCATGCAGTGCAGTGATCCCCTGTAGACACATCTCACAACAGTGGATTGTTATCAGAAGGTGACAATTTGCATAGGAAGAAGGTTATCATATATGTTGTTGTTTCATGGATCAGACTAGCTAGCTGTGGCCTATAGCACAGCAAATACAATACACGACTAGACTAGATCCCTGCACTGAGTTTCTGCCTGAATATTCCAAGTTGACGACGGAGAATACGACGGCCACTGCAAGGTCTTCGTCCTACTCGCCACACCCACATGAGCTCTGGCAAAACATTATGCAAGAATGTTAGACAGAGAAAACCAATTTTCTCCCTCGAATCGAATTGAGCAATGTTAATCTGCAGGGAGCAATGTCGAAGCAAGCATGCAGGCGTCGCTGGTCAAGGAAGGTGGGCATCGAGAGGTCTCTCTCTTGTTTATTTACATTTACATTTTGTTTCTCGCCCCGTTTCAAAATTATTTTTAAATCTTTTTTTTTTTGTGGTATTTATAATTGTTAATATAAAAAAATATCATTTTAATATATTTTTAAACAAAAAAATACTTTCAAAAACAACTATAACTACATTCTCGAACAGTCATTGCATTAGTGTTTGATATATTTCAAAAGCACTTTTAAAAAAAATTAAAAAAAATATATTTTTATTTTTCACTTAAAATTAAATTTTTTTGGTGTTTTAGATAATTTTCATTTGATGATGTTAAATTTTTTTTAATAAATAAATAAAATTATTTTAATATATTTATAAATAAAAAATACTTTAAAAAACAACTTCAAACTTCTTCAAACTTGCTGACCGTACTTAGCCAGCTAGCTTGCTTGCTTGTCAGCTTGAGAAGGGCTGCTACTAAAGCAACATGCCACTGAGATCAAGTGGGCCCAATTGAATGAAGAAACTAAAAGGAATTCTGGCTTCGGGGACCCTTCTCTTCCATCCTCATCATCATCTCATCACCGCTAAAGATTTAAAATGTAAAATCAAAATCAGCAGAAGATGACAGAAAATAAGGATTTTGTTTTGTTTTCTACTCTGCCAAGTGCATGGTGTTCATAGTTTTTTCACAAGTAATATTTGCATGGATCAATATGGCATGCATGCACATCAATCTGTTCTTTGATTAGTACAAGTGCATGCCATGCCATGCCTGCATCCGCCCCTAGGTTAACCCGACTACCCATGCACGCACCTCTCCTCCATTCCCTTCATAAATTAACCATCCAGGTAATTAATTAAGCCCCCGTGATTACATTAATCTTCACCGCATGACTATAGATGCTGTTGATTTTACCCTGGAAAAATTAATTATGATGCTATCAAAAATCTCGAGCTGATACGGCAACGGTATTCTCGTTTCATACACGAAACAAAAAGGGAAAAACAGCCATAAAAGTCCACTTCTATCGTCACGATTTGACACCCCATTAATTAAATTTTGAATTTTTTGCTAGAATCAAGCTAGTGGAAATGCTACGGGGGCGCCGGGGCTTGAAATTAAGAAAATTGAACCCTTTGCCATGGGTATTAAACCAGTGGATGGAAACTCGTGAACCTAAAATATAATCTAGGCAGGGTTTTATTTTAAATATTTACGTCGTATATTCGATCCACGATGACGATATTATTAATTTAATCATACTCAAGCAAGATTTGGATAATAAAATCTATTTAATTTTTTAAAATCAAACCATATTGCTTTAAATTAAATTAATCTCAGGTGACGACCCAGTTAACTTCATAACTCAACGACACGCACCCTAACCTCAAAACGGTGGTTCAAGCTCAAAGTGGGGCCCAGCAACAACCATCCTATTTGTATCCTCCATTGATGGAAAGAAACAGAAGGTCCATCCAAATCTACGAGTATTTTCCACGGGCAATCTTCTCCTGCTCTCCCCTATTCTGTGCATTTCCGTTCTGGTGTTTAATTTTGGAAGCTCAGGAAAGGCATGCCATGTATGCGACGGGGGAGCGAGGAGAGAGGGGCTGTTTGGCACGGCGTGACATCAGGTGCATGCAAAAAGAGGTGTGGAATGAGTACAGGAAGAGAAGAGATGAGAGAAGGTGTATCGTAAAACCATGCAATCTGCCTCTCTCTCAGACAGTCGTTTCCAATCTCTGCCATGATTTCGGGTGGATGAGCAGTACTGATCAGTAAAAGAAGTGACGCAAGATACGCTCATCTCTCGTGAAAACGCGTGCTTGGAAGCGTGTGATGGGGATTTCGAATTCAATGCAGAAACCCCTCCTTCCTATCCTAACTTGGACTTTTCCTTTCTCCATTGTCTTATGGCGGCAGAGAGAGATAGGGATATTTAGAGGCCAAGCCGAGGCTGGCATCATCACCACCATCAGCGGCAGTAGAGAGAGAGAGAGAGGAGAGGGTTTTCTTTCTCTGGTTCTGATAGAGAGAGTAATGGAGGAGATCTGTCAATCCGTTTCTGCAAGCTTCGTACAAATAGTCTATGAAAAGAGAATCAGAGCCCCACATTGTCTCCATTATCAGCCACAGAGAGAGAGAGAGTACTAGCTAGCTAGTATTGTATATATACTAACCACTGATCCGTATTTTACAGCCACCCTTGTACGCACCTTGTGTACAATATGCAATGTATAACAAGTTTCTCAAATCCGTTAGTTTAGTTTTTCAATTGAAACGAAATGTTTTGATTTTAAAATATTTTAGTATGCTATTTTAGCATTGTATTGTTTATGTATATATATATATATAATTAAATATAATAATTCAAAAAAAAAATTCAAATCTAAAAATAAAATTATTTAGAATTGTATAATTTAATCTAAAAAAACACAATAAAATAATTTTTCTGAATAAAACTATGAATATGTATAATATTACAAGAATACAATCATCAATCTCGTAGGGTCATTATATTTTCTGACTGCTCTGAAATTTTAACATAGTATATATAAATATGTCAAAAGATTCATCATAAAATTATAGAATAATTAGAAAATATAATGATTAGAGATATGATTGATATTGAAAAATTATTCATTATTTTAAAACATATTATTTTTCCGAAATGAAACGAGTGGAATGAAACCAGAACATTCCGGTCAAATTTGAGCGAAATTTCGCTCATTTCTAAAACAAAATTAGCAACAATGATATATACATTTTTCGACAGCTTAGGAGTGTAATATTGATTATTTTTGAAATTATATTTTTTATTTTTAAAAAAATATTTTTAACACCAACATATAAAAATGATTTAATAAAAACATCAAAAAAATTCATTTTAAATAAAAAAATTATTTTTTTTCTAAAATATATTTTAAATAAAATGTCAAATAAGTTGGTATAATATAGAAGCGTCCAAAGCTCGAGCGTGATCTTGATCAGTTTTGGGTTAGAGCTAGCAAGGTTAAGGTTGTACGGTGTGCAGAACACTTTCGAAGCTGTTTGGAATAGCTTCTCAAATTGTGTTTTAATTTTTTTTCATTTTAAATAAATATGTTTTGATATTTTTATATTATTTTGATGTGCTGATGTCAAAAATAATTTTTTTAAAATAAAAAATATCATTTTGATATACTTCAGCATGAAAAATATTTTAAAAAGATACAACAACTGTTCCAAACAGGTCCTTCATCTCTATAGATGTCTAGATTTTTAGACTCACGTGCGTGTACCATGTTTGCAGACAATGGAAAAGAGCTCCACCTCCAATACAACTTGTTTTTCACCAAGAAGATGAGGTACATTATGCTAGCTAGGTTCGAGATTTTTAGACTCACGTGCATGTACCATGTATGGTTCGAAAGTAATTAGGAAACAATTTGTTTGGTTTTAATTTTGAAAAAACTTGAATCAAACCAAATAAAAAACATTTTAAATCAAAATCTACAAAAAATAACTCATCTAAAAGAATTAAATTATAGGTATTTTCTTTTTTTTAAAAAAATATTACAGCTACAGCGGCGAGTTTGATTCTTTTATTCCATTCAGTTCTATTCATTCTATTTTATTTTTTAAAATAAAAATAATTAAAGAATACTATTTGATACAGATAAATATTTTTTAAAATATTTTAATTATACTCCGACTGAAAGTCAAACCAAACTGTTTGAATCCATGCTCCTATTTATTGCAAATTAATGTTTAATTGTCTTTCAAGTCTTGCCAATTATAACTTTCCAGGCCCGGTTAACGAGTGCGTTTAATACATTTATTAAGTGTCATTTAATGCCCAATAACCAATCATAATATTAATAGTTATTTAATATAATTAATTTTTTAAAAGTATTTAACTCTTATTATTTTCTAAGATAATGTATAAAGTTTAATAAAAACTAATAATATAAAATTCAAAATTTGTCTTTAAATGAAACATATTTTTCATTTATAAATATAAAAAATCCTAAAATCGCCTTACAGAAATAAAGTTTATCCAAGACAAAATGGGACATTAATTGAAATAAATAAAACTACATGATCAATGCGGGAAAAGCAAGCTAGTGCTATGAAGGATCATCTTGTTTTATTCGACCAATGGCATATTGTGATTGTATATATATATATATATATATAAATACATTAAAATAATTATATATATTTTAAAAATTGAACTTGCCAAAAGCCAAAAATAATAATAAAATATATAACTTGCAGCAACACTTTTAGAAAATAGTTCTTAATATAGAAGAGACTCATGATGAAAGTGGACATAAATGTTCAATTTCCCTCACATTTTGTGTACCTTTCTTGATCATTTCGTCGTCCTCGCCACATGGGTTTGGTGGAATCACTAGGGAATTAGGTATTTTGCCTTTTCAAGTTCTCTTATCAACAAAGTGTATGTTCAATTTTAGTGGCGACAACAACTCTTTATAAAATTAAGTAAATCATTTTTTATAAAAAAATAATTTTAAATTTTTAGTATTTTTAAATTATTTTGATATGTCGAGGTTAAAAATAATTGTTTAAAAATAAAAAAATAATATTTTGATGTATTTTTGAGCGACAAAACACTTTATAATCAAACTCAACCATACTCTATAATCGATTCTCGGATAAAATAATATTATATGTTGCTGTTATTTACAAATTGATCCGGTCAAATTCACTTAGTGGATTGATATATTGTTATGTTAACATGATTAGAACCTGATTTAATTTTAAAAAATAAAAAATATTATTTTATTTTATTTTAAAAATATAATAAAATGATATTTCTTTAAAATATGAAGCGAATACATCATTTTTGTCTACGTGTTTCATGCACAGGAATGCATTCAACACATGAAACACTAGATTTTTTTAATTTTATTCCTTTATAATAATGTTTTCTTACTTTTGCGGATAGAAAATCTATTTTGGAGGACCTCACAATTGATCCTGCCTTTATGAGAAGCTGCTGGCACTGTGAGCAAGAAGGTAGCTGCAGCAGGCCTTAATTTTCTCAAGAACCTGGCAACCTGTAGATGACTAAATGCACGCGCATCTATTTTTTGAAAAAAAAAAAAAAAAACAAAGAAAAAGGGACCCATGTCACAATACTTTTGAAATTCAAGATATTACTGAATATTTGAAATTATAATTAAAATTATTTTTTAAAATATTTTTCCGCCAGAAATATAATAAAATAATATTGTTTAAAGATCAAATATCATCACATAAAAATATAAAAAAAATTAAAATATCTTTTTCAGAAAAAGGTTTTGAATCTCAATGCGAGGGCCACATTCTACTCATGGAAATTACTTTGTACAAAGTTGAGAGAAATACAAGGAAGTGGAGATGAGCCTCCCATACAAAATTGGTGAATTTACAAGAAAAAAAAAGGGGGAATTTTGAAAACTAGTCCTCATCTAGTGAACAATTAATCAATCTCCCATCTAAGAAACTTAACCTAAGAAAACTTAACCCAAATTTCTCTCCCCCTTCTCGTCGTCATCTCCCTCACCATGATCTTCCAAGTATGATAACATGGGAATCACAAGATTTACTGTTCTCCATGATCGTCTTCCATTGATCACCTATGTCTCGCGCAATCTTAACAGCATCCGAGGCTGTTCCCAGGAGGCCTCTTCTCGTGAAACCCACCGTGTACAGCCCATTTCCGCCCTTCCAGCCGTCAGGAAAGGGTGGTGCCGGCATGCCATCCTTTGTGAAAAAATCACATCCCTGCATTAGCCATAAGTATAAATTAATCAATACAAGGAAAATTCAAACTGGGAGGACAGATTTCGAGGTTCGTTTAGCAAAACGAATGATATGATGTCATGAAAGCAACATCACATAAAACCCCACAAAGAAAAATATAATAACTACAAGCAGACTTTAACTGATTTTATTCTTTTTTTGCATGGAGAAAAGAGGAGATTTGTAGGTGTCTGCTCTCTGTGCATGCGTTCAGGGCAGAAAGGGATGGATGATTCATGAGAAGATGGAGCTAAAACTAGACCAGGATTAATGGAAAACAAAAGGTCAAAAATACGATTATGATGCCTGCGTGCGTACCTTGAGCCAAGTAGGCACGTTGCTTTTGTACCCCGTTGCTAAGATTATAGACTCGAACTTCTTTTCTTGACCATCCTTGAATTTGACCCCGTTTCTCGTAACCTCCTTCACACCTTCCATCACCTGAAACCCTAACTACAGTATTAGCTAAAATCCTGAAGGTGTTGCAGAAAGCAGCAGCAGTACTCATGCACAGACTTGATTTGTTTGTTGGGGTGTGCTTGATTTACCTTAATTTTGCCAGACCTGATTTGTGATAACGCGCCAACGTCTAGCACTGGTGTCTTTCCAGTGACATTCTTGAGCTCAATCGGGCCTGTTTTTGGTCGTTTGAGGCCTAACTGGTCTGTGTTTCCCAGGATGAAACCGGCTAGAAGGAGTAGAAATTTATCCACCAATCTTAAAGGTAACCACTTTAGAAGTGCCATGGCTATTCCGAATGTTGACATGCCAAACATCTCTCTGGGTAGAACATGCACCTGTGTTTACAAAACAAGACACAGATAATCAGAAGCCAAACATATCGAATCTGAAAACAATCTCAAAACCGAGCAATTGAATGAACAGCAACGTTAAAACCACAGAATTGGTTAGCTTACAGTGTTTCTGACGACCATGTGAGGGATTGCATTGTGCCTACAAAGGTCTAAGCTAACTTCCATCCCTGAGTTGCCACACCCAATAACCAGGACCCTTTGGTTCTTGAACTTAGAACCAGACTTGTACTCACTTGTATGTAGAATTGTACCTCTAAACTTTTCGTAACCAGCTATATCAGGTATAACAGGCTCTGCATTCTCGCCAGTGGCAACAATAAGCCACCTAGAATGGTACTCGAGCTCTTCAGTTTGCACCCTCCAGACCCCCTTAATGTGGTCAAATTCTGTCGTTTTTACGGCCTGGTTGAATTTAGGATGGATTCTGAAATGCG
Source organism: Salix arbutifolia (assembly GCA_025169955.1). Taxonomy (NCBI): domain Eukaryota; kingdom Viridiplantae; phylum Streptophyta; class Magnoliopsida; order Malpighiales; family Salicaceae; genus Salix; species Salix arbutifolia. The sequence continues at coordinate 18,430,176 of CM045907.1, forward strand.
AAGCATAAGACTCCATGTAAGAAATGAATTGGCCTTTTGTAGGGTACTTGGGGAAATCACCGGGGAAACCAAGAAGTGGGAGCTCACAAAACTGTTTAGGAAGGTGAAGTTTTAAGCGATCGTAGGTTTTTTGTTGCCAGAGAGAAGCTATGCAGTCATTTTTTTCAAGAATCAGAAAAGGGACTCCTTGCTGGGAAAGGCAAGCTGCGACTGCTAAACCAGATGGTCCTGCACCTACAATGATAGGTCCAAGAACCTTAACCAACTTCGCTCGGTTAAACCCTTGTTTTTCATGTTCTTTGCAATAATCCATGTTGGAAATCCCAGAAAAGAAATCCCAAAGAAAGTGAAAGAAACTAAAAAGATTAGTTCTTTTGTTTCCTGCACCTCCAATGACTCTGTTTTTGCTCTGTTTTCACCCTCTCAGAGAATGGGAGTTTGAAGAGAGAGAAAACGGTTCTTTTCGTGAGAAATAGTGAAAGAGAAGAGAATCAGAGGTCGAGAGTGTGAGGCTGAGGGCAATAAATGCATAGACGACAAAGGTTTTTATGAGAAGTGAGGTGGAGAGAGAAATAATATAGAGAGAGAGAGGGAGAGTTAATATTAGCAGAGAGAGAGGAGAGCGCAACGGTGTAATGAAGGCGTAAAGGTTAAGGATTGTTTGTCAGTTTGTTTATCAAGATTTTTGAAAAAAAATATTTTTTTTTTAAATTGAATTTTTTTATTTTTTTAAATATTTTAACATAATAATATCAAAAATAATTTTTAAAAAATAAAATAAAAATTATTTGGATTCATTTATAAATAAATAAATAATTTTAAAAATAATTTCAATCATACTCTAAGTATATACATAATCTAAGAGCCCTTTTCAATTACTATTAATAGGGATGGGTATAGCTTAATTCTGTTCAATTTTAACTAAAATATCCAATCAAGTTAAATTTATATAATTAGTTTTTCATATGATATCACAATTTGGTTTTTTTTATCAAGTTTTTATTAATTTAATTGCTCGATACTTTTGCTCCTTTGTAATTATTATTTTAATTAAAATATATTAAAACAGTATTTTTTATATTTGTTTTGATATCAGACATTAAAATTATTAGTTTATATATATATATATATTAGAAATTTAATATCATTTCAAATAAAAAATGCTTTAAAAAATAATTATAACGCAAAAACAATATCAATTAAAAACTTCATGTATTTTTATCTAAAAGAAACAATCATCATAGTAATAGAGTGAGGTGAATGAGTTTAAGTCTCATTTTTTATTTTTTGAGATATTGTGACGATTAAGATTGGGTTTAAAACAAAGAATAACATTTGAAAATTGTAATTAATGAATACAAAATGTAAGGATAGATATATTTATTTTAATTATAGTAGTTAGAATTATTTCGAATCCATCCTTTTATTATCACTAAGTTTTAATTTTAATTGATTTGTAAACAAATTATTCATATAGCTAAACATCAAAATATTATTAGCTCAAATTGGTGACATTTATTTATCATTTAAAAACAAACTAAATAATTGCCTTTGAATTTTAAAACTAAAGAGAAAAGGATGGTATTTCTTTGACAAGAGAGACCTTCTCATGTATAATCGAAAATTGAGAGCTTTGCCAAATGATGTCATGATCTAGTGGTGAGAGGGACTTGTTCCCTTCCTTTGCACCTGAGTTCTAGTCTCACCATACATGTTTATTACTCCCGCGGTTCCTTACCTGGTTACTAGGCTGTTTAGTGGGTTCATAGATTAGTTGTAGTGAGTGTAACTTGGTCCGAACACCCCGATTATCAAAAAAAGAAAATTGAGAGCTTTGAACAACTGGTGATCAAATTGAGAGTCTTATGAGGTGTTTGACATAGAGTTTCAAAAACACTTTTGAAAAAAATTGAAAATTTATATTTTTATATTTTACTTTAAATTAAAAAAAATTGGTGTTTCTGGATCATTTTCATGTGTTGATGTCAAATATTTTTTTTTTAAAAAAAACATTATTTTAATGTATTTTTAAGCAAAAAATATTTTTAAAAATAATCGCAACCATACTCTAAATAGACAATTAGAAATGCTTTGAGTAGCGTCATGAATGGTCGTTGACATGCATTTCTTGATGAGTTCCCCTGGAAATTTAAAAATACTTTGACCATGAAAAAAAAAGAATTTATATATTAGAAATTGTGAACACCAAAATTCATCATATTTTTTATTACAATATGGCATGTATTGTTTAAAAATAATTAATAATAAGAGTTGCTTTAATGACTTAAGAAATGTCTTGATATGGACTCTAAGATCACAGAAGCTAAATTTAATTTGTAAATCTAATTTGGAGATCACGGGTAATTTTTAAACTTTATTTGAGAAAATAGATTTAATTTTAGCATGTGAAAATTGCAATGGTAAAATAAAAAAATAATTAATATTAATTCTCTAAAACCAAAGAACATTCCATGAAGACTAAATCCCAACAAGTTAATTTTAAGAATTTATAATTTATAGTTTAAATTTTAATTTGAATTAAAAGCTATTAAATTGGTAAATTATGTCATATAAACACTAATATATTTTTTAAAAGAAAAATCATATAAACAACATTATTTTAATAAAAATAACAATATTGATACACGGGTTCAATCAACAATTCAATATCCCAAGTTCATTTTAGGTCAAATTCCAAAACAAATCTCACAACCATATCCATAGAAAACCAAAGAATTTTATATGAAGATTGAGAAATCGACTTTGTCATTCTTTTATTTGATTTTCATCTTGCCTTTTATTAATCATAATTATTAAACCCGACATAACCTAGTAAGTTATTCAAAAATAAATTATTGCTTAGAATATAACTCGAGAGAGGTTTTATTTTGAATTAAAAAAATTAATTATATCAAGTTAGTTGAATCTTAATTAACAATAATATTAAAAAATGGATTGACCCATTACCCTAACAGTTCAAGTCTTTTACTAAGTTAAATATGTATTACAAATTTCTTTGACAAGTTATGAAAGGTGAAGGATCAAATTGCAAGTGGAAATATAAGATTCAGGTGTTATGTAAAAAGTAAGATTTATGGGACCAAAATTGAACAGAAAGGCTTTATTATTGAAATTAAGGATTTAATTGCATCAAATTCAACTTCCGAGAGGCAATTAAGGACCTCAATGAACAAATTCAAAACTAAGGAAAAATATGTATAAAACACGTAGTTTTAGGTACCAAATCGATAACTTTAAGGGCTCAAGGAAAAATATAGTGTATTTGTTTAATCAAGGGCTAAATTGGTCAAATCCAAAATCAAAGATTAAAATGGAAAAGACACTCAAATCCAGAGTCAAAATATGATTTCAACGAAAGTTGAGAATGGAAAATTAAAAGTGTAATTGAATAAATTAAAAGCATAAAGGTGTAACCAAACATTTCAAAACCAAAAAACCTTGATTTTAAAGGTTAGCCTAAATGGTGTCGTCTCATAAGCATTTAACACCTATCTTCCTTAATTAGGGACACACCTTCATGCAATCTAATGCAACATTTCAGTTCATATCTAGGACTAAAATTATAATCATTTGACCCACAAACACCCCTTATATAATCCCATGATCTTAAAATTCAATGTTTGTATCCAACATTCACCGTTTATTTTTTTTAACTTCTTGTCCCTAATTAACTATCACTTCATATTAAAGGAAATGCTTATTGGGGAGGTAACTTCAAGGAATTAAATATGGAGCTACAAATATCGACCTTGTCTAGAACACCCATATGCACAAAACCATCAAGCTATTTTTCATGCTCATATTTCAAATTGGTATAGAAGGTCCTTATCAAAAGTTATAAATCACTTTCTCAAGATCAGAAGGCTAGAAACACATTTTTTGTCTATATAATTTCTACAAAACCATTTTTTGTAAAAAACCAACAAGGTTGTAAAATGCTAAAGCCCTAAAACCCCCGTAAAAGATCGATTGATACGTGGAAGCTAGGCAACAACAAAGGAGAAACAAAGAGAAAACAAGAAAAAGTTAAAAGAAAGAAGTAAAAGGAATTTGAGATGGGGTGGGGATTTGAAGAAAGTGTAAAAGAGTAGATTTAAAACCTTTGAAACCATGTAAGGTGGAGTCCATATGACCTCCCTAATTACTTGAGTGTATTGTTTCAATACATTTTAATATTATTTATTGATTTTATTGCATTATGTCTGATTAGGAGTCCCAAAGTTTGTTCTCAATAGCATTGTATTGTATTTAAGTGGTTGTTTTGTTTTTCTATTCCAATTAAGATGTTGAAATTGTTTCAGCATTTAATAGTGTGAAAAGTATAAGTTGAAATGCATGAGTTTGAGGGCTTAAATAGATGTTCTAGGTTTGGTAATGTTTATGGGATTTTTTTGCATGTTCATTGTCTAAACATTGCTTTAGGTATTAGTTTTGATGCCTTGTTTTGAGTTCATTTTGGTTTATTTATGTTCTTACAACATTATTAACAGATAATCTAAGGTTTATATATTTTATAGCATTGTTTAGAAATTTTAATCCTAGGATTTTAGTTTGGTACTGAAACTTGTTTCCACCAAATTTTAGAATTTTAGTGAAAATCGAAGTTAATAGACCTTCAATTATTGATATATGCATGAATTCAATCTTTCCCATTTCTAATTTTGATTAAAAACTAGTTTGGAATGAGTTTTGTGTTGTTGGGATTCAAGATGAACATTCATTGAGTTATTCATCTCATATGTTTTTATATTCGTTTTAATTCATTATTTTTAGTTTTAGTGTTTTTTAAGTTTAATTTCTTTGGTTTTTTGTTTTGTTTATTTAGTTTTTGTTGGGTTAACCTCAATCTAATGAACTTGATAAGGGTCAAACAATTAAGTTGATTCAATGAAGTTAAGCAATCAAGTCAGCCAAATGAATTAACTCAGAAATAAAAATTTATGTATTTGATGTTTAAAAAAATGATTTTTGCCAAACTTTGCTTTACAAAAAATTAAAAAAGATTATTCTCTTTGTTTTTTTTCAATTCAAATGGTTAAATGTCTTAAAAAAATCATGCATTTTTAGTTCAAATAATTTCATATTTGATTTTGCATACATTTGAGGATTTCAATAAACAATTTTATAAAAACATTAAAAATTAAACCAATATTTCAAAAAATACAATTCACCTATTTTTAATTCATGGGTTATCTTAAAATACTGGACCTATTAGTAGTTTGATATTTAAATATTAGTGATTTACCTGAAAAAATTCTCAAAGTTATCTTATACATCCATCAATTTTAATTAAGGGTATTTAAACCAATCATTCTTCAATTCATGAGATAATGCTGAGAAAATAATGGATTTGTTGGTAGGCTGATATTTAAATATCAGTTATTTATCCAAAAAAATTCTCAGGGTTATCTAAAATATTCATAAAGTTAGACTGTGAGCATTCTGACCTTCATAATCATCTCGTTTTGGTCTAATCTAGGTGAACTCTATCAGAGTACCCATACGAGTCCTGCAAAAAATAGAGGTATAAGAATTTTGCAGAGAAGGCAACCCAAAACCGAAACCATTTACCAGGGAACTATCAAATCTCAAAACTATATTAAAGCCACAAAAAATAGCTTACCTCGAGTAAAGCGTGTTAATACCTTTTTTAAACACAACTATCCTATTACCCTTCCAAACCTTTAAAAATCATTATATTAATGAGATTTTACTAATATCTCTAATCAAATAACTAGATGACAATTCTCAAAACCCTTAACGCCATCACACCGACCCTATGACAAGATACTTGATGAAAGTCTACTAACTATACTACTGATTGCTAATACTATGTTTTATTATTTAATAATTGTACTATTATTATTTTATCAAGAGCATAATAAACCATAAAAACTATACTCGAGAAAAATGATATCAGCTACTCCTGGAATTATATCTAGGTTTGGAAGCACTGGGTTGGATGCGCCGCCCTTGATTTTCCTTGAATATGTCACACATGGCATCTTATTCCATCGCATATGTAATTGTACTTTGCAAATAATGAATTTTTTTAAAAAAATAAGCGGAATTGTGAATTTATATTAATTAAAGACAACAAAGTTTATATATTCGTCGTCATTATAATGCTATAAACTAGCTAGGGCTAGCTTCATGTGCTGCCCTAATGCTAAAACTTTGTTTTCATGATGGGTGTGGTGCGGCTCCATATTCTTTTAATTATAATTTGAGTATTTTTTTTCTTAAGACTTTATTTAAAAAACTGTAATTTATAGTGTTTTTTAAAAATAAGTTTTCAAACCACAAACACAAAAACTACTATAATACAAAACATATACTTAGGGTAATTATACCCACCAGCCCCTGTCTTTCTAAGAAATTTGCAGCATGCAGCTGTCTAGAGCCCAACGGATATAGCACATAGGCAAGATGAATTATTTTAGTTATGGTGGTGGTAAAAAATTGGGACTAAAAAGTTTTTTTTTTTGTGATTTTAGATTTAAAGATTGTGGTTGTTCATATGATAATCAATGTAAGTGTATATGATTGTTAACTTTAGAACTCATGGGTTTAGTCAATATGCGTAGAAATTGGCCTCAACACCCACGTTAGTAAAAAAAAATTCTCATCTTTATTTTAAAAGGCGTAAAAATGTTGTTAACTTAATTTTTTTTCTTCTAATTTTATGTTTTAAAGGGACACTAAACGATTAACATTTGAGAATTTTCAACTACGAGACAAGAAATTCAGGTCCTAGATAGAATCGATCAAGATTTAGTCACTCCTCGTCATTCAAAAAAGTTTAAAGAGTTATACAATATAGTTTTTTCATGGCTAAGATTTCAAGAAAGGATTTTAAGTGAAACTCGTACAAAATATAGATGTATATTGATTATTCAATTATTTTTAAAAAATATAACAGAGGAAAAATATAATTTTAACTCATACTTCACCATTCGATCATATATATATATATAAGTATGAATGGTTTAAGATCAAGTACCGAGTGCACCTATAAAAAAAAGAGGGATCAGATTAATGAATGATTAATGCCCTATCATCCCCATATCCTCAAGGAGACTGCAATGATTGTTTTACTTTTATTATTTTTCTGGGAACAATGAGTTTATTTTTTATTTATTTTAGATTCGAATTTTATAATTGTTGATATGATAATTATTGGAGATTTATAAAATTATTTATTTTAAAACCTATAAAATTAATTGAGATACACGCAAGCTGATTTGAACGTATAATGTTAATAAAAAAACAACTCATCACTGTAACATTTGATAATTGGTTTCCCGACTCTTGTTAAGTTGCTATTCCATTCAAGGGACAAGATAAATTCCGCACTCAAGGCCCAAACATGCCATAATATTTTTGATTATTAAGTTTTTAAATATTAATTAATATGAAAAGTGATCTAGATAAAATATTTATCTTTTTATGTAACAGATTCAATATTTAAATACAACAAGTTATGTTCATTCTCAAACTCTTTACCAAACAAGAAAAAATATTTTTTTTTCATGGGTTCTTGCCATAAACTCAGTTAATTATCGAACCATCCTAGTTTTAGAGATTAATATAAATCATATTCTCGGACCTCACCTATCAGCTTAAGCAATGGTTCCTTGACATGGTATCAGAGCCTTGTTGACTCAGAGATCACGAGTTCGAATCCCACCACCCTTATTCTATTTGATAAAAATCAAGCACAAGGTAGAGTGGGTCTGTGTACAAGTTTCAAGCTCAAAAAGCTTTCACTTGAGAGGGTGTGTTAGAGAATAATATAAATCATATTCCGGGACCTCACCTATCAGCTTAACCTTTTAGGTGAAATGGTTCCTTGACACCTAGATCATATCTTATCCCAATTCTCTAATTTACATCCCATGCCCATCACTTACACCTATACACATAATCTTGTTAATTCCAATGATATCCCTTCTTTACACCGTATTTATGTTTTCCCAATAATATTTTACAGATTTCATTATCTATTTATACCAAATTTAAGCCGGGCTACTTTGAATTTCATTGATTTATATTTCAATACATTTCTTCCCCTACGCATCACTTTCGATTACATTTTATTTGAGTCTATGGATATTTTATTTACTTATTTATTTATTTTAAATTCTTAAACCCTCACCATTCCTGTAATTAAATTACTCATTTTATCTATTAATATAATATTTTTTAACCGACATTGTGAATTTTTTATTCAGGGATCTACATTTTAACCACCGAGTATTATCATAATTACTTATAGATGTAAAGATAGCGACAGATCATATTTCTTATGATGATCAAGCATATTTTAACTAGAAAGCAAATAAAAATAACTACAATTAAGAAAATTAATCCACCCGCGAAGAAAAAAAGTTTTACTACAACAAAGCAATGATTCCCTATCCTATGGAACTACGGTAGTTGTGACATTAGAAAATTATATAAATCAATCCTCTTGCCAAAGCAACATTCTTAAAGCGACGAAGATCGTGTGCTAATAATTTGACAAATCAATAATTAAATCATATAATAGTGAGTTGTCCGACATATTTAACAAAAAGAAGTCCAAGGGTTTTACCGACAGGGTTTTTTTATTTTTATTTTTAATTTTAGTCAGAGTTCAAGTTAAAACGAATGTCGACGCAACATCCATGATGTATCCGTTCACACATCTCTCAATCAATGATGACAACTTTAGTCTCCAAAAAGGATTGAGCTTTGAAGTGAGAAATTGGCAAGGTCGTATGATTTGTTTGTAAGCATAGCATTGTTTTTTTTTTATTATTATTATTATTATTATTTTAATTTTACATTTTCTCATGCCTATTGTTTGATTTCTTTAGCATCAATTTAATTTATCTCTTTATCTTACTGATTTAATGAAGCTAACATTTTATCCCTTTTCCCGTAGTTTAATATATATCTTACAAGAAATATATATTTCAACTCGAACTCGATATCTGCGATATAAATGGTAAGAATTTTAACATCACAACACACCTTTTAGGACTATAATATATTGATTTTCTTACTAACATCTCAACAGTGTATCCTTAGAGTAAATCTTGCACGTAAAGATCACAGATATGAACCACACAAATAGTTGCTGAAGGTGACGAGAAATCAGAGCCTGGTTCCTATTTCTAACATTCTCGTTGAACCCATGGCCACTGTGGTTTTTGTCGTTGACATGAACCGATGTGAGCCGGTCCCCACCCACCCCCACTGAGCTGCCCGGGTCCTCACCTTTTCTCTCTCGTTCGTCGCGGCAGCTAGCCTCCTTGACTTGCTATTTTCACACTTGCGCATCTGCCATTCTTAATTCCCATTTGCCCAACGAGATCTCTGGATATCTCTTAGGGTTTCGAGCCCGCATATGACTATTCAACGGCTGTAGAAGAGAAAGTTGCATGCATATTTACTGTCAAGTGCAAAAACCAAAAGAAATTTCAGCTGTGAACGTTTTTGGGAAATAAACAGGACAGAGGATTTGGTCACAGTTGCAAAAATATCAGACGATGATGGGTGTTTGATATTGTATTTTGAAAATATTTTTTTTTAAAATAAAAATAAATTACTTTAAATTAAAATTTTTAATGTTTTTATGCCCTCAATTCTATTATCGATCGCTTCATGATCATCTGGTGATGCTTTAGCGCATGCAATCATTAAAGCATTATTATATGTACACGTACCGATTTTATTGATGGGCTTCAGCGATATAACGGGTAATCTTCCTTCCTCAACCATCAAATTCTCTTCTCATCATTTCTTTTTCGATTCAATTACACCTTTTGGTAAAAAAACTTAAAGTTTGCTAACCAACATCTACATAAAGCAAAAAACTTTATAGAGCAAAGCATATGAAAATCGAAGAAAAAGAATCGGACCTCGTCCAAAAAGATTTATAGTCTAAAATAGGCGAATAAAAACGTAAAATTTACTTAATCCAGAAATAAAAAAATAAAAAAATATAGACAACTTTATAACATGACCATAGACATGCTTGTAATATATTTGATATGATTTTTGCAAATTATTATATTTTTTAAATTTTGTCTTAAAAAGAAGGTACAAGTATATTTGATTAGAAATAAATTTTGATTGAAATTTAAAATTCTAATTTAATCAAAAGGTAAAACATTAACATGTGCATTTATAATCTATACTATATTGTTTCTTCAAATATTTTTATTTCTTTTAAACCCAGACCAAAATAAATAAAAAACTAAATATGTGCTTAGTATTGCATTATTTTTTGCGATTACATTTTGAAAAAATAAGTTTAACAAAAACTATAAATTAAAACCTTTTCAGACTCAAGTTTTCATTATGAAATAAAAAAATCCAACTACTCTTACAATTATAATTAATCTAAAAATATCTCTTAACGATTTGGATCACAGTATCAAAATGCCACGTGGAACCTCCGTCGCGCGTTTCGGGACGGGTGAGTTTAGGAAGAGCCGGGGCAGGAATCTGCTCCTAATTTGCCATTGAATAACTGAGAGCGTGAGACAGATTGTACGGATGGATATCTGTATCATAGTCCCCGGCCGAGTTGGTGTTTAGTTTAGCAGTCGTCAGGCCCACTTGGCATGATGTCACGTAACAGAAGCAAACCCGTCGTACCCTGCCAGTCACGTGGCGTTTCTAACCTCCAATAGAATCTTAATGACTGAAAGTATCGAAAAGACCAAAACGACCTTGACTGGTGACTGGTGGAAGCGCAGAGAAATACACTTTTTAGTTTTTTGGTGTGAGAAGCGACCCTTTTTGGTATTAGGATCGGTGCCCTTGATTGGACGGTTGGGGTTTTTTTCGTCATCACCTTAGACTACACGTGTCGAAACCCCCTTTGCCTGTTATGGTATAATTTGACAAAATGTGTTTAAGCTTTGAATTTTCGATCTTTGTGCTTTAGAGCATGCCCGAATCTGAGCCATTGACTGGACTGCTGAAGAGGGGGATCATTCGAACTCCAAGACAGATCTAACGGCTGGGATGCTTCAGAATTTACTGTTTTGACCATTTTTGTTGACACGATTGATTGACCTGTATTAATTAAATTGTGTCCCTCGCTTTTTGTCCGTTTATCAATCACCACCCATAATATCGATAAAATTGCAATTACAGTCTTCTTTCTAAGCGATTACAATTTGACCACACCATAGAGGTTGTCAAGCCTAATCGTGAGTAGATTGATCGATAAAATTATATATATATATAATCAAGCTATAAAATAGATTGATCAACTCGTGAGTAGAAATGGAGGTGTTTATGTTTATCATTTCTTTAAACGAAGGGGAGGAGGACATGAACACGGAAAGAAATTCCAGGATCCAGCAAAGGTGGTGTTATATGAATCCCAGCAATATGAGAAATACAATCAACCGATCCCCCTCCATTGATATGATTGCACGGATATTCGCAACTCTTAGCTTTTATAGTTGGATTTATGATCATGTACAGAACAAAATTTCTGGCTCCCTCGAAAAACTTTCAAAATTAATTATATATAAACTAAGGTGGAACCTGAAACTTTCTGCAATGGCCACTAATATATATGCTGCGTACAATAGAATCCAAATTGCCTGACTCCATAGTTGCATGCGCAAAGCTTTTTCTGCAAACTAGCTAGACAAGGCTCCAGCTTCCTAGCTAGTAGTAACTTTGGAATCCAACCTCCCTGCAGCAAGGATCTTCTATTATTATTATTTTCGCATTTTGAATGATACAGAAGGGAGAAAAGTTGAGGACCGCATGAGGAAAGATACAACTAAATAAATTATCACTGTCCCTTTCAAAAAGCTTAAACAAATTGTTCAGGCTGGTGATCATGGCCGCATGGTGATGCGCAGAAAATTAGGCCCCATGTGGCGAGCTTTCCTTGCCAATGAATATTTTCTGATATTTAGAAACGTCTGGACCAGCAGCTAGGGTAGATAGTCTTGCATGGATGGCATATCCTTTTCTTTGAATAATGTTCATTGATATCTTCGTCAATATCTAGCTAGGTCCATGATTCTGCTGCTGCTGCTGGTGGAAGCTGCTTTAGCTTCTTTAGTGGGATACCATTTGCTTATATAACTATTCGACAATGATTCTAGGTTGGCCACAGCAAATTTGACGGTACTCATTTGCTAGCTGTGAATTTCATTCTATCATTTTCATGGGGTGTTCTTGTGGCAATCATTAATTTGTACACGTTTTGCTGTCTCGAAATGCAATTTTCCTTGCGAGAAGTACATTGGTTGTTGAATAATAAGATGGGTTTAGGCTTCATTCTTGACAACATGATGATTTAGTTAATCGCGTTCTTCATCAAGCCATTAGGCCAATTACAATGATTGTATAAAACGTCATGGTGGATCACTTTTAAGTTAATTTCTTGCAAAAGTCCTGACATCCAAACAGGATCAGCCAGCCTCCTCTTCATCTTCATCTTAATCTGTATTCTTTTCTTATACTTTCAAAGAAGTGATAGAAAATAATATATATCATATTCTGGGTTTTTATTAACAATTTAAATTTTTAGATAAAATGATTTCTTAACATGCTATCAGAATTTTATTAACTCAGCGATCACGAGTTCGAATCTCACTACACTCATTCTATTTGAAGAGAAATCAAGCACAAGATAGTGTGAGTTTGGGCAAGTTTCAAGCCCAAATGACTTTCACTTGAGAGGATGTATTAAAAAATACTATTAATCATATTTTGAGATCTCAACTTACAATTTAATCTTTAAAATAAGAAGATTCCTTGACACAAAGTTTATACAAGCAGATGCAGATGCATGAAAGAATAAATTTGGTGAAGTGAATCATGGAATATCCTAGATACCTAGATGGAATGGTAGCGTGGCTCTTTAACAAGCTCTGGCTACAAATCTGAACGTATCTTGTTTCTAAGTAGGTAACACATTATCTTCTTGCCACCAAAAAGCTTGGTGATCGAATTCTATGATCCTGTAAAATCTGTATCCACAGGATTTTGCCTATGAAGTGGCCCTCTAAGACCATCAATTCGTTTCTATCTCCTCTTTTTCTTTTTCTTTTGTATCTTTTTGGTGGAACCGAAAAATATTGCAGGATTTGATGGGAATGTAAAGAGGAAACAAACGAAACTGGCCTGAGGCCTAGCATGTAAATACCTAGCTAGCTACCCACAGTTTTTGTCAAAAAAAAAGCAGCTTTATGCAGGCCTTCAAAAAGAAAGATCGCCATCTTAGAGGCAGCTCGCTCAAAATTTCAACCCCATTTTAGGGATGCATGTTAGTAGAAATTCTCTGCGTGGTTGTGTCTTGTTTTTTTGTAGCATGCAGAACGATGAGTGATAGAGAGATTTGGGTCAACGTTTTCTTACCTCTAGGCCTCGGGCTCCACCTTAGCCACGGTCCCCGAGCCTCTTAAAGAAACGATGTGGTGGTAGCTTTGTATGCACCATTCGTGACTCGGGATAAAGATTCCATTCTTCTCAGTATCTCACCGTTTACCCTGTTCTTTGATTCCGCACGTGTGTCTTATTCATGCATCTATTGCTCTCTTTATGTCGAGTTATTTTTTTATTTTATTTATCTTGTTTTTAAAGTATTCTTTATTAAAAAATACACTTGATTATTAGAAGATTTACCTCGTGCACGTCAAATTACTAAAATACACTTCTTTTTATTAATATTGTATCAGTATCCATGCATTTTCTGCCTTGTATAATAAGAAAATAATGACTTATTTGTTCAAAAAAGTACAGTGTGAAATTAAGAGGCTGTTTGGGACAGTTGTTGTACCACCATTTACCCAAAAAAAAAATTTCATTTCAAATGAATTTTTTTATGTTTTTAAATCATTTTGATGTGCTGATATCAATAATGATTTTTTAAAAAATAAGATAAAAATTATTTTGATGTATTTCTAAATGAAAAGTACTTTTAAAAGCAACCGTAACCGTCTTCCCAAACAGGCCCTGAATGAATTTAAAAAAAATATTTTCATGAAATAAAATATTTTGACGAGATTTGTATTTTACAATATCTAACACAAAATGCTTGCAATAAAATACACATGATTAATTTGGATTGGAAACCAACAAACATCATTAATCACCTTATATTATATTAAAAAATAATCCTGTATTCAATAATTTTTCATGCTTTTTAACTAATTTGTTGTGCTAATATAAAAAATAAATCTTATTTTTAAATAAAAATAATTTAAAAAATAACCAATAAAACTCAACAATAATTAAATAAAGACACCACGACGCTGCCAGCACTCTCCAGGAGAGAGAGAGACTTGCAGCGATGAATTTGTGTATATGAGAAAAGTTATAAAAATAGTTTATAAATTTTGAAGTTAAAAATTAATAGTTTTTCAATCTCAATTGCTTGTGATATGCTTGTTTTAAATTTTGAAAATTAAAACTGAAATAAATAATAAAACACTACATAGTTTTTTACCCGGTAATAAAAAAATATTTTTAAATGAATTTATATAGTAATTAAAATTATTTAATATTGCCCGTTTTGTTTGGGTGTAATATTGTAATACATAATATATTTTAAAAAAATATATCAATACATCAAAATCATGAAAGGTAATAAAGAGATTTAATGTTTTTTTCTGTAAAAAATAATTTAAAAAACATAGGCACACAAATTAGAAACGGGACCGTAAATTTCTATTAGCAGTAAGAAGAAGCCCCATTTTATTTATGAGAAAGATATGATAAGGTTTTGATTTATTTTTTTTATTCAAAGGAAATCCCATATTTCTGTAGATATTTTTTTGTGAGATACAATTAAGTAAATAAAACTCTGATTATTTCAGATATTTATAAAGTTAATATTCCTTGGCTCAAACTCAAAATTCATAAAATATATCTTAAATTTTTTATCCTCGTATAACACCTATTAAAAAATAAGGATTTAAAAAAATAATCAAGCAAGAATAGAACCAGAACCAAAGTAGCCCAAAGAGACCTTTTACTCGTCTTCCCTACTTAGATAAGTCATAAAAGAAATCATTAGATCAACTGTGTGTGTCTACACACACATATATATATATATATAATGTTAAAATCATTAAATAATTCATTCATGTATGTTTTATAATTGCTTTGCAGCCAAAATATAACACTATAATGTTTTCAGTAGCATTTCATGTTAAAGAATAATCTCATCTAAAATCTCAAGTTTATCGATAAGGCTCAAAATATGATTTATATTATTCTCTAACACATCATTTTAAGTGAAAATTATTTAGACTTGAAACTTGCACACAAGGCCATAATACCTTGTGTTTGATTTTTATCAAATAGAATGAGGATGGTGAGATTCAAACTCATGACCGCTGGGTCAATAAGGCTCTGATAACATGTTAAGTAACTATCTCACATAAAAGCTCAAGCTTAAGCTTATAGCTGAGGTCCCAGAATATAATTTATATTATTCTCTAACATTTCATAAGAAAATAATTATTTAAAAATATAGTCCAAGTCTATAAACATTTAAATCTGGGTAAAAAAATTCTTCACGGTCAAGGCTTAGGATTATAATGAAAATGGAATAAATATTTCATGGAGTCGATACGTGGAGTTGTTTTACAGCCCTATCATCCATGTGTCAACATGTTGAGCAGACAGCAGTCGCGGAATTTCATGAAATCAAATGGGCTCGAGTTGTTGTATACCAACGTGACCAGCCCATTAGACCCAGAGGGCCTGTTTGGGTCGTTAGGTGACATTTCGAAAGCCTTCCAATTGTACTACTACCTCCTCGTTTTCAGCCAATTATGAATGTACTACGTGTACTACCGCTAATTTATTTATTTAATTATTTTAAAAACAAAACACAGCAACCATCTTAGATATTTCTATGTCAATAATGCTCAGTATGTTTCCAAGATATTCTAAAGATCATACCCATAAACAAAAATTCAACTTTCAAAAGTTATGAAAACGACGTTTTAATTTTGTATTATTATTATTATTATTATTATTATTATTATTATTATCAATTGGGTGGGTGACTTACTTAATTTAGATCAATTATAAAATAACATTATTTGATTTCTTAACAAAAAGATAGAAGTTTTATATTTGAATTTATATTCAATCTAATTTTAATTAAATTAATATTATCCATAATAATCTAGAATAAAATCTAAATGGTAATATATTTCAAATCACCAGATTAATAATTTTTGTTTTAACGTGAATATTCAAACCAACTTATGCATACCTCAACTAATTTTATAAATTCTGAAATGAATGATCGATTAACTATCTCCAATAGCCCTGAAAATTTACCAAATTTGAACTTTTGATTTTTAGGAAATAAACCTTAGAGCTAGCTAGACCATTGTATCTATGATGGTTTTCAAATTGATAATGCCAATCTAAACAAAACCATGAATAGAAATATCATCACATGATTATTAAAGATTGAATTTGGTATCGAAATCTTGCCAATTTAATTAGTTTCCACCCGCTTGAAGCTAAAATTGGTAAATTTTATTGATGTATTTCAATAATGTTTGCTAAGCATATTGTATATATTCACAATCCTTTCTCCTATACTTTGTTTTTTACCAACTTTTTTTCTTAAATAAAGACATGTATGCTTTGTAAAATGAAACTGTGTATGTTTTTACAAGGAAAAGCAGCCGCTGCTTCTTCTGATCACGATCACTTTGACCGCCGGAGCATTGTTCTTGGAAAAACCAACCGCCTCCCACCTCCGATGAGCCGATGGCCTTGGAAGGTTCTCCGGCACAATCGTCTCTAACGAATTTTGAGTCCACGGAGGGCACATTCTCTTGTCACTCCACCGTGGCCCCTTCAAGTTTTCTTTTGATTCCACAACCACCTGCATCTCCGTAGCCACGGCGAGATTTTCACCGCTCGCTGAATCACAGCCCACCTCAAGTCCAATTATCATGCATGCCGTGCCCAGTACAAATCGATTCCTCCACTTCTCATTCCTGAACCTACACGAAGTAAAATTGTTCAAATCTAGTGATTTTAATTAATAAAGTGATCTAAGCTGAGAGCAATAGCATATTCTCGAGACAGTAATCGAGGTTTCGACTTACCAGGCAACCTGGGAGTTCTTTGCAGAGGAAGAAGGGAGGGCTGAACCGGAGCCTGGAGAAGAGAGATTGAGGCAACAGGTGGTTCTAACGGCCATATTCTCTCTTCTGGGTTGAAGGTTCAGCTGCTGGTGGCGGGTAGATGGTTCGATATATAGAGAGAGCATGGGGAGCTGACAAAAATGGCTGCTTCTGTTTGGACACGTGGGTTGGACCCTTGAACCAAACCACCATTCATTGCTTGCCGTCTTCCACTATTCCGCCTCCGAGAAGCGTGTAGGGAATGGTTTCTGTGAGATTAGTAGCCCAGGACAAGGCCGTCCTGCTCACCTGTCACACCACCCTCTATTGCTTGCAAAAACTTATATTAAGAAATTACGGTTGGCCCATTGATTAGTAAATCTGAGTTGGGTTTGGTCCAAATCTGAGTTGGGTTTGGGCCTCTAGGTGGATTAGTTTGGACTCTCCGTTCCATGGGCCTTCAATTTCTTTCCCGATTGCTGTGTTATATGGGCCTTTAGCCCTCTTGTTACTGGGCTGCTTGCATTTTGACTACGATTCCATCCTCTTGATTAAAGAGATTATTCTCTGTTCAGAAAAATAAAAAAGTACCCACAGTGGCGCTTGCGGAAGCAAAAAATAATAATACTGTGGGTAAGGATATCATATGAATTTTTATAAAGTTATTGATTATACATTCATATCTATATCTATATATAAAACAATTACCAAAACGAAAGCTGACACGTTCTGAACTTAAATTAAATACACCTTTAAAATAAATAACACTACTATATACAGTTTGACCCCACCAGTCATTAAAAATCTGATTTTGTAAAAATAAATTGAGATTGAGATTATTACGATGATGATTGAAACTGTATTTCAAAAGTGTTTTTGAAACAAATTAAAAAAAAATATTTTTAATTTTAAATTAATTGTTTTTGATATTTTTAGATTATTTTCATATGCTGATGTCAAAAATAATTTTAAAAATATTATTTTGATGGATTTTTGAATAAAATAACCGCAACTACACTCTCAAACAATTTATATATCTATATGTAATATCATTTTCTTTTTTTTTAAATAATTAAAACCTCGTCAATTTATATAGCTTATGGATAAAGTAATGTGTAGTAACTTTGCTTTAGTCACAAGATATCTTGATATATTTAGCACGTGGTTAGATTGAATTTCGATCACGTGGGTGATCACAAGCCACCGTTAGTAGAATTATTTATTTATTTATTATTATTATTATATAATCCATTTTATTTGTCTATATTTTGATCTTTGTCTACCCTGAATATTTGTCAAAATGCCATGAAGTGTTTTAGGTTTTTTACTATATTATATTATTTATTTAAAACATACTATGTTTTTTTTACTTGCTCGCTGTGAAATCATATCATCGATCATATTAATGATATATTAATCATTTTATTTGTCTATATATTTTTTTTCTATCTTCAATTTTTGTCTAAATATTTTGAAATGTTTTAGTTTTTTTTTAATTATATTCTATCATTTACTGAAATCATATGATCTTTTATTTTTTTACTTATTCTTTGTAAAAAGATAAAAATGAAAATAATAATAATAGTATTAGTGCCCGTTTGAACATTATTTTTTGTCTTTTAAATTATTTTTTATTTCGAAAAATATTAAATAAATATATTTTTCATGGTTTTGATGTATTAATATAAAAAAATATAATTTTAATAGAGGTTCAGCTAAAAAAATATTTTTAAAAATCACCTTGCCAGAAGCAATTTCAAATCATGAAAAAACAATTTTTAAAAACCATTCATAAACAGTATTTATCAAAGATTCCTCAAAAAATATCAGCAGTCAACAAAAAAAATTATATAAAAAAATGACTTGACAAAGAAAGCTACACAGCCAAATCTGACTGAAAACGACGTCGTCACCGTCCACCTCTATAGCCAACCAATCATAACTCCGGCCTTCACCAACAGAAGAAAAACTACACCATCGTTTTAAATGCCCGAATTCTCTCTCTCTCTCTCTCTCTCTCTCTCTCTGCATAGATCACAGTGCAGCAGTGAATTGCTAAAGTGGCGTCCTTGAAAACCCTAGCCCTATCCAACCTCCAAATTGACCTCTTTACTAGTATTCTCGAAAAAAGTTCAAATCTTTCTACCTCCAACGTTTGATTTCTTTCCGAGTTGACTCAGTGAGTCACTGTTCAATTAACTGAACTCAGTGAATCAAAGTTTTTGGCCCATATTTTTTTAATTTGGCTGTGGGTTATATCAGGAATGTGAAAAAATGGAAGGGAATAATGGGAGTTCGGGTGAAAGTAACTGTAGACCACCAATACCTCTACCAGCTGCTACCGCTACTACCACGACGTCGTGTAGACAGTGTTTTAGCATTGATAGTGTGCCTGTCAGCTGTAAAAAGACTCTGGTTCGTCACCAGTCCCTTGTAAGTTTCTAAATTTTTGTCCTTTTTGGCATCTGGGTTTTCGTTTTTTTAGTTTAAAAAATTGGGTTTTGGCTATTGTTTATGATTTAGTTGTTTATTGGGTTTTGTATGTAAATGGGTTGTGTTTGTTTTTGTTATTCGAGTAATTAAAGTTTGGTTTTGTTTGGATTGGATTGATTTGGTTTGTTTGCATTGATTTGTTTTTTAAAAAAAGATTTTGTTGTTCTTCTAGTTCCATTATCTAACATACTCGTAACAATCACGGGGAAAATTTTTCGGGAATAATTTTTCTGTAAAATTAGCATTATCCGCGTATAGATTATAATATGTGGACGGAATTAGGAAGTTAGAGACTATATTAGTAAGAATTGAAATGAGCTGAGCGAGCTATGTTTTAGCTTGTAGCATATTCTTACTCTGCTGTTATCAAATTCTTTTTGTTGGATTAGATTTTTTCTTATTAGAACTGTTTCTTTGACTTTTGTAATAGTTTGCAAGTACTGGTGATGCACAGTTCTTTTTGTCAAGGTTTTGACCAGATTTTTGTGCAGGTGAAGACAAAGACGTTGGATATCCCAGTTAATCATAACCTTGGTGCAGAAAATCACGATGCAGATTTCGTTCCGATTGTTCGCTCTGGAGCATGGACGGATATTGGCTTTCGCTCAAGTATGGAAGATGTATACATATGTGCTGACAATTTCATGAGTGCCTATGGACTCAAGAATGCTACTGATGGGCCCAATGCCTTTTATGGGGTACTATTTTCCTTCTCTTTGTTCTACTTTTATATACTCATGTGGGATGTTCGAGAATGCTACTGGCTGTTCTTTGGCGCAATCGATGTGTGGGGAACTCATGATTTCATTAGAGCATTGTCACCTCACATTTATTTATAAATTTTCTCATATCAATTTCATAAAATTTTGCAATTCACAATATAGCACCAGTAAAATCAAGTGTATTGCAGGCTGTTATACAAAAGTTGAGGATTCAAAAAATTGAACCTTTTGTTTTCGCTTGAAATTCAAGAAACACAATGTTTTTATCTTTCTTCAATTTCTGTTGTCTCAAAGCATAGTTGAAGCATGTTTTTGTGATTATTGTGGCCATGGTAAAACATTATGTTTTTGTGTGGTTGGTGGTAAGTGCAATACTGATGGCATTGATGTCAGTTATGGTGATGATGAGCAGCGATTCAAGTCGATTGTGTGTTTTATGAAATGTTGAAAGTATGCGTGGCAGCCACTGTGGTTGGGTAATGGTGGTATTTTGTTAAATGCTGGTGCCACTGATTGCAGTCTTTAATGATGGGCTGTATTAGAGGAATGATGTTATAAAAGATGTATATGATGCTATTGAATATTGCTAGTGGTGATTGTGATGTGTTTGGAATGGAGATAATGGTGGTTTGTAAGGAGGCAGTGTTGTGCTTACTTGATGTGGTGACCTTTTTTCTACCACTGGTGTTGCAAGTCATGGTTTTGATGTTATTGTTGTTTTTACATGTCTCACAGGGCACAGATCCTGTGTTGATAGTAGTTTTATATCTAGCATTAGTTTGGTGATTGTAATGTTTGGCAATTTAACAAAGAGTTTTATATTGATGGTTAGGTGTTTGATGGACATGGTGGAAAGCATGCTGCTGACTTTGCATGCAACCATCTACCAAGATTCATTGCTGAGGATGAAAACTTTCCGGTGGAGGTTGAGAGGGTCATTGCTTCTGCATTTCTGCAAACTGACTCTGCTTTTGCGAAGGCCTGCTCCCTGGATTCAGCCCTTGCTTCTGGAACCACTGCACTGGCAGCTCTTGTTGTTGGGAGGTTAGCATTTATCCATCCACCAACTGTTTTATGTGTTAATGGCTTAGTATATAATTTTATTTCTTGGAGCATCAAATGCTCACTAACCTGGACTGTGATGCTTCTATTAGTTAGATTGTTAAGCAGTGCTTTATTTCACCAATTACCCTATTTTGGAGCTAAGAAGCAAGGTAGTTATGAGCTGTCAAAACCATAGAAGGCTTTTTATGAACCGGAAATAGGGTTTAGCCATATTTCATATTCAAGGGCAAGCCTCCATCTGGATATTTCTTAGGGAGGCTGATGACATGAGGTTTAAGGAGATAAAAAGCTGCAGCTAAATGATTGTAAAGCTTGGCCTTAGGTTCTCTTCTAAAAGTTGGTTTGTGAGGACTGAAAGTTTTTGACTATTTTATATGCTATTTATTTCTGATGGCAGGTTGTTAGTGGTGGCAAATGCTGGAGATTGTCGAGCAGTGTTGTGCCGCCGTGGCAATGCCATTGACATGTCTAATGATCACAAACCAACATGCAGCAAAGAAAGGAAGCGCATTGAGGCATCTGGGGGGTATGTTTATGATGGTTATCTCAATGGACTACTCAATGTGGCTCGCGCTTTGGGAGACTGGCACATGGAAGGGCTGAAAGTTAGCGACAGTGATGGCGGGCCGCTAAGTGCAGAGCCTGAGCTTATGACTAGACAGTTGACGGAGGAAGATGAATTCATCATCATAGGTTGTGATGGTATCTGGGATGTGTTCAGGAGCCAAAACGCAGTCGATTTTGCTAGGCGGAGGCTTCAGGTGCACAATGACCCAGCCATGTGTAGCAAAGATCTAGTTGACGAAGCCTTGAAGAGGAAGAGTGGCGATAATTTAGCTGTTATTGTGGTTTGCTTCCAGTCCGAGCCTCCCCGTAACTTGATTGCCCCACGCCCAAGGGTTCACAGGAGCATATCCGCCGATGGCCTGAGGGAGTTGCAGAGCTTCTTGGATGACTTGGCGAAATGAGGCAGTGACGTGTTCCGTTCTCTCTCTCTTTGTTCATCTAATTTGGAGTTTTAGCTGTAGTTTTAGATTTTGATTTACTCGAGTTTCAACTGTAACATATGCGGCGGCAAGCTGATAAACTAATCAGCTCCTCTTTTAGAAGTTGTTCTTGTTTCAGCCTTGACAAAGTTCTTTCATGAAGACATTTCGGGTGTTTGATTTTGGTTCGATCGTTGTTTTATCTCTCTCTACCTCTCATGTCCCGAACTGTATTTGCATGTATATATATAGCTGGTATAGAATTGGAGAGTGACCGTCACCTTTTTGCTTCTGATTGCAATTTGACGAAGGATATGTTTAGAGCTGCAAACCAAGTTTTCAATTTCGTTTGGTGACTTGTTTTTTTAATTTCGTGTTGATTTGTTTTTTTAATTGGAAGAAAATATTTCAGTTTTGGAGTTTTGGAGTGTTTAAGCATGTTGTTTCGGGGTTGTATTTTTAATATATATAATTAAATATATTAATTCAAAAAAAATTTAGTTTAAATCTGAAAATAAAATTATTTAGAAGTGTGTAATTTCATCTAAAAATAATACAATAAAATGATTTTTTTGAAATATGTATAATATTACAAGAGTGTTATCATTATTCTCACAAGATCATTATATTCTCTTATTGCTATTAAATTTTAATATAGTATATATAAATAGGTTAAGAATTTTTTCATAAAATTTCATCTGAATCTAACGGTCGAATTAAAAGATATGATTGATATTGTAAAATTATTCATTATTTAAAAAAATACTATTTGGCCAAAACAAATCGTGCGGAACGAAATCAAAATGTTTTGACCGGTATTTGACTGAAAAATCTGGAATTTAAACCGATATAAAAATAATATTGTTTCATCTTTTTTTTTTAACTGATACAAAATATTTCAACCAAAACAAAACTATAGTTACCACCCTGCTACAAACAAGTCAGATAGGGCTAATATTCAATATACACACAGAATATAGGATGTTGCAAAATCAATTCAACCCGGGGCTTGGCCCGGGCTAGCAAGCAACTTTATTATAGGCTCTTGTTTTTATAATCTCTGAGTCGGAGTACTGTAACTATTCCTGTAAATGCTGAATTGATTTCCCTGTAAACGCTCAAGACTTTATTTATTTGGAGAGAAAAAAAAGAGATAAAACTTTGATATGATAAATTGTTGATTGGTTTATACATTTTTCCATGTAAAAAGGAAGAAAAAACCTCTCATCTTCTCTGGAAGTTAAATGCTCTGATGGAGAACGCAAAGGTGAATGCAAATAGCACAGACATCCCAACAACTACAATCGCACAGATTCCAACATAGTCATGCCGAAAGCCGAAATAATTCCTCACGAAATCTTTCACTGTTTCATCACCCTCTAATTTATCCTCGAGGTCTCCATATTGTGAAGCAATCAATCCATAGAGTGTCCAGGAGAACGGGCATGCCCAGCAGTACCATCTCCACCAGATTGGAACCCTCTGTTAGAATCAAGAATTGATCATCTTTAGCCATGTCTGTTCTTGATATTGATAGTAGATAGAAAAACACACAGGATAGTGGGAATTTACCGTTCGGGGAATGATGAATCCTGAGAAAAGGTTCCATATTGCGTAGAATGCAGATGAAACTAAACTAGCAATGCTGTGGTTTGGCGTGATGGCAACATTCATCATGCCATAGAAAGTCATGTATAATAGAGTGAAGAACATGAAGAAGATGTACCAGAAGAACTTGACAACTGTCCATTCGAAACCAATCATGGAGTACACTATAACTCCATAGATAAGAGCCTGGACTAAAGTGTAGGGAATTTCAATCATAACCTGCATGGAAAAACAAAAATGTTCATGGATCTCGAAACAAGCAAATAGTTGCTGGTAGTCTCAAATGCAGAAGTCTCATCTAAGTATCCAGTGCTCTGAATTCTGATAGCACATATTCGTATACCATGACTTTTGGCAGATGGATAATGAATTGATGGATGAATCAGTTCCTTCCCACAAACACAAAAGGGTCGAGTAACGAAACCAATTTACCTGTGCAAAGGCATATGGCAATGCAGAATACATCCCTGCTGCTCTTTCTCTGTAAAAGACTGTCCTCTCAATATCGACAACTGGCTGCACTGACATAGCATTCTGCACTCCAATGAAAAGAACAGCGGCATACATAGAACCCATCGCATTAAATATATCTAGTTTGCTCTTTCTGCAATTCAAGAACATTTCATTTTAGTTGGAGAGCCAGGGAGATAAGGAGGGGGATTAATGTTTATATGATGAATATGCTGAACTTCTCTATACCTTTTGGAGCCCAAATTCCAAAATATGGTCCCAAACATTAAAGCTATGAATGTTGTGAATAACAGTCTCACTGCATTGTATGATGGGTTTCGCCAGTATGACAAATGCTGCTTCCATAGGCAAGCCATGAACTGGGTGAAGGACTGTGAATATCGAGTGGGGAAGTATAGATCTTTTGAACCCGGTGGCGGAGCACTTAGTTCTTTGATAAAGGCTTTGTTTTTCCTGAATAATTCACTGAAAATTGTCAATAGCCTTGCAACATAATGTGCATCAGAAAATGATGTAGTTCTAGTGAAGCTTTACATAGATTCTTTGAATAATTTTCCAATCATGGCTGTTTTCAGCTCGAAATCTGAGCACAAAATCCGCAAAAGTTTCCTTTTTTCCCACCCCTTCTTATTTTGTTAAATGAAATGTGAGGTGGTCAGACCTGTATAGCTCTGAGTTCTTGTAGATATCGGTGAAGTTATCCTTGAGAAGTGCTTCTTGTGCTGCTGAAGTAACCTCCAACATCCATGTTGCAGGATTGTAACCATCCTTGATCTTTGGAACTCCCTCTATTTCCTTCAAAAGGCTCTCAAGTCCTCAATATTAGGAATTTAGAAATAAGGAATGTAAGATTCAACTACCTTCTCTACCAAGCAAATGATATGCTAACCTCAAAATACTTGATTAGATGGCAAGCATGGCGGCCTACTGGACCCACATAAATTTCCTCACCTCCCCTTTTCAGCAAAAATAGCTAGAAGGTGACAATATGAGATTAGAACCTTTATGAAGATTATAGAAACAGAAACCGAACAGAAACTGTTTTGTAGCTCATTGGCAAGAAAAATATGTCTCACCTCGTCAAAAGCATCAAATATGTCTATGCTTGGCTGGTGTATTGTGCACACTACAGTTCTTCCAGTATCCACTGTGTTCCTCACTGCTCTCATAACTATGGCTGCTGCCCTGGCATCAAGGCCAGAGGTTGGCTCATCCATGAAAATTATGGATGGATTAGCAACAAGTTCAACTGCAATTGTCAACCTCTTGCGCTGCTCAGTGGAGAGACCATCCACGCCAGGCAATCCAACAAGTGCTTCTCTTAAAGGGTTCAATTCCACAAGTTCCATGACCTCCTCAATGAACATCTGCAACACATCGATTGAATTTACTGTCAATAACCTGATGGATGAGCAGAAAATAAGAAAAGGAAAGAAATGTACCTTTCTTGTTTCCGAATCAACATCAGGGGAAAGCCGAAGCCATGCAGAATAAACCAAGGATTCATAGACAGTGACATGAGGGGAGTGAATGTCAGTTTGCTCACAATATCCTGAAATGCGAGCAAATGTTTTTTGGTTCTTTGGATATCCTGATATATTTATTCTTCCATCAATATAACCACCAGTTTTTCTTCCTGACAATACATCCATTAAAGTGGTCTTGCCGGCACCACTAACTCCCATTAGAGCTGTTAGGACTCCTGGCCTGAAAGCACCACTGACACTCTTCAAAAGTTCCAGACGATCCTCAGGAATACCTTGAGCCTTCATTTCCTGCAAATGTTGTGCAAAAGTCAGGATGTACACCTCGGCCAGCATTTCAATGGAATGTTTATGAAAAGCAAGATATCAGAACATATATTTTTGAAATTTATAGACTTCCAACATTGGGAGAATTACTAAGAGAATGTTTTCATCCATATTGTCTGCAACTCCTGAAAGTTAAGCATCTTAATTGTTCCTTAAGCTTGCTAATATTAGCATTGTCACTTCATAATCAAAGCCTTAAGGTACCTGCGGCATGTCTACCGAATATCTTATTTCTTCGAAAGTGATTGAAAGGGGTTGAAAAGGGAGAAGCATCCCTCGCTTATTTTGATTGGCATCACCAAGGCTAGGCATTCTTATTCTGTCTTTCTCTCTTTCTGCAATGTTACAAGGAAGATGAACTTATAGCTTGCATCATACAAGATACAAAAGCAACGCATCTATGCAGGAGAGTCTTGTGACTTACCTGAAGAGCTCTTTCCTGTTGTTGACAAATCAATAACATTCCCAGTTCTGTTGGCATCTCTTTCAGCCAAGGCCTTTTCTGATAATATTGCCTGAGGCTTCCCAATTGCTGCAATCAATTCAATCATCAGAACCGCATGCTCAACTTTCAAAACTGGAAATGTAAAATGCAGATACTCACGGTTGAGATATTTTAGAGCCATGGTGAAAAGGAAGTTGAATAGCAAGATATATCCTATCAAAGCTCCTACTCCAATCCAATACCAACGTGCTTCTGGGAAAAATCCACGAGACTTCAATAAAGTAACTCCTAATGACTCTGTTGAATTAGGAGGAATCTGCGGCGGCACAAGGATATTTCCATGTTATTAGTATTAGCCGAAGCATTTTCTTTGAGTCTTCAGTAAATACTCTTGCTGGAGTTCAAGAACATGAATCTTACATGTCTC
The DNA here is from genome assembly GCA_025169955.1 of Salix arbutifolia. NCBI lineage: Eukaryota > Viridiplantae > Streptophyta > Magnoliopsida > Malpighiales > Salicaceae > Salix > Salix arbutifolia. Next base: position 18,457,354 of record CM045907.1, read on the forward strand.
CAGCTATTCCCAAGAAATTCATTGACAGACACGGCATTCTGCACATACATCAACGGCGAGACCCAGTACCCCCATATCCACCAGGGCTTCACATTATCTAATACAAAAGAATACAGGGTTCATCATCAGAATTTAATCTCATCACACTTGACAAAATAAATAAGAGTAAATGTATCCAAGTCACCTCTTGACAAGATGAATCCTCCCAGAACTAGTACAGCAAGCACTGCAAATGAACCAAATGTGCTGGCCACAATTAAGTTCCTTCCTAGTGCTCCCATCATTCGGAAGAGCCCAGATGACATCTGGCTAGCCAATACTAATATCAAGTACTGCTTGAAAAACCTGCCACGAAAAGCTTTCATCAAATTCTGGAACCTGAAGTCCAAAGGACTTGAAACAAATTCATTGACAAGTTCAATTTTCCCACCTTCCAATGTTTGGATCAAAGCCTATACCATAATATGTCACGGTGGTCCATATGGCAACTTCTACAAAGGTGACTGGGATCTTGAGAATCCATGTAGGTATGGCATATGCCCATGGAGGATAGAAGAGAAGGTCTCTTTGCTTGTAAAAAACAGGAAGCTTCACGATGGTCATGGCAAGCTCTGAAAAGCCATTGAACATAATGATAATGATAGCAAAGAAAAGAGCACCGAGATAAATCCCACCATCCGTTGTTGTGTTGTGGTGCATCTCCGTTCTTAGAAATATTGTCATTGTTATGGAAGCTAAAAGAATAAGCTGAAAATGAAGGAAGAACAACTTATTATTGTCACAACAGTGAAATCTTAAAGTTTATTCTAGTTTTTGAATACATGCAGATCCTTGAGAACACAGAATATGGCTATAATTTCAGAAAACAAGAAGAGTGCTCACTTGTGTGAATTTGAAAATGTAGAAAAATGAGTTCCTTTTCATGAGCAAAAATTCTCTTGAAATGCAAGCTTTCAAGAGTTCCTTCTTGCTGACACCATACTTCTCAGTTGATAGAGCAGAAGGGTGGCTTTTGGACTTGTCAAATGGTACAGCAAGTTCATCACCTAGTTTTCGACCAATATGAAATGATTGGAATGCTTCTGAAAACTCCTTGGCTGAAACAAAGCTGTAAGGCTGATCTCTACGTGCCCAGTACTGCTCTTGATCTTTCCTTGATGTCAACTGTTCCATTACACCAGAAAAGGTTGATGAACAAGTTCAAATCTGCTCAAAGAACGGTAAGGGAAATATAGTAATTGAAGTTATAGCTAGAATTACTTCTTGTAAGAAGTCAGCAACTCCTTTCCTCTCCGGACATTTAAAACCCAATGATTCAAAGAATTCAAGAACATTTTCGCGTGGACCTTGGTACACAATTAGTCCATCTGACAGAAGAATCACGTCATCGAAAAGATCATAGGTTTCTGGTGCTGGTTGAAGCAGAGAGATGAGAGTAGTTCCATTGAGAATGTGTGTTGTTTGCCTGAGTGAGTTCAGCATTTGGAATGTTGTTGAACTGTCCAAACCAGTTGATATCTCATCCATGAAAAGTGCTCTCGCCGGTCCAACTAACATCTCACCTACATCACATAGACCAGAAGATGCTCAGGTCTGGCTGAAGCTCATAAAGACTATCGCCAACGATACCGAAATATTGCCTGATGTTTTTTACCTGTAGTGACTCGCTTCTTTTGTCCACCGGAGATGCCTCGTATCATTTGATTGCCCACCATGGTATCAGCACATATATCAAGTCCTGTAATCTGTGAATTTGTAAAAGGAGAAAGATTAGTTATATCCATATTTGTAATCCGGCAACTCACTGGCCTAATTAGATTTGCAGCAGGTACCTTGAGGATATAATATGTTGTCACACTAGTCTCTTGCCCTTCTAGTGCTGCTGCCTGCAGAGTCCAAATATTTCATATTATAATGAGGGAAACACTTTTCACCCTATGATTATGGCTTCAATTCTATTGCCATCCTTCCTCACCTTCATGTAAATGTCAATGTCAGGATCTGGTTTTATATTTGCTTCTTTCTCCCTTCTTGATAGTTCAGCTAACATCTCTGCACAATTTCAGAATCCCTCAGCAGATTAATTTCAAATCCTTTATTAATCAAACAACTGATGTGTTGAAACAATGGTGTATCACTGACCGCAGCGCGGACCGACCCCTTGACATCTTGCAGAGAAAGACAGTGTTTCTCTCACAGTCATTTCTCCTATATGAAGATCAAATTGACTAATGTAAGCCGATGTCCTCTGTGGTACAAACTCTTCCATACCATGTCCGTTGTAAGTTACACTTCCTGAACACTGAAATTTCACAAATATCAAGGTGAGATCATGTAATAATTTCTTGAAAACAAATATCAAAATCCCTATCTCCTTACTTTCAAATCTTTACCAAGTTTCCCAGCCAAAGCCAATAGTAAAGTGGTCTTGCCTGAGCTTGGAGGGCCTAAAAGCAGTGTCATTCTGCAAAATTTGAATGAACTAATGTGAGGAACCAACCATTTTGCAGACTTTGCTGTATAAAAACACTGGTAACCTAATGTTTTACTGACCTCCGAGGCTTGATGATTCCACTGACATCACGAAGAATGGGAAATGGTTGCTTTCTACTTGGAAGTAAGTGGAGAGAACTCAAGAACCCCTTTGAAGAGAGGATGAATACAGAACAATTAGTGACTTCAATTCATGGATAATAAATTTTGGTTAAGTAGAACAGATAAGCAAGATGGTATGAGTTCTGTAACTTTTGTACCTCTAACATGTTAGCAGGGAAGTTGAATATTGTAGGCAATGCTCTACGTCCTATATAAGCTGCTGCTTCAACATTCAAATGTTCGAACCTGACTTCAATCGTTGGCATTTCCAGTTCAACTCTGAAGAAAAAGGCCAAATTGATCAAAAAAAGAAAGAAAATCTTCAGAAACTGAGATGAAATTGAAGTTTGAAGAACCAATACCTGTCAATCCTTTCCTTGAGCTTCAACAAGAACCTCTCATTATCTTCTTCAACGATCTTAACAAGTCTCTCCAACAAATTCCTCTTCTCTATTAAACCAAGGTTTATAATATCAATCTCTCTTGCCTTACCTCCTTCTTCAGCTAAAATACCTCTTGTCAAGCGTAAATAAGTAGGGAGTTTTTCTAAAGCAGCCCATTTTAGATCTTCTTCATCATCTTCATCACGGAAAGACCTTGAAAAAACATCATGGATACTATTCCTCCATATACTAGAAGAAGTGCTTAAACGTGCACTACTTACTCTGTATGTATCACCAGCACCATCCATTTTTCTAGTTTCTCTGTCAAAATGTTGCTACTATCATTCAAACATGAAGAAGCAAGAGCAACTTTTGAAGTTTTCTTCGAGTCTCATGAAAGAAAAACCAAACACACGTAAACTTTGTAATCGAAGCACTTTTGTCAGATGGTTTGAATAGGGTACGGGTTCTCTGTCTTCTCTACCTTAAGCGTTTATAATCTTTTGAGTTGCATGAGAGTAGAGACAACATTGTGATTTTCTTCTCTGTCCTTTCAGTTGAAGAATTGTTGGGGTTTATAATCTTTTGAGAGGCTTGGTGTCAAGAACCTGGTAGATATATACATACATATATACATTTATTTATATATATATATATATATATATAAAGAGCGCACTGTATTGCCTGCAAAATATACAAATAGTTGGTTTGTTTGGGACTGTAATTTAAAAATATTATTGACAAAATTTAAATTTTTTTATTTAAAATTAAGTTTTTTTCTATGTTTTTAGATATTTTTGTTTGAGTTGCTAGTTAATTCAAATAATTAATTTTTAACGACATAGAAGTAATCTAAGTAAGATATTGAATTGACAACTAATTTGATCTGAGTTAAGAGCCGGTCAAGTTTTATAATAATAATAATAATAATAATAATAATAATTTATATGATATCAATAATGTCAACGACAATACAATCAATGAGTAATTTAAATAAAATAAAATAAAATAAATAGTATGAATCATCAAGGTAATAATATTTAAACATTGTTTTCATGAAGAAAAAAAACAGAATCGTGGTAAAGCGTTTACATCATTAACTGGAATGGGTATATGTTAATTTAAATCAAAGTAGTGTTGACTGCCTCTCGACGGCCGGTACTTCAAAGTTTTAGATTAAATTAATCATTATCGTCTGGGGCTGTATCCATCTACATATAGTCTCATAAAAAGTCTAATAAATTTAAAATATATTGATTGTAAATCGACGGCTGGACAAATTTGGTATATCTTTGCTGTTTGCTCAGCTCCCAGTCTCATAAAATGGAATCTTGTATGAAGACAAAATCAAATGTCTATAAGATGGCAAAAGTCCCTTGAACTGACGTCAAATAAAAATATCTATCATATATGATTATCCTTTTATTAATTTCAGCTGTTCCTACTTAGTACATGAAAATCATAGTTATAATATATAATATAAAAAATCCACTTATGGGTTGCGGGTCAACTCAATTATTTATTATTAAGACATTATTATTTTATATATGAAAAAAACAAATTAATATAGTTTTGAGTCACAAATCATCAAGTTAATTTTCCTGAGCCATTCTATATTTTATAACTATGATTCAAACTTGTAATTTTAGTGAGTCTCGCAATGCTAAATTAAATTAAATTAAATTATGAACTTAATAGAGGCTGTATATCTTCTTACCTAATGAGAAAAGGTTATTTATTTATTTATTTATTTATTTATTTATTTATGTATTTATTTATTCATGACGCAGCATGATAGGATACAGAGTAACTGGCCTCTCTTACTTGTATACAAGCTTGAGTAATTATTATTTTTCTAGTGATGGGTATCTTTTTTTTTTAAATATTAATATTTCGTCTCTTCTAACTCTTCTAAACACAACTACAATTTATTAATTTGAAAATAATTCTTGGTCGTAGAATGAGAGAATGAGACATTTTTATTTTTTGTAAATTTAGTCCCATGAAATTAAACCCTAGAATTAATTTCATTGTTTAATTAATTAATTTACTGATGTCGAGTTAGAAATTAAATAAAATATTTTGATATATTTTTAAATTAAAAATATATTTAAAAAACATCAAGTACTACATATCAATAATCATTTATACTCTGCAGTCCATAATTTCCTTCCATTATTCTGACTAGTTCACCAGTAGTGTGGATATAATTTATTTAGTGACTGTTTCAGAGTATATAATTTATTTAAAAGAATGTCAACCTCAGTTTTGATGGGCACGTGTCGCTTCCAAACTAAGATTTATATGGTCACCAAACACTATAAACACTAGAAGTAATGTTTGAGTGTTTGGTATAAGTTATTTTTTAAAAACAATTGTTTAAAAATTTATTAAAATAAAACTATTTTTATTTTTTAAAAAAATATTTTTAATATTAATACATAAAAATAATATAAAAATACTAAAAAAAAAAATTTGAAGTAAAAAATATATTTTATTTCATTTTATTTTAAAAAAATCACTTTTAAAATACACACATAAATAGACATTAATGATTAGTTGACATTCTTTTATTTTTCTCTTTTGTTTCATTGAATAGGTTACGCGAATACTTTTGTTTTTTTTTATTGGTAATAACAACATTAATTATTACTTGATAAGTGAGATTAATAAAGCATTGGTTTGAGATGGTAAATATTATTTTAAAGTATTTTTTATCGGAAAGTATATAAAAATAATATTTTTTAATTTATTTTTAAAATTAATATATTAAAACAATATAAAAATTAAAAATACAATTAAACCATAAAAATAAAAATACCTAACTCAGGAGTTGATTGCCATTCTTGAATTAGTTTTACCCTCACATCTACATTGATAGACTATCAATGGTAAAAATAATATGTTTTAGAAATCACATCCATTAACTTCGAGGAGTTGGAATATCTCTTTCCTTAATTTTTTTTTATACCTAAAACCATGTTTGGAAGTGATAATTTTGTTTGTCATTATGTTTCAAAAGTATTATTGAAAAAAATTAAAAAAAAAATATTTTTTTATTTTATTTTTTGGTGTTTTTAGATTATTTTCATGTGCTGATGTCAAAAATAATTTTTAAAAAATAAATAAATAATTATTTTAATACATTTATAAGTGGTAATTAATTTCAAAAACAACCTGAGACACAATTCCAAACCATCATACTATTAATAAATCATCATGTCTTACAGTTCTGATTATTCTGACGTGGACTCATATCGAGACATTAGTGAAATACTACCTTGTGACAGGAAGATTTCTTAAAAGCTTGATTCTCGTTGGAATTCAAGACTAGCAGCTGGAGTTGCAAGCCTTGCTGTGGTGGAGAAGAAGTAACTCTGCCCTTGATCCTTAGCATCCAAGAGTAGTTTTTCTCAGTGTACTCAATAATGGATTGTAAGAAAAATGTTGTCAGATAATTAAGAAACTTTATAAGCCATACTGTCAAGAAATATATATATCTGGCTAAGTTGAAATAGATCTTGAGTTAAAGCTTTAATCTTCTCCTCCCAGCATTCTCCAGACACTGTTGAGCTTGACCTGCTTCTATCCTCGCAATTTTCAAATCCCGAATGACTTCTGTCACGTTAAAGCTCCTTGAATTCAAGCCCACAAAATTAATCAACTGCAAAAACGAAGAGAAAAAGGAGAATGTTCAAGAGATGAACAGCTGAAATGTGTTTCCATATGGAGAAAAGAGTCGAGGGTTAGGAGTGCTGTAAGGCTTACATTTGGATCAGAAAGTTCGTGGGATTTATAGAAGAAATAACTTATTATTAGTTTCTTTAGGCCAGACATTCCCTCGAGGAAGGGGGCGATGAATGGGATTTGGTCATCAACTGAACCATCAGATAGCAGAACCAAGTTTTGTAGATTCTTGAAAAATATTGGAGAATCATTGATGTAGAACAAGTGGCGGGTACGTACATGTTGAAGAGAGACCATTCTAAATTCAAAGGCAATTGAGTTTCAGTAGTTTGGGCGTCGAAGTCAGAATGACGCGAAACTCGCACAGTTGATGCTTTTCAACGTGACCGTCAATAGTCAATACCTTTGTTGTTGATACATACCCTTTTTTAGCTGAATTCAGTCGTTTAGGCCCCGAAATCATTGTTTTTGCTATTTTAGAAAAGTTTTGTTTTAGCCATAACTTTTGATTTCCAAGTCCGAATCGACTTCCGTTAATTTCGGCTTGCTCAGGATTTCTTGCAGTTTTAATTTCCGTAATTATCTTAGTTTTGCTATTTTTGATCATTTTTAATAATTAGTCCCGTTTTCTTGTCTAACAAGGATTAGAGCTAGGGTTTTCGCTTTAAATATGATTGTAAGCCTTTTGACCAAGGTCATTCAGTTATTTAATAAAATTTCAAGTTTCCTTGAGAATTTTTCTTGTTTCTATTGGACTCCAAAGTAATTTATAGAATATTGACATGAATCATATTCTTTTTGTGTTTTCCGCTGCGTCAATCATTCTGCATAAAGAAAATCTGCAGCATAAAAGAGCCTATGGTCACCAGTTCTTTGGAACAAGATGAAAGAAAAACAAAGGCAATGATGTTATCAAACAAAAAACCAGAAACAGGAACGAAATGTCTTAGGAGGTACCTCAATAGTCCATGTATTTATTCTCAAGAATCTGAGTTCGCTTAAACATTGAAGGAACTTGGCAGCACAATAGATTGAACGCTTGCAATGACGTTCAGATTCCTCACTCTTATGCTGACAAGAAGGCTCGATATAAATTCTTGCGCTCGTTAGTGACATGAACATGTCCTGCTTCAAATAACTAAAATCTAAAGGATCTCCAGCCCACCATAAGACCTTGAGGTTGGGAGCATCAATTTGCAGAGGAAATTCATATGAATACTCATCCGAGGATCTTATATTCAATTTCTCAAGGTTTGCAGCCTTGAAGGAAATTAGACCCACAGACTCTAAGTTTCTCAAGAGACTCCCAATTTATCTCACAAAGAAAACATTTTCGGAACTCGGAGTCATGGACTGTCAAATTTTCCAGAGAAGGACAGATAAGGTTAACATGCCTCGGGCTTTAAATTGGCACCTGTGTATTGTCAAAACCTTAAAAGATGAACTAGATATGTTTAAATTCCCACCGGTAAAACCAAAACCGCTACCGCTTATTGTCAACTCTTCAAGAGATGAAGTTTCATGATGGCACCATTAATGCCATCAGAGATTTACACCAGTCAGAAATTCTCTGTCCAAAATATATATCCTTTACGATAACTGAATCTAGCCACAGGTCCTTTAGCCAGCCCCACCCTACTATTCGAAAATCGAACCTCCCCGTCTGCAAATTCAATTTCAAAGCCCTCAAAGATTCACATTCATAAACGCAATACGGCAAAGAATAGCCTCTCCATTGCTCTACATGGACTAACATGTATGCTAAGGAATTATCTTAATTAAAAGTTTAAATTGTTGGATGATACTTTATTTATATTATTTTTCAGCACATTTTTTCAAGTGAAAATTCTTTGGGCTTGAAACTTGCATAAACTCACATTAATTTGTAAATGGGGTGATAAGCTAGGTCAGCAATACCCATGTTAAATTAAATTTTTAGATAAGATAATAAAATATAATTGATATTGATATCATTCTCCTGCAATGTGAAGTTCTTCATCTCCAGACTTCGTAGCAACAGGAACCCATGAATTAACAACACTCTCTCCAATATCAAACCTTCTTTGCTTGCAAGCCCAGTGAACATGCAAACGTTGTAGCCCTCCTCCAGTCTTTTCACGTGATCTCAGAACTTCGTTCTTAAACAGCTATGATCAGAATCAGAATCAGAATCCGCAACGAAATTCAGGTAAGGGCAAGAGGAGCAGATTTGATTTAACCTTTTTGAGCAGTATTATTAGCGCCAAGGAATGAGAAAATATGATGAATAATTTGATCTGGGAGACTGCTCAATAGATCGCGTGTAGAGGCGAGGATAAGTGTGTCTCGACGAGATCTCATCATTGCCATTAACTTAGATGGACCCTCCATGAACAGAAGCACCGACTGAATTAAAATTAAAGTAAAAGGAACACTAGCTGGTTAATAATCAATATTACAAAGAACAAGAATATAACAAAATATCCAAGTTCTATACAAATATTGTGGTGTAATGTATAAATACTTGAAATTATAAGGATTAATTGTTTAGTTTTGTTAAGTTTTAGCGACTAAATTGTAATTTACTCAATATTCTATCCGTTGAGGTCGTTTTATGCTTGTGCGACTGAGTCCATGAGCCTGATTTTTTAGCCTTCTTTCTTCTTAAAATTTCTATTGGGCCTGTAGCGTTGTTGGTTTAAAATGGATAAATATTACTAAATATAATATATTATATTTAAAATGGCACTTATGATTTTTACCTTTCCATTTGAATTTCTGAGGTTTAATTTTTCCAAGAATCAATTTTTATTTTTAAAAAAAGTTTAAACACAGCCCCTTGATCATCGAATAACTAATAAAAACGTCTGTCTAACCTTTCATTTACTTTACTTCCATTTATTTCTTCTCTTAAAATCCATGCATATGATTATAATTTATTAGTATTTTTTTAAAATTATAAATTAATTAAAGGATTGAATGAGAAGTTGTTCTATCTTCAGCCACTAAAATCCAAATCTTAAACTTAATTGTGAAATAATGTTTTCATGAATCTTACATATAATCTACTAACAAATACCTAAAATATTTTTATAAATAAAAACATATAACAAATACCTTCATAATAATGTTATCTAGATTTATTTTTTTCTCTACCTTCATAAAATACCAGTTAACTTGGTTTGACTTTTATTATTTTTTTTTAATTTAATCCTTCAAAACTAAGTTGACTGGGAATTGAGATTTATATTTTTCTTTTAAAAAAATCTAATTATAAATAAAAAGCATATGAGAACTATTTGTGTCACTAAATGTAAAAAACAAAGTGTTAACAAGTTTATTCAGCTCATCTAGTTATGGGTTGAATAATTGTTTTTGAAACACAAAATAATAATGTTTAAATATTATTAACATGTATTTTTATATACAGTAAAAATACAATCGCGAATCACAAAATCAACGTTTATATATAATATCACATGCATTAATTAAAATATATAAGATCTCAAATTAATTCTTAACATAGCCAAAAATAATAATAATGTTGCAAAATAATACACCATATTCTTAGTATGTGTAGAATAAGTCTAAAAAATAATTAACATAGCTGAAAAATATAACAATGTTACAATTACTACATTGAGGTATCATTTTCTTAGTATGTGTAGAATAATTTTTCAAAAGCAAAAAGTGTAGAGAAAAAAACATTAAAAAACAAAATATTAAAGAATAAAAAAATAAACAAAAAAATGCTATAAATAGGCCAAGTGTGAGGAATAAAAAAAACAATTGAAAAAAGAGAGAGAGAGAAAACTAAAAAAACATTTAAATCTTGATTTTGGTATGCAAGTTATATTTAAAAAAAAACAAATACTAGGTGTGAAGGCTGCCCAAACATGTTGTTTCACATGAAAAATTAAAAGTGTCAATTAAAAAGCCCATGCAACTATCTAAGTACATAGATTGATATATATTTATGCAAATAAAAAAAGTTATTAACAAAAACTAAGAAATTAATTTTAAAGACAAGATATTTATTCGATTATATTCAACAAAACAATTATTTTAAAAAATACAAGATAAATCCACTCTAAAAAGCTTATGGCTTAAACAATAAATACAAACAAAAATAACCTAATAAACTTAAACCGTGAAAAAATGTCATGAAAGGCCAAACACATAAAAAATATAAGAAATGGACACATGCCGATATGATGATGATGATATATATATATATATATATATATATATGCTTTTAGAAAGATCAAAGTCGACTTAGACTGATATTTTAGACCTATGACTCGAGTTATGAAACCGAAATAACCATATTAAACGCAAATCTATAACAACAAAGAATAAAGATTTTTAACCAAATAAATATTGAGGGATGAGATTGAGGACAAAAAGATAAATGGAAAAACATAGAAATTAAAAGAATTATGATTAAATTCAACGTAAAAAACACTTGAAATTAAATGTTATGGAAAGATTTAAATGGAATTAAATGTTCAGGGATGGAATTGAAAAGAAAAACAAATCAATTAAGAAAATGGTTAGAAAAATAACAACTACAAGAACTGAAACCAAGCATGACTTAAAAACTCAATAAAAAGAAATGCTCAAGGATGAAGTTGAAAAAAAGAAATCAATTAAGAAAATGATTGAAAAGAACAAGGACTAAATTTAATTAAAAAAACTGATAAAATCAAACACCCAATGGTGGAATCAAAAATAAAATCCAATTAGAAATAATCAATGTAAATAAAACAATTGCAAATAAGAAAATAATGACTGAATCAATTTTTTTTGAAGGGATGATATAATTTTTTGCATCACCAACATGCAATTCGAGGAAGAAAGAGAAGGAAACAAAAGTAAAGAAAAAATTAATTGACATCAAACAAGACTTCACTACTTTACACCTAGGGAGAAAATAGGCACTGAAACACATTAAATAATATGACAAAAACTTGATTTTAACCACTTGAGTCATTTATAAGTGTCGCTAGAAGGTGACATGGTAACCGACACGTGCCAAACACTTGATGATATTTTTTTTTATATGTATACAAAATTAAAAATGCCTCTTTATAGAATTACAACCAAGCCCTTGAACCAAGGCTAGGAAAATTAAATGGCAAAGATAATGGAGTGATTCAACTATCCATATAATAATAATAAAAAATACCCCTATGATTAATAACAATAAAAAAGCCATTAGAAAATAACAATTAAATCTTAAAGCCAAGGCTATAGAATTCACATAGTAAAGGTACACAAATTATTATTAATAATGATAACATAAAAAACCACGCTCATACTGAATTGTTTATAACAAAATTATTATTTATGAAGTAAAACTTTAAAAATAAAAAAATAAAAGATAAAATAGTAATTTTATTATTGTACGATACATATTTCATTGTAAATGGGCTAAAAACACTTAACTATCTAGTATTTTACTAAATAATTTAAAAAATAAAAAAAATGAAAGCAATCGATTTTTCCCCTATCATGTAAAAATATGACTTGTTATGCTACATTATATTTCCTCGATCATTTAAAAATTAGGGACCATCTCGGAAGTTTTTGAAACCGCGATAATGGTTATATTGTAAAACGTAAAAATACAGGAATGAAAATGTAGTTTACCCAAATTATAAGTAGCATACTCGACAACAGCGCTCCCCACACAGATAAAAACCAATCAGATCGGAGAAGAAACAAACCCCGCAAATTATCAGATCACGAAAATGTCAAGCTCATGGTCGCATGCACTCGTTAGGATCTCTCCTTACACTTACTCCGCTGTCGGAATCGCCATCTCCATCGGTGTCTCCGTCCTCGGCGCCGCCTGGTACCACCGCGACTTGTTAATTTTGGTGTGCTGAACCTGATGTTTGATTAATTATTTATTATGGTGTTTTGACAGGGGGATTTATATAACTGGGAGTAGTTTAATTGGTGCTGCAATTAAGGCTCCTCGCATTACTTCTAAGAATCTCATCAGGTGATTATTATAAATTACTATAAACCCTATTTTTTTAATTTCAATTTGACTTGTGTGTAAAATTCTGGAATTTTGATTTTTTTCTCTAATTTAATTGTTGATTTTTATGGGTTTAATTTTAATCTGATTTTTTGTGGGTTTTTTGGTTGACGATGATTGATTGATTTTTTGTGGGTTTTTTTTCTGTAATAGAAACCTTTTCTTTGGCATCCAATGTTGTTTGCATTGGTAATGGGATATAAGAAGTGAATCAAAATTGATGAGTATAGTCTGCATTTCTTTAGTGAGAAATTTAAATGCACTAAGACGCTCGTGGTTGGAGGTGAAATTTTTGCTTTGGGACGGAGGAGATGGTGTGGATCTGTGCTATGTATTACTTGTATGTGCATTCCGTGGTGCTTTGGTGGAGCTGAATGCTTTTGTGGTGGTTTGCAGAATCTTGGACTAATGAATTGGTCATCGGAATCATCATAATTTTAACTAGTTAGAGAAGGGGTTTACAAAAATGTTTTTGCGAGTGGGGACCTTGGAAGGTTATGCTGGGAAAATAACGTTACTGTCTTGCGCAAAAAATGGCTTGAGGTGTATGTTTATAGGTGGTTGTGTGCAATTTGTTTTTAGTTTCTTGTGAGTTTATACTTGGAAGCTAGAGCATCTTCATTCTTGTGACAATTCTTGAGAACCCAGCTGATGATTTTTTCACATTGAATTAGAAGGGTTAAGGAGAGTGTCTCGTTTAGCACTGAAATGAATGTATTGCTGTTTAGCTAGATTCTAAATGTTATTAGTTCAATTCTTTTCCTCTGTCTTCTCAATCCCCTTTCAAAGTGTGTCTCTACATGCAATGTTCTGCCATTTCATGAATGAAACAGCTCTTTGGTGAGAAGGATGCTACATAACTGGATTATAGTTGCTCATAATAATTTCAAGTTCTATCAAGTTTTGAGTTTCGTGCAATTATGCAGGATGTCGTGATTGCAAAATGTGCATTTATTTTGCTTGTGAAGTTATGTTACATGATAGTTAAATTTATGAAATTTAAATGATGCCTTCAAACAGTGACTTGCTCAACTGCTTGTGTTTCTCAGTGTAATTTTTTGTGAGGCTGTTGCTATCTATGGCGTTATTGTAGCAATTATTCTTCAAACAAAGTTAGATAATGTTCCAGCATCAAAGATTTATGACCCCGAGTCTCTTAGAGCTGGATATGCAATTTTTGCCTCTGGGATTATTGTGGGCTTTGCAAACCTTTTCTGCGGGTTAGTATCTTCATCTGTTTTACCTATATCTTCAACTGAAATATATGCTATGCATTATGAAGTATATAACACAAAAAATTCACAAACAGATGGCAAGCATATGATTAAAACTTCGACCATTTTAATTTTGTGAGCATTAGTGTTGTTATGATTCACAAATCTATAATTCCCATTAATGATATAAGCTTTTCTTTTTCTGTTTTGATGGAACAGATTGTGCGTGGGCATAATTGGAAGTAGTTGTGCTCTCTCTGATGCCCAAAACTCATCTCTTTTTGTGAAGATTCTTGTGATTGAGATCTTTGGCAGTGCACTGGGGTTGTTTGGAGTGATTGTTGGAATTATTATGTCAGCTCAAGCAACCTGGCCTGCATGATCAGTATAATCTGTTTTTCTTCTCGGAATTCACAAAATCAGTTATGATGGAACCCAATACATGCCGTGTATCGTAAATGAACTTTGTATTTTACCTATTCAATTGTAGCAAGCTTGTAAAGACTTGAGTGGAAATGTATCGCTGTCTCTTCTAGTCATAAGTTTTGTCCATTTAACAATAAACTTTGGTGGAAGGCTCAAAGCATCATTGCCAACGGCATGATGGGTGTTCAATATTCTTGGTGTTTGATGTGCACTGTTTTTTAGTTGGTTTTGCGTGATACGAGTTATTTTGACTTTTGAGTCGTGGATGCCACTCAGTTGTGCAATTTGTCGTGTAAAGTTAAGATGGATTCTATTTTTTCTAATTGAGCAGCATAAAAATGATACAAGTCATCACTCTTTTCTTTCTCTGTCTTTTAAGCACAAACACAATTTCTTGTCTATTAAGTGAATTATCATATCAAAATGGACGACTTTCTGTTTTTTCTCCTTTAACCATCTCGTATGCTGCTAATGACATTGAGATTCGCTTTAGCCCATGTAGTTTTCAAAATAATAAGGGTTCTTTTCGCCACCAGCTTGGCTTAGAAGAATAGGTGGCTAGGTGGGTTGACTCATGATCCAACTGGTCTATTCAAGCTAGTTTGTTTTTTAATTGTTCTTTGGAAAAAACCCTCTGAAACCATCACTTCATGTTGCCTGGCCGATTTTTAATTTACCTTGATCTGGTTAGAAAGAGTGGTTGCTGTGCCATCTGCCATGAGGTTAATTGCAGAGCACCCTCTTCTTGTGAATTGTTACTGCTGAAGGCACCCAGAGTGTTCATCTCATCGAATATAACTTTGCTTTATTCTATTGAAACACAATCCTTGTTTGTTTATCATTGATATATGAATCTATACACGCAGTTCCGAAAAAACGAAAAGAGAAATAAATAGAGCATGAGAACCCAAGAGTTTTCTGCCTGCAGATAATGGAGTTCGTCTAACCATGAGGAGCACAACATCAATCAACTGACAAAGGAGCACTGGCGGAGAAAGGCATATGTTTCTGTTGAAGCTCTTCACTTTCCTCTGCACTTTCTGTCATCGGATCAAAAAGTTTATGATCGGGAAGAGCTAAGTCTTGCTTGATTCGATCCACTCCCAGGGAATGCAGGACTTGTTTCGAAGAGACTGTTATATATGATGTTTATGAAAGGCTCCTTTGTTTCTCTCATGACTCTCGCCAACTCAGGACCCCAAACTTTCCTGCTTCTTGGTACATATTTTCTATCATGTCACTGCTAACTTTCAGGTCGATGGATTTCCCTGAAAAATATATAAAGTTGTTATATCAGCTGCTCTAGCCTCTAGCTGGTTTAACTGCTGCAGATCATTCCGACGAGTTTCAATCTATCATCCCAATGTTTTATGTTTCTTAGCACTCCTTATCCATTAGAAACTGAGTTCTGATGATCCCCGATCCATCTTCAAACTATATAACCTGTTCGCAGCTTGAAACTTGGACTGTGACCAGTTGAAGAGAAGTAAGTTTATGAAGTTTAGGACATGGAAATTTAAAGAAAAGGGTAAGAGTAGACAATCACCTTCCGTCCAGGATCACGTTGATGGACATACCAAATCCAATCGAGCCTTCTTTCAAGGAGTTCATAAAGCCCATGGTTTAGATCGAAGGCATTTTCCTATACTTTAGATCGAGGAATCGAGGTGGCTTCCCACTCAGGATCTGATCCTTCTTGTTCTAAACATAATAACTCGATCCAGTTGCCTCACATAAGGTCAAGTTAAGGCATTGTTTGGCTACGCGGTGCATGGCACGTTGCACCGCAGCAAAAACACCATTTTTGGTGTTTCTGTTGGGGAAAAGCTGGTGCAATCGCAGAGCTCCTTGTTGTCAAACGGGCACTCAGAGCTAGGGTTACCCTACTTCTCAGTAAGTAATCCTCTAATCAAGGGAAACTCCATCTCAGTTGATTGGCGTGAAAAATGTTTAGCATGAGGCAAATCTGTGGGGGGGAAAGTTTAAAGGAAAGACAAAATGAGACTGAGAAACCAAGCTACTACAAACAATGTCTTTTTACTTTGGGGTTAGTTTTTGTGTCTGGTTTGAAAAAAAATATATTTAGAAAAATTATTTTTAATTGTAGTTGTTTATATTAAAATACATGTTTGGTTAAAATAGTTATTAATCAATAAATATGTTCCATGTGTTTAGTTAAAATTATAATTGAATATGATGTTGGTATTAAAATTAATGAAAACAAACATGTAATTAATTTATTTTTTTGGTAAAGAAGGTGCTTGTAACGAGGGTAGAATAGTCAATGACTTGGTGGTTGAGAAAAAATGTAAAAAAAAATGTTTTTTTATTTAAAATAGATTTAGAAACACATTTATGATATCAATAGATAAAAAAGCCCAATACATTATTGGGTTTTAGTTGTTTTTTAAAATTATTTTTTATTTTTAAAATTTATTCTTGATATTAATATATTAAAATAATCTAAAAATAAACAATTTGAAATAAAAAAAATAATAACTTAAATTTGATGAACCCCCCCCCCCCCGGTTAGTGGGTGCTAGTAGTAGCAGAACAAAGCCCACTGGATCTGCAAAATTCTCTTGTCTTATTAGCCTAACAGAAACTTCAGAGAATCAACTAGAAAACCACAGCTTGTCAAAAAGAGAGACGAAACCCCAATTCACAAGCAGCCTTTTATACCCCATATTTCAAATCTTTGTGGTTCTGTCCTGCGGGTTTTGTTAGGAATCTATAATGGGGGTTGGGCGTGAGGTATCAATATCCTTAGATGGTGTAAGAGACAAGAACGTGATGCAGCTTAAGAAGCTAAACACTGCTCTCTTCCCCGTTCGTTATAATGACAAATATTACGCTGATGCCCTTTCTTCTGGCGACTTCACCAGGCTAGGTTTGTAATTGTTTCCCCCACTCTTTTTCTCTCCTTCTACATATTGTGCGTGTCTATCTGTTTATTAATTTTTTTTTGGGGGGGGCGATTTGGGTATTGTTATTGATGTGGTGAAATGGGTTAATGGGTTTTGTGTGTTTTGGTTTTTCTTTAATGGGTTTGTTGTTTTGTTCTTTGTTTGGATTTCCTTGTTGAGTTTTTGGGTTTTCTGGGATTTCTTTTCTGTTTGTAAAAGTGTTTTTGTTTCTTATAATGTTGTATGCATGCCGAATTCTAATGAACTGTTCTACATTGCGGTTACTTAGTGTTGGATTTAAGATTGCAAAGTGCTGGTTCTTTGAGTATCTGCTTCTGTCAATTACGGGAAGTTCCAAGTAATCCAAAGCCTGGTGTTGATGTTTGTTCTAGTTCTAGGTACATGTTTTTGATTATTAGATAGTGCTGGCCATGTCAATGTATGTGAAATGCGAATGAAAAAGAAGAAAAAGAAAAAAAAAATAACAACCCAACTCGAGCGACCTACGTGCTAGGTTTGACATTTGTTCACTTTCAATTTCCGTCATGGGTTATTTTCTCCATGAACTCATAGTAGGCCATTTAGTTTCTTTATACCAATTTGGCTAGAGTGATGGTGTTACTTTAGCCTTTCTTTGGGTTCCTTAATAACTCAACTTGCCTTTCTTTTTGCAATGTTTTGGTGATTCTTGTATAAGGTGTTGGTTTCATTCTTCTATTTATGTAATGGTTTTATAGGTCCAGTAAAATACTTTTGGAGGCCTTTTCCTTCTTTTTTTTGTGGATAGCTGCTTATCATCTCAAGATCCTAATTGTTGATAAGCTCATTTTCCAAGCATTTATTTTCTATTGTAGAGTATTTCAAACTCTCTCCCAACGATGTTTTTAAATTTATACCCATTTCCTTTGGGGCAAAATGTAAAAATATTTAGGATTGACATTTCAGCTTTCTTAAATTCAAATGAACAAGTCTTGTAGTTTTGATTACTTCTTAACTTGATCATCTGATATCATGATTTTTAACAAATATCTTGAATGGTGTATATTCCTGAATTTCATTGAATGTATTAACAAGTCTGTTTTATCTTGCCTTGCAGTTTCTTGCTATCCTGATGTTTTCAATGGATTTCAGTGCACAAAATGATTCCTGATTTTGTGAATTCTATTGCATTTGAATCTCCATTCCTGATTTTGTGAATTCCATTGCATTTGAATCTCCATTCCTGATTTTGTGAATTCCATTGCATTTGCAAATTCCTGCAAGCTTTTATTATCAGTTGGAAAAGTTTTGTATTCTGTCTATCGAGATGCTTTTGAAGCCATTGGTTTCTTAGAGGATTGATGTTCTAAATATGTTAGTCTTAGCTTTATGTGTTCTGAAATATGTAGAACATGTCTTTCTGTTATGTATCCATTGTGGAGATCCAAGTGCACTATAGAATAAACATCGTAACGCTTCTAATTAATTGTTCCTCCATTTTTTAAGACATGCACCACACAGATGAGTGAAAATGCGCCATAAACATGACTTAAAGATACATGAAGTGTGGCAATGTTCACCTCAATCTCAATCTACATAATGCTGGAGTGCAACATTTCATGAAAAGTCAGTTGTATTTAACTTTGTTATTTTTTTCAGCATATTACAGTGACATCTGTGTCGGTTCAATTGCTTGCCGACTGGAGAAGAAAGACGGCGGAGGTCTACGTGTTTACATCATGACTTTAGGTGTTTTAGCACCATATCGTGGGCTAGGCATTGGTGAGCGAATCACCTATCTTCCTCCTATTGTTGAAATCATGCTCTTGATTCAGATACATGAATCGTCCTGGTTAATTATGAGAATGAATGATGCTCAAATAAAAGTGCGTAAAGAAAAGCAAGAAATGTACTCCTCAAACCTTAACCAGTTAATGCTAAACACATTTTTAACTTCCTTCACTTGTTTTTCTGTCTGCCTCCTTGTTTCTTATTTCCTACTGGCCTTATAGGTTTTGCAAACTGCTAGCAGTAGAGTCACTATTTAAAATAAGAATCATGAACTCCATGCGCTATACAATTATGAATAGTTGAAATCCCTTTGCCCAAAAAGTCCTCTGGTTTTTGGATTTATTCCTCAGAAATCAGAACAGAAAGCAAAGATTGTGAAAGAAAGTTTTGGCATGTGCTTTTACTGATCGAATTGGTAATGATTATGCAGGTACAAAGTTGTTGAATCATGTTATTGATCTCAGCTCAAAGCAAAATATTTCTGAGATTTATCTGCACGTGCAGACAAACAATGAAGATGCTATCAACTTTTACAAGAAATTTGGATTTGAAATCACAGATACCATCCAGAACTATTACATGAACATCACCCCGCCTGACTGCTATCTTCTTACAAAATTCATCACTGAGACAAAGAAATAATGTCAAAGAGCTAGTAGTTAAGGTGGGAGTTCACTTTTTGCCTATTTATTGAACTTTACCCTGGTTAGTTGTACTACCAAATATCAGATACTGGTATTGAGGGTTCTATATATACTGTTGATGAAATGATGCGTTAAAAGATCACACCTGCTAAATTCCGTGGATAAGGTGAGTTGTTATGGTTCTAATCAGTTCCACAAACATTTTTGTAGTCTTGTATTTCTTTGAGGTACTAAGAAGGGTCTGGATGATTTATAAGATTCTGATTGCTGTCTTTCAGACGGATCAGAGAACCAATTAGCAATCTTGTGATCCCATACTGTGCATGAAGCAGTATCAATTTCTGATTTTGACAATGAATGCTTTTTGTTTGGAGATATTATCAAAATTCCTGTACACCGTCAACTTTTTCTACAATCGCTGATCTTAAGGGTCTGAATGATATGGGTATGTCAATCCCCTTTCATATATTTAATAGCCATATCTAATTTGCAATCAACATCGATCTGTGCATGCTCAGAAAGTCAGACAAGGTCCAGGCATTGACATTGCTTGATATAATCCATAGGAGAGTTTATGCAAGGTAGACAATTTTCAGGTATTGCATTGCTTCACATGATAAGATAAGAGTTTGAAGTTTTAAGATGCATCCACTGTAGCTATTGGTAAATTCACATCCAGGTAGAACAATATTACCAGCTGGAGTTGGATAGCAATGTAGATGTACCCAAATAACATCCCCCACCCCCACCCCACCTCTCTCTCTTCTTTTATGTTATAATTATTGGTAGTTACAGGATACACCGGTTGACCATGAAAATTTCCAAATAGCTCCATACTAGAGGCTTGGCCAGGTGTATTAGACCCTAGTACGGACATGCATGGAGAAGCAACCAAGGAATACATTTATCTTTTATTCTGTAGAGCTTTTATAAACTGCTTTCATTTACAACAGTCTGACAGTAAATAATTATAATATATGTACATTGTTCCGGGGTTTGAGAGCAGGCAGGCAAACCATGCCATGCTTCATTATCAGGGAAAGCAGAATTTTCATCAGCCAAACCATAGTGTATCAGAATTTGGTGTTTAGTAGGCCAAACCACCGGCAAAAGCATCTCCATCATGAAGAAGAGACTCTGTCAGCCAATAACCATCCCATGAACCACCGACTCTCTGCCACGCCACGACGTATTAGAAGAGGTGATATGACTCCGGAGAGTGCATTAAAGCTACTAGTAGAGTATCATCCTCAGTCAACGCAATCTTATATGAAAACATCGTAAAAGATAACCATGACCATGATTTATCTATACAAGGTGAGGTGAATCTGCAAGAGATACATTTACCTGAACCATGGTAAATTGAAATATTTCTTCCTCCTCAGGGCGATTCCCTCGAATCCATATCCTCTGTTTGAATCGATTCTGTTCCATCCATAACACCCAATCAAATTACATATACAGCAGAAGAGAGAAAATTTATCTTATTTAGAAGAATTTATGACTCATAATTTGATAAAAAAATCCTCTTTGTGCACCACATATGCATCCATTAGTGAACTCGCGCAAACTCATTTGATTGTCAAGCAACAAACAGATTGAACTACTAACAAAACGAAAACATGTCTTGACTCGAACCTCTTCCACGAACAAACTGCTCAAGATCTTCCTCTCCTTGTGGCCAAGCAACACTCGATATGTCGAATGGTGAAAAATCCTCCTGAACCTTTCAAACTGCAATGAAAATAGGTAGGCCAAACCGAAAAGAGGTATTAATCAACACATAAAACACACACAGAGAAGAAGATATAGCAGAATCATGAGTAGAGTTCAATGGCACAAATACACAGACTAAGATATTAAAGGGTTCTAGACAGAATTCACTGACCTGCCCTAAATCAAAAAATGGTCCAAAATAAGTCGACCTTTCGAAAGGATCGAATCCAGCAAACTATCAAAAGTAAAAATACAAGATAATTATACGAGCCACAACTTCCAATACTGCACAGTTGATTAAAATCAAGAGGGACAACAAAAAACGATAAAAATCAACATGGGGTGTGCTTAGAATCTACCCTATACATGACCTCAATCCCATAATCTTGACGAGGTTGATCATTATACTTCAATGCATCAAGCTGGCAATTAACAGCTTCTTCTGCACTAAACTATATCAAGAGTTTAGCATAGATTTGACACCCTTTTGACAAAAAAATCTTAACTTCTTTGATCTTTTTATTGTCAGAAAGTTACATTTAATCTTGGGCCAAATGGTTTCTTCCTTCGAGATTCAAGCCTGTAATGTATCCGTCATAATTAAACCCAGAAAAAAAGTTAAAAGAGATTTGTATGTGATAATTCAACAAGAGAGAGAGAGGAATTGAAGTGTAAGAGAGGAAATTTGCATACCAATCAGCAGAGAGAAAATCAGGGACATCAGCAGAAGCTCTAAAGCGAGAGCCCAGTTTGTAGTCTCCATTGATGAGGGGCTTGTATTTAGATAAGAGAGACAAGGACTGTGGGGTTGATATAGATGAACAAAACGACATCCTCGGAACGCTGTAAGAGTTTGTATGTTGCCTGTCCCTGAGTTTGTGGATGTTTTGAGGTTGATGAGGTCTGATTTGATCTTCACCGTTTAATCGCTTTGATTAAAGTAAAATTACTAGGCAGTTGAGACGGTTGGAAATAAGGTTAACTATAAATCAGTCCCTATATTTCAGATTTTATATAAACCACCCCTTTTTTCACAATATATCTTAAGATTCCTACACCAATGCAATTTTAAAATTAATGATAAATTAAAATAATCATCTTGGGGGTATTACGAAATTATAGAGTTCATCCAAAATTTTGAAAATTTGACAAAGTTCCCCTTGACAATTAAGAAAATATAACAAAAATTATTTATATGATCAAAATTCCTTTAATTAGTATTACATATATAAAAAAAATAGTTAAATTAAGAACTAAGAGAAAATAAGAGAGAATATAAAGCATAGGACATTAGTATTTTAATATATAGACAATATTAATTCAACCATTTAATTCCCGTCAATTTTGTTTGTGGATTTTCTTTTTAATATTCATTCTCTATTTTTTTTAAATTTCTTAATATAAATTTTGTTTTATTGTAAGTAATAATTAAGAATACTTTGGGTGTAATAGGGAGGGTTTTGTCAAATCTTCAAACTTTTTAGTGGTCCTGGTAGTCTCATGATATCTGAGAGAGAAATATAATTTAATCTAAAAATAATTAATATAATTACCATACTAGATACCGACTTTAATTATATAACCAATTGAGTAAATTATAAATTATTCTTTCTAGTTTTTAAAAATGAATTAAATAGTTTCTTGAGTTTTAAATCTAATTAATGAATTAATCTCTTGATTTGTGTTAATCATGTTTAATTTAATATTATTTATTTCTCATATTTTCATCAATGTTTTTTCTATTTCTTAAAAATAAATAAATTATAAATGAACATTGAAGGACTGATTTATGACTTTTTGAAACCACAAAAACTATTTAAATTGTTTTGCACAACACCAAAATACTAATCTATAATTTACTCTCAGCTAAATGTCTGTTTGATAGAGTGATTGATATTATTTTTGAAAATATTTTTCATTTAAAAATACATTAAAATAATTTTTTTTTAAATTATTTTTGATATCAGCACATAAAAATGATCTAAAACCACCAAAATAAAAATAAAAATTCAATTTTTTTCAACATATTAACCTTCTCTTGACATTATTTGATCTAAAACCACCAAAATAAAAAATGCCCATAGGATTTTTTTCAATATCAAAGAAATTGAAAAAAACAAAACAATAAAAACGAATACTGACTGAAAAATATTCCATCACAATTTACTAATAGAAAATACATACAGCAGAAATATTTCTAAAACGTGGAATTCACAATTCACAAGTTGTGAGAATTTATTTTTAAGTAAAATGTTAAGTAATCATCTCACCTAAAAATTTAAGTTTGTAGGTGAGGTCCCTGAATATGATTTATATTATTCTCGAACACCCCCTTAAGTGAAAGCCTTTTGGGCATGAAACTTGCATAGACCTACATTTCCTTGTGCTTGATTTTTATCAAATAAAATAGAGGTGGTGAGATAATATAAATCATATTCGGGAGCCTCACCTACAAGGTTTAAACTTTTAGGTGAGATGGTTACTTAACATGGTATCAAAGCTTGTTGACCCAGTTGTCACGAGTTCGAATCTCATCACCCTCATTCTATTTAATAAAAAAAAATCAAGCACAAAATAATGTAAATCTATGCAAGTTTCAAGCCCAAAGGATTTTGACCTGAGGGAATATGTTGGAGAGTAATATAAAACCTATGATCACTATGAAACAACATAAGTTTTGAGGAAAAGGGAGGAAAATTAGAAAACATAGATCTTAATTCATATTAGCGCAAATTTTAATCACGTAAATCCATAATCATCCAAAAGATATTTGGAAAGATAAATCCTAAATAACTAAGATGATAACAATATCCCAGCAAAAACATACATAATCTAAAGCACTGTAGTCAAGTTAATAGCTATATATATATATATATAGAAGAACTACACATGACGATGATCTTTCTTAGCAACGATGTAGCTCAAACGACTCTTGAGATGAAACCAGCGCCTCTGACGTTGACCATCTGTTTCAGGAATTCGATCATCGTAATGCCCAAGATCGTCCAAAGAAGCTCCATCCTCAGCCATGTAACTTAGGGTAAAGCGAAACCAGGGGTGCATGCGATAAAGATCTTCATGATATGAAGAACCATAACCCAATTGCACATACAAACCATGGAGCTGCTCATAGAAATCAAAAAGAGTCTGGGTATCTGTGATATCCAGTGATTCTGTTCTATCCAAACTGTCATCATAATTCCTGATGATGATCGAGATCACCTGTCTGCTAGGCTGATCAGCTGTGCCACCTTGTCCCGCTCCTGCACCTTGTCCGGAGCCACCTCCTTCCGCTCCATCGCCGTCGACTTGGCTGCCTCCCTGCTGCTGATGCAACTCCAATACACCACCGGTACTTCTTCCACTAGATCTGCCCTGAAACACAGGACTTCTGCTCCCAGTCCCACTCGAGCCATAGCCACTTGCCACCCATGTCATGTGGGATACGGAGTCTTCCACTAATTTTTCAAAAGAATAAGCATAAAATAGGAAATGATGGTGTCCAAAGCTCATCACATATGGCAAGCCTTAAAATTGTTGTCTAGATGTCAAAAATAAGAATAATTATACAAGTGAGATTATTTATTTAATTTATATCATGTAAATGTATTAAAAAAAAACATGTAATCATTATAAAAGCAATCTTGCATACTAAATAAATATATTGACTTGTAAAAATATAGAAAAAATTAGAATATGCAAATTAAATATATATTGAAATTATACCTAAAAAAACTAGTTTAGATTACTCAATTGTTGAAGTCTTATATTCCATCTAAAATCTTATTATTGTCAAGAATTAATTATTTTTTCTTATGACTTTATTTATCTTCACTAGGTGCATAAGAAAAATCTTTAATAAACCTCAAAAAACTCCAGTAATTTCTCTTTATTTAGGTGTAACTCTAATAAATAATACTCAATATCCCTTTATTAAGATATTTCAAAGAAGAAAAATAAATTATTGATCAAACTAAGATTCAACAGCAAAAAGTATTTTTCATCAACTGAAATCGAGCCCATATGCTCATAATCTAATTCAAAAAAATATTTTGGGTTTAAAACCTTGATTATTCAAAGATCTATTGAGAATGATTTTCCATTCATCTGCAATTAATTTAAAAAAAAAAAAAACATTTTAGTATTTCATGCTAACATACTCATGTTAGACCACATAATTTACAATGATTTTAATCTCAAATGTGAAAAAAACTCGCATATAATTTAATCTTAAAAAACCCATTACTCAGTTTACAAACCGATTGTATTCACAACTCAAATAAATTAATTAATATGAGAATGATAAACCAACTTTGTACTCCGATCACAGATACCTTGAGGACTCCAAGCTTCTGAGTGAATGTGAAGCAGCTCTGCTATATCCTTCAACAGCTGCTGCACCGTAGCATTTCTACATGTTTGAGCCTGAAAAACAAATATTCAAGCATGAAAGGAGTTTTTTGTATACTATATAGCCAAGTAAACAAATCAAGGTGTGAAATGCACCACGACTTTCATCAAAGAGGCTGGCTCAAGCTTCTCATCTGTTGGATCCAGAGCTCGTGGAGGCGAGCAGGTGATCATGACCTCGTGGAGCTAGCTAGTGTTTATTTATGATTTTTGTGATGAAGAGACACAGAGAGCTAGGGCAACGGAAGTGGGACAATAGTTGGGAGATGATCCTGTATAAATACTAGATATGATACGGTTGCAAAATCATTTTTAAAATTTTCCTGTCTATACTTACTGCATGGGTCAAGTATCCGCCTATATATCAATAGAATTTTTGTGATCTTAATTATATAACATATAGTATACGGTACTTGGCATTTAGTTTCTCTTTTCATTTCATGCATTAATTAATTGACATTTAGTTTTAAGCACCATAGGATGCAATCTTCTAAGTCTTAGTCGGCGGTAAGAACTCCGGGTTAAGAGGTTTGTTTTATCTGTAGTCTCATGTTTGAGCATCGTGGTTGCTAATATGATGATCACTGAAGAATTACATAGTCATTGACTTTAGAGTCTATGATATTAGCCGATGTACACACAAACTAGCCGAAACACCAAAGATAATAAAAAAATATATTGTATCATTGCCATATATATCCATGGATTTGTTAAACTTCACAATCAGAAAGTAATGTTCATTACAACCCAAATTCTTAAAGACTCTCCACCAACCATCCATGCTTTCACCGATCCAAATGAGGATCACAACAAGCAAGCATGGAGGTCTATTTTTTTTTGCTATAAATTCATCATCACTTGGATCTATCAGTCAACTTTCAAAATCAGCAATTAAGGTTTCATTTATTAGGGTCCCAGATCTGTAAAGGCTTTCTACCCATGCATTATGACAAGGTTCAGTCCTGTCTCCTTCATTGCTTAGATAATACATAGCCATGTAACCTAGTCTCCAGTCCACAGAGGACTTTATTTTTAATGTTTTTTTGAAAAACAAAATTATAAATAAAAAATACATACACGAATCTAACTAAATAATTCATTGCCTCGTTACAGGTCATGACTTTTTTATTGGAAAAATTAGAGCACATGTTTTTTAACATCTTTTTTGAAAAGAAAAAAAATCATAAATCAAGAAGCTCACGATAGGCTAACCTTCTTAATATGTCATTCAGTATGTTTTAATTTTAGTATTTAAATTGTTTTTTTTTTTTAGCATGCATCAGATTTTAGACTTTCTAACGTCTCAATATTTTTTTTAGTTATGAAAAAAATAATATCTGTTGTGCAATGTAGGTGAGCTTTTTTTTTTTCTAGACTCTTAAAAAATATAAAGAAGAAAAAAGAATATGGTGGCATGTTGGACAATATATTTTATTAAAATAGAGCAACTAATTTAATTTAATCTAATTTAATATAAAACCATGCAAACTCCCTTTAAGAAAAAGGAATAAATTTAATAGAAACAACGAACATGTTGGACAATATATTTTTAAAAAGAGCAACTAATTTAATTTAATTTAATTTAATCAAAACCACACTCTTTTAAGGAAAAAAATAAACTTAATAGAAAGGATGAATTTAAGATTTTGAGAAAGTCTGGGTTATTTTAAAAATTACTAAAAAACAACAGGGTGAGAGTGTAATTCCCCAAAACATAAAGGATAAAAAAAGATGAATCTTCAAAACTCGAGTTTATCACTATGATGTGGGTGAGGAAATTTGTCAACCAATCAAATAGACAACCTAGAACATGAAATCAAGATGATCCAATAAATAGAAAAACAAAAGAATACTAGCTAAAAAAAGAGCTTTAAAAAAACTAAAGATGGCTAGGGCTGGTCTTTCATATCTATTACCCCGGTCGAGAGACTAGTGTGACACCTCTAAAGGAAAACCTAGAAGAAAAAAAGAGTTAGATTCTTAATCAAACAAATAGTAAGAGTTGAAATTGAGAGAAAAATCAATCAAAAACACATCACAAATAGTAATTAAAACGAATTATGACTAAATTCAGCATAAAAATTAACTAAAATTAATGTTTAGGGAAAAATTAAATGTTTAAAGATATAATTGGAAAAATAAAAATCAATTATGAAACTAATTAAAAGAATAGCAATTAAAAGAATTATGACCTAATTTGA
The DNA here is from genome assembly GCA_025169955.1 of Salix arbutifolia. Classification (NCBI taxonomy): domain Eukaryota; kingdom Viridiplantae; phylum Streptophyta; class Magnoliopsida; order Malpighiales; family Salicaceae; genus Salix; species Salix arbutifolia. Next base: position 18,485,334 of record CM045907.1, read on the forward strand.
CATTAAAAATAAATGCAAATAAATGCTTAGGGATGGAACTGAAAAAAACAAAATGATTCAAAACAAATTAAAAAAAAAAAGATCAAATTTGGTTAAAAAATAATTAAAAAAGTTAAATGATCAGGGATAAAATTGAAAATCCAACTAGAAAGATTCGAGTAAGGGAAAAGGGACTGAATTAAAAGAAAAAAGAAATTAAAGGGCAAACATAATTTTTGCATGGCCAGGACGCAATCCAGTAAAGAAATAGAAAAAAAAAACAAAAAAAAAAGAAAGCAAATTGGCATTAATTAGTTAGTATTAGTTTTGTTGTTTTCACTTCATTACAAGTATAAATCAAGATGATGGTAATGTTCTTGCAAGATTTTAAAAAAATATTAGTCATAGTTTGACAACATAAAAAAATAAAAAACACTGGTCAAAACTTGATATGAGTAAAAATAAATCTAGATTTTGAAGTCTTAGGTGATATTGTTTTCTTAAACATATAAAAAAAAAACATATAAACCAAGTCTCCTATGATCAACTTTGATTCAAACAAAAATCATGAATCGAGTAATAAGCACGAGTAACTGTTGTAGCTTTTCTTTCCCCTGTCCTTATTCTCTCTTTGGTCGGCCCTATGTTGGGCTTAGGTCGGATTGAATTCGAGTCTAAATCTAATAGTAATTAGATGTAATCAGGGACCAAATTGATCGAAAGATTCAAAAATAGCTGGAGAGTGTAAATTATATGCCAATATGTGGGAAGACCCACCATAATATAGTGATGTGTACAAAGTTTTAAAGTCTTTATTTGCTTTCAGCTTATTCTCAATCAACTTTCACTTGAATCCCTCATTAGACATCTTGTATCGGTTAACTTGGTATAGATGCAACAGCTTTACGACCTCGATGGTTGTGCTCCCAATCCTTTGTCTAAAATAGACTTTTATGAGATTCATGAAGAAAATTCAAGATTTGGGCATACACTTCATTGGTGAAGGGTGTGTCAATGTCCTCGAAAGTGAAACATATATAACCTCGATTTTAGAAGTGCATTAAGGCTTTGACCATTGAGATTTAAATTGGAATTCTTATTAGATAAACAATTCTCTTATAATTTTTCTTAAATAAAGTCTTGTCTATATATCTCAAGATTGACACAAGCTTCTTTATATTGTCCATGGACTAGTTCATTTTACTTATTTGTGGTGATTATTTGATTTTAGCCCTAAGAAAATCTCTTTTAACTAAATGTATCATATTAGATCTTTCCCCATCCCCGAAAAGGTTATGAAAGTCATGGTATTAGCTTAAAAACCTTGTAGAGTTCCATATGTTAATTAGGTTTGGAAAGTGAATTATCAGGAAGTTTATACCCTTAAGGTAGATTCTAGATCATTACATAAGGGATAAAGCTTTTTACAGGTCTAAAACATTTGATTATACATGCATACGTGTTAGTCGCTTCACCGCCTGAAGGTGATATGTGTGGTTGACTATGGTGATTTTGATCGTACTTTCACAACATCATTTAATTCATCTTGGCGTCCTCTTTTTTTAGGTGGTACATGTATGATGGTTTGATCTGGCTTATAAGGGCCTGTTTGGCACAACTGTTGCTGTTGTGGTTGATGTTGAAAAAAAGCAGGTTTATGAAAAGCGCTTTTAGCTGCGGTTCGTAACTGAAATTTGTGTTTGGTTAAAATTGTGGTTGAGGTTGAGTTTAATGAAAAGTAGTTTTGAGTGTTTGGTTGCCATGCTTTTCATATTGCTGTTAACTTGTGAAATTACTTTAAAGGACACACAGTCACACACATATTTTTTAAATATTGTAGATTTAATTATCATAATAATAAAATATAATTAATAATTCAAGTAAATTACACACTCATTTTTATTCTTCCATCAAACTACTTGCAATTTTATCATGAACTAGTTGTTCATTACACTTGAGTAATTTATCCAATTATTATATAATTATGAAAATTAATATAACTAAGAGTGATTTTAATAATAATAAAAAAAACCTTATTATGTTAGAAGAGAATAAAAATTAAGTCCTAAAAAAATAAAATGATCACAAATTAAAAAGTATTTTTAAAAATAAAGTAAAATAAAAATTATAAGAAACTTGATAGAATATTTCTTTTTTTTTTAAATCATTCTAACTTTTACCGTGAAAGGTAACTTTTTTTCCTCTATTATACAACACAACACTCTTTACTCACATGAAAATAAAAAAGCAAGTGGACTGGATCCTCAATAATGTTGATCCATCTTTGCCAATAACCTGGCGCGAATAAAGCTCCACCTCAGCAACTCCCGCCAGCCAAAAAAACCTAATTACCAAGAACCTGCCCTCCTTTTTCTCCGCCTCTACCAAACCAGCAAATTTCTTTTCGATCTCGAAATCAACAAGAAGATGCAGTGAACTCCTCCTCCTCTCTACACTCTCCAATCCCTTCTTCGAAATCCAAAAGAGCCAAACCAGATTCTGAATCAATTGCTACAACCCCAAAATCTAAAACTTCTTCAAACCCAACCTTCGCTACTCAAACCCCAACTCAGCCATCCCCACTCCCTCCCCGTCTCCGGAGCCGCTGCGTCGCACTCTCCCTAAAGAAAGTCCGTCAGATCGCCTCTCGAGACCTTAGAACCAACCAAACCAAGTCCGCCCGAAGACAAGTCGCGTCTTGGCCTGAAGATCCCACCACCACCAGTAAATTACACAAACCCAGGAAGAAGCAGGATCGTAGTGGGCTCACTAAAATCCCCGATAAGTAAGTTTTTTGGGGTCAACTTTTTTGAATTTCTTTTACAAAGTCTTAGTGATTTACACCATTTTTTATGTCTTGATTATGGAAAGATATGAAATGTTGGGTGAGTTATTTTCTGCAAAACCACTATCTTCGTCTTCTTCACGTGGTGGTTGTGTGTGTTACCTTGGCTGTGTGTGTTACATATGTTATGTTACCTTGGGAGAGTGTGGTTTCGTGAGGGAGAGATGGAGGTGAGGGAGAATACAATGTGATTTTCATGTCTGTGTGTTTAAAGCAGAGGTAGAGTGTGCCGCAGATGCAAAAGCATCTCTCAGTTGCTTTTGCAACTGCGGCTGGAAATCTAATTTTTTGGTGGGACCCGCAAAATAATTTTGCCTTCCCGTTTGGTTAAATATGAGTTTGGCTCTGCGGTGAGCCTCAACGCAGCCGCACCGCAGAGCCAAACACCCACATAATTATAAACAGATAGTACCAATAGCATAAATCAAGTTGTTGCCAATTATTATAATTATACCTCTTAAGGAAGAAAAAAATAAAAGAAAAGGCATTTTAGAATTTGGTTAAAACAAACGTTGGATTCACAAAATTTTCTAGAAAAAACAACTTGAGTATTTTTACCAAGTTGATGTTAAATGGCAAAACGATGACAACAAAATACATGTAAGAACAAACTAAATGCAACACAATAATATAAAATCCAAACATAGGCAACATATTAAATCAAAAATATTAGACCGTTAACTTCGGGCAAGATTCAAACGAATTAACCCATCATTTTTTCTTCCATCTGCAAGTTTCAATCAAGATTTTTTTATTTCTCTAATTGAAAAGAAAGATTTCTGTTATAGAGCATTTTAGTATTTCATTCTAGGTTTTTTATTGTACAAATTTATATAATTTAAAATATTAGCTAAACATACATGATCTGAATTCAAATCCTAATCTAAATTAATTTTAATTTATACAACGCAAATATAATACCAGGCATCTAAATGTAATTTAAAAATATAAAACATTTCTAAATAGCTAAAAGTCAAAACTACAAAAACTTTAACTTAAAGAAAATAAAATACTAAAAACTTTTAATATAGAAAAAAAATATAAATCAAATATTTTTTCATCATTAACATAATAAAAATAGTCTCACGATAAAATATAGATAATTTATCGACTGAACTGAGAAAATTTAGTGTTTGGCTTCATAAATTGTTCATATTTGAGCTTTTAATTTTGCAATCTAATTTATTTGGCTTTTGTTGCTATTGCTAGCGTGTTATTTGAGAACGATTATTTAAGAAAACATATTTGAGTTCATCTAAAAAAAGTTGTGTGTGTGTGTATATATATATATATATATATAAGGAAACAAATTCATAATAAAAACTCATGTGCCAAATTCCTAATTTATATTAGTCCTCTCGATTATTATATATATATATTCACTCATTGAAATTGAGGTTTAGGTTTATACTAGCAAAAAAATTACGTGACTTGAAAATTAAAAAAAAATGGATCGCACTACGTTGCGGGCTGAGCAAGCAATTTTTATAATTGTCGGGATTGAAGAAATTAATAGGATTTGCTGGTGTAAAATTCAAATATAATATCTATATATGCAAAATTTAATATAATAAAATAGATCACAATACCCTATTATAAAAACAACAACATAGAAGTCTCAACATCTAAAATTATCATTGTTATTACTATTAAAACAATAAAGATTATCGAATTGTCCCAGAGGAAAAAACTGAAAAACATTAATAAAACAGTAAGTAAGGAAAATAACTGAAATTATTCTGATTATTATTATTAATATTATTATTATTATCGTGTTAATAATGAAAAAAAACTAAAAAAATCATAATAATTTTAAGAGAAGATCAAATAAAAAAATAAAATAAAAATTATGAGGTAAAAAAAATTCATTTGATTTGAAAATAATAATAATAATAAAACAATAAAAGAAAAAAATAAAGAACAAATAAAAAAATGAAAAAATGAAAGACTAAAAAAATCATAATAACTTTAACAAAAGATCAAATAAAAAAATAAAATGAAAATCATGACGTAAAAAAATTCATTTGATTTGAAAATAATAATAATAAAACAATAAAAGAAATAAAAGAAAGAACAAATAAAATAAATAGGATAATAATAATAAGGGGTGGCGTTTGGGACAGTGTGCTGTAATAAGGGCACCACACTTTTGTGTGCTGTTGTGTTTGCGATGAGGGGAGAAAGAGAAACAGAGTATCTTTTCTTTAAGAGCAACAGCACGCTTTGCTTCCTTAGCTACACAACCTGGTGTAATTTTAGAGCCCAAAACAAAAAGGTGGACCAACGCTCGCGAATCATGAATGAAAAATATCCAGTCTACAGGAACGGTCTGATGTGTTTTAGTATATAGGACTAGCTTAATGCCCGCGCGTTGCGCTGGGTTTTTTTTATCTATGTAGAAAATTGATTGTTTTTATATGTATTGTATTTTGCTATTTTAATATTTAATTAGTAAAATTATAAGTGATAAAATCTTTATAATCGAAATGCAAAGTGGGTCGTATATTTCTTAATCGTAGATAATGTAGGTAAATTTTTTTTTAATGAGTTGCATATTTTTCCCAGTAATATTCAATTTGACACATTATAAATAAAAATATTGTAATTTTTTTTTCGAGAAAGAAACTTATATTTTTTGCGTGTTATAATTAGTTATGTCAATGTTTAAATTACTAAACTTGCAACAGATAAAAATATGTTAGGAATGAGTTTTTTGCGTGGTATAATTAGTATGATTGCCCGCGCATTGCGCTAGGGTTTTTTTCATGTAAAAAACTAATTGATTTTTTACATGTTGTAATTAGTTGTTTAAATATTTAATTAGTAACATTATAATAGATAAAATATGTAACAAATAAATTTTTCCTCAGCCTAAAAGGAATAGTGCCATCGAAATGGGAAGTGGTTTGTATATTTTTTAATTGGAGAGCATGTATATATATGGACAGAAATAAGAATTATGTAAGAAATATAAAAAAAAGGAATTTTTTTTGAAATGGTAATGAACAACAAAAATCACAATTGAAATAATTGTTCATTACTGTTTGAAATTGCAATCTTCTTTAGCTATTTTATGAAATAATAGTAGTAGTTCCCGTAAGCTGACCCGGACACCCTGTTTATAAAAGAAAAAATTATAAGTGCGAAAAATACAGAAAAAAATCCAAAAAGACGGGTTTGGGGATTATTCACGGCGCGTGTAAGTTGTTCCAGACATCACAATTATAAAAAAAACGTATACGTGGGGAAAAATCAGTGGAAAAAATGTTAAAAAAATGGATCCAGAGATTAGTTGTGGTGCACGTAAGTTGTCACGGAAACTTTGGTTAAAAAACACAAAAAAAGAAACCCAATGAAAAAAATATTAAAAAAAAGCTAACCAGGACACCCTGGTTATAGAATAATGAAAAAAGAAAGTGTAATTGTAAAAAAAAAGGAAAAAAATGTTAAAAAAAGATGGGTACGAAGATTAGTCATGGTGCGTGTAAGCTGTCCCGGCCACCTCGTTTATTAAAAAAAAAGGAAGTCTAGTTATAGACAAAAAGTGCAAGGGGAAAGCATATTTTTAAACAGTAATGAGAGAAAAAATTGTGGGGCGCATAAACTAACACGAACATCCCGTCATGGAAAAAAATATATAAGTAGGAAAAAAATAGGGGAAAAATAAACAAAAAAAAAATTGATCTGGAGATTAGTCGTGGTGTGCGTAAGCTCACATGGATACTCCGATTTTTTTTAAAAAAGAAGCGTAGTTAAAAAAAAAATTCAAACAGCAATGAAAAGTGAAAATCATTGTTCATCAGTGTTTAAAAAATCAGCAGCCGGAGAGATTCAAACTCTCGCTCTTGTGGTGCGGCAGCAAACGCGTTAACCACTCGATTTAGTTGTTCATCCTAGCATACATATAATACTTATCTTATATTTTTGTGTTTTCTTGCATTTATTTTATATATATGTGACATGATATTTTTTTAGTTTACAGTGATTTTTATTTTATTTTATTTTATTTTTTAAGATTTATTCTTTATATTATTATATTAAAAGTATTTCAAAACACTTAGATTAAATTAATTTGAGATTTTAAAAAAACTCAGTTCATTTTTTTATATATATTTTCAGGCGTTGATACCTAACAAATATCAGAATATAAACGTGCGTTGCGCTAGGCTTTTTTGATGTAGCAAACTGATTAATTATTTAGCCTGCAAAGAATTATTTAGTTGGTAGATAACAAATTGTAATCGTTAAATTTTGTTGTATTTTTTTGTCTGTATTGAATTAGTTGGTTGTTGTTATCAGTTTAAGTGCTCGGATAATAATTTAGTTGACAACTCTCAAAATTATAATCAATAAAATCTATTAAAGATGAGTGAATTGTATTTTATAGCCAATTCATTAATGGGTGAACTTGCTTAGATATTTTATCGATTTATGTAATTTGCATATTGAAAAACTATAATTGATTAATTGGTAAGCGTGTTTTGATTGTTCTGACAGTTATTTAATTGGTGGACGTAAATTTGCAATTAATAAAATGAATAAAATATGAATTTTGTTTTTGTATCGAACTTGTTGATGATTGGGTTTATTTTAACAGCAACGAATGATTTAACCAGTTGATAGCAAAATTACAACCGCTAAAATCTATCAGAGATGGATTATTTCTGGTTGATTGCTATTTTGTGTCGATTTATTTAATTCATAGATTGCAAAACTGCAATTGATTGATTATTTGGTGTGTCTTAATTGTTTTGACAATTATATAATCGGTTGATGAAAAAATACAATCAATGATATAAATTAGAGATGAATAACTTTATTTTTTGTAGTCAATTGGGCATTCGTTGGCGGTTGGGTGTTTCGTAATGGTTGGGCTTATCATTCTCTTTTTTCTTTTTTATTTATTTTTCAAGTCAAATAAAATCTAATAATATTTATTGTTTTTTTTTCATTCATTTTATTTTTTTAAAAAAAATAATATTAGGTGTTGAAATTTCTAATTATTGTAGATAAGACATTGAAAATAATGACAATAATTATTCGTAAGTTTTTTTCTTTATAAATATGTTACACTAATTAAAGATTTTGCTATTTATTTACTATTAATGCATTTAAAATAATGATAATAACTATTTGTGATTTTTTCTCTGATAAATATGTTAGACTAATTATATATTTTGCTATTTATTTCATATCAACACCTTAAAATATATATATTCATCACTTTTTGGAACTGCGATCTCCTTTAGGTATTCTAGAAAATAATAATAATCATCGTGGTGCGCGTAAGCTGACCCGGACACTTCGGCTAAGAAAAAAAATGTATAAGTGGCAAAACAAAATAGGAATAAAAAAATCAAAAAAAAGTGGATCCGGAGATTAGTCGTGGTGCACGTAAGTTGGCCTGGACACTTCAGTTATTAAAAAAAAATTGTTTTTTGTAAAAAAAAAAAACAACAACAACCAGTTAGTAAAAAAAATCATTTTTTTTAACAAAAAACCCTTTTTAAAAAAAAACAGTTCTTAAAAAAAATCAGATTTGTAAAAAAAAAAACAATCAGTTATTAAAAAAAAACCTTTTATTTTATAAAATTTATTAATCATATTATTATATTAAAAGTATTTCAGAGCAATGATAGTATTTTCAAATGATCACCAACACATATTAAAATTTGAACATTAAATAAAAAACTTAATAACATTGGAAATAAAGAAAAATTGATGCAGTATTATCTAAAATTTCAGGAAAAAATACTAAAAAAATCTCTCTTCTACTCACGTCAATTAGATTTCTTTCTTTATTTTTTAGAAGAATCCGCGTTTCTCTACTCTTTTACTTTATGTTTTATTTTTTAAACGAAAGTTGTGATGATATTCTCTGCTCCAGAGACGATCTCTTAAGCTTTCTTCTTAATTGATGCAGGCAGTGCGAAACAGCAGATCATACACCCAAGTACACAATGGATATGGGTATGCGTGAACAGTTGACAAACATTAAATGAGTGAGCTAATTTAGCTCTCTTTCTAATTCTAATAATGCGTTGCAACTTATTTTCATTATTTTTTAATATATATATATATATAATTTTTAAAATTATTTTAATATATTAATATTTAAAATAATTTCTTAAACATTAATTTATAAATAAAAAACATTTTAAAAGAAAATAACTAACCACTTCATAAAAACTCGGAATGTAGAATAAAGTCACCATCTACCAGCGTTCTCCAAACCAAACACACCAAAAACTTGTTACTCCAACGTTGGCATTGGCAACCCTAAAGCATCCAAGGCGTGTGCGTAGCACGTCGTCGTTCACACCCTCTTTGTCTTCTCTTAAACAATTTCTCTTTCTTCATTGTTACCTAACTTCGATTCCTTTTTTTCTCTCTTCAATCCCTCAAAAAATCCGTTCTTTTCTCTTTTTGCTATTTTGATTCCTGAGTTTTAACCACAACATCAGCTTAAGAGGTATGGCATCTTAAATTTTCTCGTTTTCTTTCGGTTTTTTAGATCTTTGTTTTTGACGTTATTTCTGACATTGTTATGTGTTCTGCTTTATTTCATCATAATTGAACTTTGTTGATCCCAGAGAATTAATGGTCTGCCAAAGCTCGATAATTTAGAGGTTTAATCTGTCTTGGGATTTTTTTGGGAGGATTTGTTTGTTTTCGTTGGTAGATCTTAGATTGAACGCTGTGTATTTTGTTTGAGATATTGTAATTTTTTATTTGAGTTATGTCTTATGTAGATCAAAACACTTTTTTCAGTTTCCATTTTGCATGTTTGTTCTTTTTTTATGTTTTAATTTATTCATCCGGGGTGATTTGGGAGAAAGTATTTGACTTTGATGGCGAAATTATTTGACTTTGATGGCATAAAACTTGCTTGTACGGAAAACGTGATTAACTGGAGAGAAAAAAAGGCAGATGAACTCGCGCGAAGCACAAATCGAAAATGACCACTCCACAGTGCCACTGAGTCAGCATGCACAGTAACAGCCCCGAGCTGTTTTAGCTATATAGTAAAGTAATAGTAATAATATATATATATATATATATATATTCTCTCTCGGCTCATCCCCTCTCATCTCTCTCTTATTCTCTCTCGGCTCCTCTCATCTCTGAAATCATCCTCTCCCTGTCGATTGTAAGCTCGTCGTCGATCTGTAAGCTCATCTCTTCTCCTCTCATCTCTCTCTCGGTTTGGATTTGGGGTATTGTTAAAGGAGAAGATTGTGAGGGCTGGCTTCGTGGTTGGTTTTATTTTTGGTTTTTGCAAGGTTTTTTGAGTGTTATTCTGCTGAATTCTAACATCTCAGAGCATCGATGGGGCTTTTATTTTTGGGTTTTGCAAGGGTTTTTTAGTGTTATTTTTGGGTTCTACGTTGAAAAATTGTAAAGATAAATTGACAGAAATTATTTTTGGGTTCTTCAATTGTGAATGAAGATGTATGCTTTGCGTGTTTTGGGTGTTTTAATGGCTGAACAGTGATTCCAACGGGAAAAAAAAGTATTATGCCATCTCTTTCGTCTCTGCCATATATAGCAGCTCAATCAACCAAAGCTAATTTTAGCTGCGTGTATAGCTCTCCCGCTGGAGCGTATACAGTAGTAAAAAAGAGCTAAAAATATATTATTTTATTTATAACTCCCCATTTGGCACTCCCGCTGGAGATGCTCTTATATCTCATCTTTTAAAAACCAGAGAGTGTTAAGTAAAATCATATGCTTGTAATTTGGGGACTAGATAAGTCGACTCCCCAAGACCGGACCTCTCAATTATGATTACTTAAGTTTGGGGACTAGATAGACTAATCTAGAAACGTAAGGGACTATACAAATCTCAATGACACATATATATAAACACAGGCGACAGCCAAGTCTGTGCTCCAGTGTCTGCTGCGATCAGATCATAAAAAGAAAAATCCCTAGCAATCAATTCAGCAGCTCGCCGGTTTTGTCACCGTGATGGCCGGAGAAACAGAGGAGGCGGTAAAGACGTTTGCGGATTTGGGGATATGCGAACAATTGGTGGAAGCATGTGAAAGATTAGGATGGAAAAACCCTACAAAAATTCAGGTAGAAGCCATCCCTCATGCACTTCAAGGCAAAGACTTAATTGCTCTTGCACAAACTGGCTCTGGCAAAACAGCTGCTTTCGCTCTTCCAACTCTCCAAGCCCTTCTTCAAGCTTCAGTCACTTCTGTTCCAGCCTTCTACGCTTGCATCCTCTCCCCTACCAGGTTAGCTTCTATATCTTACAAGAACAAACAAGTTTCCAACCTTTTTAGTTCTGCATTATTATTCTATTTTATGTTTCTTGTAGGGAGCTGGCAATTCAGATAGCTGAACAGTTTGAAGCTTTAGGTTCCGATATCGGGTTGAGATGTGCTGTTGTAAGTCTCCAATTCCATCAGTTTTTGGTCTTTCATATGCTTTATTGTGTGGGTTAACTATCCTTTTCTTCCTTTAACAGCTTGTTGGAGGGGTGGATATGGGGCTACAGACAATTGCCCTTGCAAAGCGGCCTCATATTGTTGTAAGTGTTTATTTTGCTGGCATGATAATACTTCTGACTTTTCTTAACTTGCAAAAGGAGGGGTTGGCTTGTTTGTGTGAGATTGGTGCCCAGTTAAAGGAGCTAGTATTTGGGAATACTTCAGTTTTGATGTCTGAAGAGAGAGAGTGATGTTATGAGTTTCCCATGTTTATGGAAGTCATTTAAATACATTACTGTTCCCTGTTTGAGTTTTAAATTGTTAAACTATAGTGCTGTTTTTTTATAATAATTAAACACATGGCCTATGGGGAACATTCTGTTTGTCTCAGGGTGACATGAAAGCATTGTGCACGTCTTTTTATATGCTTAAAAAACTTGCTTTTAGTTAAGGCATGCCTGATTTTTAAATAGACTGTAAACTTCAAACACTCTCTCTCTCTCTCTCTCTCTAAATATAAATAGACACACACACATAGTTAGCTAGTTATTCTACTGTTGCTCCTTGTATGTGCTCACATGATTATTTGTGTGTCTCGGTTTACATGATTATTTGAGCATGGAATTTCTAAATTTCCAGGGTTTCTTGAATATAAGTGAAAATGAAATTGCTGATGGTGCATTTTATGAATTGAGTGATGTACATCTTTTGTAGGTTGCTACACCTGGGCGCCTTTTGGATCATTTGTCGAATACAAAAGGATTTTCTCTACGTACGCTGAAATACTTGGTATGATCTCTGTAATGTTATAGTGCATAAAATTAGTTTCTCTAGAAACTATGCTCACATTCAGCTATTCACAAATTGATTCTGTACATTACAAGTGCTACATACATAGTTATGCATGTGTACTAACATGCATTGGAAAAATGTTTATGGATCTAGGTTTATTTTTGTCATCAATCATGCTTCCTGAGATGCGTGTTAGTTTCCTTCATATTTTAATTTCTTGAATGTAATATACTGAATTGAGATCCATACAGAAGCATAACTATGTTACTAATATCTTCAGCAAAGCTAAATAAGTATATGGGTGGAAAAACTTAACCATCTTGTTGCTTTGATTCAGAAGTAAAACTTAAAAAGAGATAGAGAGTTCAAGTTTCACAGCCTTCAAGCTAGACCAAAATAGCCCATAATTAAGAAGTCTTAAGTATTACATGAATAGGTCCTCCTTCTGTATAGTCTCTTCTAATATAAGTAGGAAATACAAATTCAAATAGGAATAAAAACTTCTAATACCTAAATAAAAATAACAGTAAAATGTATCAGGGCACTTTATTATTAGTCAAAGCACAAAGAGTTCTGAACAAATATTTCAGCGCCAGCAATCCCTAAACAAAATTGGGATTAGAAACTAGTCCTTCTGTCAAATGAAGTTAGGTTTCCATATAATTTGGGTTAAATAAAATCAATTATCTAGCACATGGCACCCTAGGCCACTTAAAGAAGGATCCAGGAATAATTTGTCCAGGGATTATTTGTGCTCTGGCTGATTGTATAGGGGGCTTGACACGTTTTACTTTAAAAAATTGGATGGAAACCTAACATCACTTGACAGGAGTAGTAGTATTTTTTATCACTATTTTTGTTTAGGGGCTGTTAGTGCTGAATAATTTATTTAGGGACTCTATTTGCTTTGATCAATAGTACAGGAGGCCTTGGTACATTTTACTCTAATAGTAATCCACCATGGACACTCTGATATGCTTCAATAGCATCTCCCTTTGTCTGTCATTTCTTAGTTCAATCATCCAACATGTGAGGCAAGCAGTAAATTATTTTGAAGACTCATTGGCTAAGCAATGAGTGGAAAAAGATGTTCATCTCACTTGCATGGGTGTGACTTTCATCCCATTTTCCTCCAACCTTTTTATCTTGCTCTTTTTATTTCTGTTCCAGTTTCATAGTGTCATCCACTTGATGGCTTGGTTGCTGGTCTTTCTCTGATCAGTAAAGTATAATCTTGCTCTCGTCTTTCATCAAACAAAACAAAAAATAAATAAAAATATATAGTATGATTAGTAAATGCTATAAGACTCCCAGGTAAACTAAAATTCCTTTATAAACAACTTAAAAAAAAATAGAATTAAAGAATTCCTAATTCTCTCTTTTTTTGGCTGCATCAGTTAGTGTCCCCATTTTAGCAAAACCTTGAGAAGGGTGATGATAGCTTGTAATAGACTCGTGACAGTGCTGCTTCCAGTTCATGCCTTGATGTGTTGGAAGTGTTAATCTGTCGAAAAATGCTAAAAGTGAAAATGTTAGTGTTACTTATTATCCTTGGTACCTTGGGTACTGAATTTTTTTTTTTGGTGTCATGTGCCACATTTGACAGATCTTGGATGAGGCAGACAGGTTGCTAAATGAAGAGTTTGAGAAATCACTGGATGAAATTCTAACTGCTATTCCACAGGATCGGAAAACATATTTGTTTTCTGCAACTATGACAATGAAGGTTGAACCGTATGCATTGTAATTATAATTGACATTTGAATCTGCATGCTGTTTTTGTTTCCCATGAAGTATGAATGAATTCCTTGCAAATGAATGAAATAAGATTGGCAATTTTCTAGAATCTATTAAAAGCTAATTACAGTAGTTTAGTATGGCTGTAAAAGGCAGAAACTCAATACTTCTCTGTAAAGATGACTCTCAAGCTGGTTTTTCATGCTGGCACAAGTACGCGCTTGGCTGGAAAATAAGCATGAGGTTTCAAAAATAGCTGTGGCTGATATCTTTATTTGGAATTTTGAATTATTAAATGGTTTCCATATTTTTGCAATGACATAAATAAAGCTTAGTTGTAGAAGAAAAGAGCTGCTTGACAGTTAGAAATGAATTGTATTTATTGTACATTCGGATGCTAGAAACTGAGGCCTATTCCATAGAGGCTGACAGGAAAATTAAGAAAAGTTAATTAGTGGGCATTCAACAATTGAACAAATTGTTCTCTTGGTTTTCAGGTTCGAAAGCTCCAAAGGGCCTGTTTAAGAAATCCTGTGAAGGTGAGGCGATATGATTTTCACCGTTGTATTTATTTGCTGCTTTTTTTTTCATAACAGTTAACACAAATTGCAATTTCAATCAATTCAGATAGAAGTGGCTTCCAAGTATTCCGTTGTTGAGACATTGAGGCAGCAACTTCTCTTTTGTCCTGCTAAGTACAAGGTTTCTTCTTTTCCTATTGGTGGCATATCTTTGAAAATATTTTACAGAAGGACTGGGCATTGAAGTATACAAGTAATGGTGATTGGCAGAGCAAATAGGGAAATCCAAAATTGATTATACTAATAAGGGAATTTATTCTAAGTAAACATGGAATTTAGGAATGAAACTTCAAATTGTATTTACGCAAGGCAGCTGATGAAAACCGGGTTAATGGTTTGAAATGCGTGTGTGGATCTTGCCATTCATGTTTTATCAAGGTTGTTTTCTAAAGAGGAGGTAATGCCCTTTTCTCAATATCCATAATGAGGGTGAACACACATCTTGTTGTTCTTTCCCATTCTTATCCATATCCTTTACTGCAAGATGTGATTGTACAATGTGGTCTACTGATCAGTCAATTGATTTATCATCTAAACCTTTCATCCATACCCTTCCAGAACTACAAATACTAGCTTCTTTATCATCTTTCTTGAACCTCAAATGCTCTATCTGATAGTAGAATATGATCTTCTGGCCAGTTGGGAGACTTATTTTTTAAAATCCTTTCTTCTGCATCCTTCCCCAATCCCAAATGCTCTACTTATCCTGTAGCTGATTTATCCATAAATCTAAGGTGACTTCCAATGTTGACATTTTAGTTTAGTGTTCGTCATAAGATTAAAACTACAAAATTTGCTGCAGCTTAGATTTCCTGACAGGGCTATGCCTTGTGTTGTTTGCTACAGAACTGGGGAGTCTCATAATCATTCTTTGCTTTGTTGCCCTGTTGTTTGGTATTCGTGGATAGATATTGTTCTTCTGGTGTTGAGACTTTGTCATTATTCTCCTCAGTTTCTGGTATATTCTTCTCTTTCTAAAAGTGTCTGTTTCCTAAGACCTTATAAAAGAACAAACCAGGCTCATTAGTATGTCTGTTTTCGAATTGTTACTTGATTGTGTGATAAACTAGAGGTGAACTTTTATTTCTTTCTGATATCTAAGGGAAGTTTCAGGATCTGATTAAACATTTTGATTTTCTGTTAAGCATAGGTAATGGAGCATCTTGCATGGTTTAAAATAGTTAATTAAGAAATAATCCTTCATGTTAGTAATTGTTTTTTTTAAATAGTCAATTGCGAAATTCTTTTTTGTTTTATTATCATGAGGTTGAATCTTTGAATTTAATGGGCGAATGCTTTAAGCTATGTGAGATCAAATAAAAGTTTCCATCCAAGGTGACTATACCATGAAGTTAAGGCACACATCAGAATTGATATAAAAGAGTATTGCTTAATCCCATTATCTTGATCGAACAAGTCTTGCATGTTTCAGATCTGTCTTATCAAGCATTCACTGCAGTGGTGATAAAGAATAAATACTTAATAATGGGACTACATTATGCATATAACAATGGAGATAATAATTGTTGAGTCTTGTGCTCCAATAAAGCTCAACAAGAAACTGCTTCCATTCATTTTCCTTTCACAGTTAAGGGTTCTCTTAGGCTGATTTGCATTCTTTATGCCTGTAGGAATGCTATCTTGTATATGCTCTGACTCTGAAATCTGGAGCTTCTACCATGGTTTTCACACGGACATGTGATGCAACTCATTTTTTGGCTTTGGTTCTTCGAAATCTTGGTCTAAGGGCCATCCCCATTAATGGCCATATGAGTCAAGTAAAACTTATTTAATCAATTTTTTTTCTTGATTTTGCTTTATATATATATTCTCTTGATCTTCTTGCTTTTGTTGCCTCAGTTATCTTGTTCATTAGAAATTGTCTCACTTTGTCTGTGGAATATTTTTGACAGTGTAAGAGGCTTGGAGCCTTAAACAAGTTCAAAGCTGGCGAGTGCAATATTCTCATATGCACTGATGTCGCAAGTAGAGGACTTGATATCCCATCTGTGGATATGGTTGTTAATTATGATATCCCCGCCAACTCTAAGGTAGCCTACTATTTTCCAGTGTACATGCTGGAGTAGACCAAGGATACCATAATTTGAACCTTCTTCTTCGCCTTTGTCAGGGCCTTAAGTACTCTTGCCAGACTGTAGTTGATGATTCTTTTCTATCTAATTTGTCAATTTTCCTATCGATTAGTGCTATGCCCTAGATAAATTGGAGGCTGACTAATTAGGAACCAAGAATTAGATTTAATATTCCAGTCTTGGAATGGCCCTTGATTGCTACAGTAAAACAATTTAGCCTGTTTTTATTGCATGAGAGATGACCCGAAAATCCATAATCCAGAGGTAGAATAACTGTATATTCATTTATATGCATGTACGTTGCCTTTTCTTCTTTCTGAAAAATCTGGATTAATTTCTACAACTACAAAATCGGGTGCTTCATTCTCAATGCTTTATTTGCATAAATGAAAAATTACTCCCAAAGGAGAGGAAGGGATGCTGCCTTGGATCTCAGGGCTGCCTATGCTTATTTTTCTCCCTCTTGTGGAGTTTTGAACTGTGGTTAATTGTTTCTCCTTTTCTTATCCTGGCATTTTACCCTGCATTCTCATTTCTTTGTCCAACATTCTTGCAATTCCTAGTTTGTAATTATAAGTATGATCTTGGAAACTACACTATATGCCAAACATTGCTGTTCGTTTAGATGACAAGGAACTTGTTTGGTTGTGTGAGAGTATTTTGCCTATTTTAACTTCTCTTCTGATTTTCTGTGGGTTGCAGGATTATATTCATCGTGTTGGGAGAACTGCTCGTGCAGGAAGATCTGGGTTGGCAGTATCACTAGTTAATCAAAATGAAATTGGGTGGTTTAAACAAATAGAGGATCTCATTGGTAGGTTGAACATTCGATGAGGCTCTGGAAAGCAATGTGTTTTATGTACTAAGCTGTGTACTATGTTTCAGGTATTAGGATGTCAGATATTCGTCCTCATCAAGAGGAAATCATGCTATTGCTGGAGCGTGTCACAGAAGCCAAAAGAATTTCACAGAAGGTATTTTAAATACATTACTAAATTTATCTTTGTTATACTATATGTGGAAAGTAATAAAGATAAAAGATAAGCCTGTGATGGTATGGAGTTGCTGGTGCTGTTTCTAAAGTTCTTCATTTGTCAGCATATACTTTATTGGAAGTTCAAATACTGCTGTCAGGCTTTCTAGTGGTTATTTAGGTGTTCATATGTAGTATAAACTTGAAAATGGTCAAGAACCAATAGAGGAGGTCAAAAACCTTTTCGAAGTTGGATTTTCCTGAAGTTGTATTTTCAGCTAATTCTAAGAATTTTTTAGTTACAGAACATTTTACTTTTGTTTGGTTGTTGACTGATAAAAACTCCTACAATTGACACAAATTTTACACCTTCCTTTTATATTTATCCTCAAAAAATTTAATTCTCTAATCTTCAAGTATTTATTTTGACCACTCAGTCGGTTATTACCAAAAAAAAAAAAACTATGGTTATTTTTATTAGTTGTGTCCTCAGTGTAAAAAGTCCTCTAAGTTTCTTGTATTTAACCGAATTCCTCAATTGAACCCTGGTTGAACTTCCGATTCTGATCTTGTCTCTTTGGTTTACTAGTGTGTCTTAAAACACCAATTATTGCTACAAGTCTTGCCATTGGCTATGTTATTTATCTTATTTGTTTGCTATATCATGTTCTGAATTTCTGGTCACAATCTTTTGTTTTAACTTCCATAGCAAATTAAAGAACCTGGAGGTCAGAAAAGAAAGGCCAGAGGAGACGAGGACGAGGAAGAAATTGAAAAATATATGAGCAGGAAGGATAGAAAATTCAAGAAGAAGAACAAAGGATGAATGATACCAGCAGCTTCTCAGTTCAAGTGTTTCTAACATACTAGAATATTTATGCAATTTTTGGAGCATAACATCCGTACATGAAGCCCTGATAATCCACTGATAGAACAGGACGAGACTTCTGGTTTTAGGCTATTCTTTTTTATCCATTCCTCTTTTGGATGATACTGGTTTAGTTATCAATTTTGCTGATGAGAATGATGTTTATATTTTTCATTGCGAGAAATTTGGCACTTTGTCATATTATGAGCCTGCCTGAGAAGGTAACCATTGCTCTACCCTGCCTTTGATCGTTGACTTCTTACCCAGTTACCTATTTACCTCTTGCTTGAAACTTATTTTGGGCATCCCTGATAGCCAAAACCTCAGAGCCTGGACAACTTGCTTCAAACCTTAGCCAAACTACTACTAGAAACTAGCTAGCTGGTTGGATTTTGGATCCTAGCTGTTTGTGTAAATTAGCGTGAATACCTGCAAGCCCAGTAGACAAATAAAATATTGTGATATTGATAGGTATGCATAGAGGATTCGGATCGAATCCGGGCGCAGAGCCCAGTTTTATTATGTTTGCATTGTGATACACTTGCTTGGGTAGACTGGTTCAAATTTGATAGCTATGCTATCTAGTGTACACGAGGAATGCCATGATTTTTTGTTGGAAAAAAAATCCATTTTTTATGAGAGGATCAATTTGTTTTTTTTATTGGAAAAACCCCAGTTCAAATCATTCCACAAAAAAAGGATAAATTGGACCAAAATCATTATTTTGTGCTGTTGAAAATTGGATTTCTATTAGAAAAATCACATCTAAATCTAGTGCATGGTGAAGTTCAAAGAATGAGGGAGGGACCCTTACATAGCAAAAGATAGTGAACAAACAGTGACTTAAAATCATTGCCAGGAAAAGCAAGGACACCAGCTATCATCCACAAGAACATGGGCTACCATAAAGGTACTTGACAAATTAGTTTTACCAACTCCATGGCATGATCCCTCTTTTAAACATTCAATTGCTGCTTTATTGATTTTTTTTTCTTTTATTGTTGCTGCATTATTCTTATTTTTTATTGTTAGAGATTAATATATAATTATATTTGAAATCTCTTACGATATTTTAAACTTTTGATTGAGGCTGCTATTTTCTGATATTTGTCACTGCCAATGGTCATTGACAAATATATTTGATGATGATAAAGAATGATTACAGGCCATTAATTTCAGGCAAACAGCTCATTGCTTACTGTTTCTTGTGTTTGCTAGCTAAGACATTCCTCCCTTTGCCAAGAGAAAAGTCATGCGACTGATGACCTGACCGACTCCTCTTGTTCTATATCCATTTCTTCTTCTTTTACGGTAGTAAATTTCATCCCGTAAAATATATTTTGTATATTCAAATGAATGAATAAAACTCTGATTGTTTCAGGTTCTTACAAAGAATATATGTTATGACTTGAACTCAAGACCTGCTGTCATCATACCACTCTTTAAAGACTAGATCCATTTTTGAACAAAAAATACTTTCAAAAATCATTTCAATCACACTTTCAAATAGACACCGATCCATTTCCATGTTACAGTGACCTTGAGTGAGTATTAACTCTTAAAGTAACAATAATTAACTCTTGATTTTTTTCCTTCACATTTGACGTTTTAAAAAACTATTATATTTCATCTTTTAAAAACCAAAGAGTGTTAAGTCAAATTATATGCTTATAAATAAACCCAAAATCCATTAATTTAGAGAAGAAAAAAACATGTGATTTTATAGTTTTTAAACTTTATTTTATTAATTTAAGGTCAATATTTTTTTATATGTTTAGATTATTTTAATATACTAATATTAAAAATAAAAAGTATATATTATCTGATATATTTTTAAATAAATAATAATAACTACCGCACAATTCTATCTTTATCGGTCGGCAATACTATCGTTATCTAGTTTCATAAGCCTGATCCTATGAAGTTTAAATTACTTACGTAACTGTATCTAGAGGAGAGCACGTCATGTAGACCAGACATTTCAAAAATAGCTTTTCTCGACCGTTAAACTGTGTCGACTTCACAACGTTTAGCATTTTATTGGCCATTTAAGACAACTGGAATGGCTTCGGAAGAGAAGATAGGCCCCACCACTTGCAACCATGTTTTGCCACCTGACACCACAAAAGCATGGGCACAACTCATACAAAGCACAAAAGTCTGATTTTTACAAGACACAAAATTGCCTTCAGGTTTCCTTCACTCGTGTCCATTGGTTTCTCATATAAGATAGGGCATCCATTTCTCTTCAGATTTCTCATTCAAGGTCAGTTTTCCCTTCTGGATCGTAGTTTATAAGCAACATTTCGTACGGCTTGAACTGACATGTATTTGCTTCTCTTTATTTTGTGGTTTATCATTTCTGTTGGTGATAAAAAGACTGCATGTTGATCTCTTTTATGTCAACAAGATTGAACATTTTTGTGATTTTGAGAATGTAAATGATGTTGTGATGGGTTTCGTCCTATTTTGCAGGGTTGTTAAGGTTCTTTGACTTCTTGCTTTTGCATTTCCTGAGTCTCTGATGCAGAAGTTTCTGTTTTGATATTTTGTATTGGTCCTCCAAGCATATTTGGGGTTTAAGCCCTTTTCCTGTAACTTTTGAAAATCCTCAAGGATTTCGACTCCTATCGCAGGCAACTTTTGATTTTGGTTGTTGATCAACGAATCAAGCAACAATGTCCGAGTCAAATCAAACTAAACCCTTGATCCAGCCATCATCTTTGAGAAAACTCCCTGATTTCAAGCAATCAGTGAAGTTGAAATATGTGAAACTTGGCTATCATTACCTTATTACTCATGGAATGTTCCTGTTTTTATCACCTATTGTTGTCGTTATTGCGGCACAGCTATCTACATTCTCGATCCATGATCTACATGACCTCTGGGACCATCTTAAATTCAATCTCATATCTGTGATCCTCTGTTCAACCCTCCTCGTGTTTTTGTTGACCCTTTATTTCCTTACCCGACCTCGCCCTGTTTACCTAGTGAATTTTTCGTGCTATAAGCCTGATGATTCTAGGAAATGTACTAGGAAGATTTTTATGGATAGGTCGAAGTTAACAGGTGTTTTCACCGAGGAGAGCATGGAGTTTCAAAGGAAAATTCTTGAGAGGTCCGGTCTTGGGGAGTCGACTTATCTACCTGAGGCTGTTTTGAGAGTTCCTCCAAATCCATGCATGGATGAAGCAAGGAAGGAAGCTGAGGCTGTAATGTTCGGTGCAATCGATGAGCTGCTTAAAAAGACATCTGTGAAACCGAAAGATATTGGAATTCTGATTGTGAATTGCAGCTTGTTTAACCCAACACCATCCTTGTCTGCCATGGTGATCAACCATTATAAGCTGAGGGGGAATATTCTTAGTTATAATCTTGGTGGTATGGGTTGTAGTGCTGGTTTGATATCGATTGATCTTGCCAAACATCTCCTTCAAGCGCATCCTAATTCTTATGCTTTGGTTATTAGCATGGAGAACATCACCTTGAATTGGTATTTTGGGAATGACAGGTCAATGCTTCTCTCAAATTGCTTGTTTAGAATGGGAGGGGCTGCTATTTTGCTTTCAAATAAAAAATCTGACAGGTGGCGCTCTAAGTACCAATTGGTTCATACTGTTAGAACAAACAAGGGTGCTGATGATAAGTGCTTCTCCTGTGTTACTCAGCACGAGGATTCTATCGGAAAGGTCGGGGTTTCGTTATCGAAGGACTTGATGGCAGTTGCAGGGGATACTTTAAAGACTAATATCACTACCCTTGGCCCTCTTGTTTTGCCCATGTCTGAACAGCTGCTCTTCTTTGCCACATTGGTGGGGAAGAAATTCTTTAAGATGAAGTTAAAGCCATACATCCCGGATTTTAAATTGGCTTTTGAGCATTTCTGCATTCATGCTGGGGGTAGAGCTGTGCTGGATGAATTGGAAAAAAACCTACAGCTTTCAGATTGGCATATGGAACCTTCCAGGATGACACTCTATCGATTTGGCAACACTTCAAGCAGCTCTCTTTGGTATGAATTGGCTTATTCAGAAGCCAAAGGGAGGATAAAGAAGGGAGACAGAACATGGCAGATTGCGTTTGGGTCTGGGTTCAAGTGTAACAGTGCTGTCTGGAAGGCTCTGAGGACCATAAACCCAGACAGGGAGAAAAACCCATGGATGGATGAGATCCACCAGTTCCCAGTTGATGTTCCAAACTTTTCAGCCATACAGTAGATGTAACAGTTCCATTGGTTGACAGGGTGTGTGTTTCCGCCATGGTGACAGCAATCATCGAGCTATGAAACCTTTCTCATGTCTTTGCTTTTGCAGCAGATTTATTACAGAGTGAGCAGAGAGTTATGTTGCAGTAGATGACTTGAAACTAGGTTATCCTCCGATGAGCAGAATGCTATTCATGCATCCTTTTTGTTGCAGTTGATGCTTTTCCTTTCTGACATTGCTCGTGTTGTTCTAGCTCCCGTTTTTAGAAGTCTACTACAGCATCTTATGCTATATGTTCACCTTCTCGTCCCAGACATGATTGTTTTTATCCCAACGTTAGACTCTGGTTGCCCATTGTTTTATAAATTGAAAGCCAGATCATACAACATAGGGGTAATGATGTTTGGTCTGATGATGGCTTGAAATTCGATTTGTGTGGATTTTTGAAATCATGGCTGCCCTTTACCAAGCCATTGACAGTATAAGTGGTCAAAGTTTTGTGGATTCATGATACTAGTAATTGTAAGATTCACCAGAAGCCAAACTCCCTATAAAACAGGCATATCCTCGAACATTCTTTTGTTTAAACTATTTTAAACCGCGATAAAACATTAACAGAAGTGACAAGAGTAAAACCGAACACGATATTAATCGGAAATACATTCTAGCAACTCTCTGTTCAACCTGGAGGATTGTCTAACAACTTGCAAACAAAACCTACATTGTTCGGTTACCAGCTATAATCCGATGATGGACTGGGGACCAATTATCACCCCATGTAAACAACACAGCAGTACATCTCATGGATTCAGCTTAATAATACAGTGAACCGAAATAGCATTATTCCTTGGAGGATTTGTTGATAAGCGACTTGTGAATGTGAGGGATCACGCCGCCACCAGCTATGGTTCCTTTTATAAGGGTGTCTAGCTCTTCATCACCCCGGATTGCTAACTGCAGATGCCTTGGTGTTATACGTTTCACCTTCAGATCCTTGCTTGCATTTCCTGCCAGCTCTAGCACTTCTGCGGTCAGGTACTCCAAGATAGCGGCAGAGTAAACAGCGGCAGTTGCACCCACTCTTCCATGGGCTGTTGCTCTTAGTTTCAGAAGGCGGTGGATACGGCCAACAGGAAACTGCAGAGATAGAATAGAATGAAATAGATGGTCAAATTTCTTGTATTTCCAGACAAGTATAGATGGTCAAGTCTAGAAATGGAAAAACTTTGCTGAAAACAGGGAAGAGGTAACAATAATCAATCCTCGGACACATAACAGCCATGTAGCTAGAAGAGTACAGTCAGCAGCCATGCAAAATGATAATCCATAGTTGTAACCAAGATCAAGACTAGAACCTACAACCACCCAACAGCTATGAAGCAACTGTTTTCTAGCTGCATTTATTTCTCTGAACATTTGGGATCTAAAACAGGGCTGAAAGAAAGAGCGCAGTTAGATGCAAGTACAATAAGCATAAAACATCTAAAAGCCAATGGCCATGAGAACCATAGAAAACCAAAATTCTGATTAATGTTGATAAGCAATATAGGCAAAGCACAAGAAGAGCCAAGATATCCACACCACTTTAGATAACATCACTGATAAAAAATATCAAATAACTGGTGACCAGAAGAACTTTTGGCTCCATGTATCTGACTGCATGACAAGTCTTTATTTAATGTTTGACTTACTGAAAGAATCTTTCTTTAGAATGTGTTGGTGCCTGGAATTGATAAGTTCTACTACTCCATGTTAATCACATTCTAAAATATCATGAAAATTACCGGACGAAATGAGCCATCATTATTTCTTAACATTAAAAGTCAATTGGTAAAACCTAAACAATTCCATAATGCCCCTGTACTTCAAGAACCACCTATTTATGTCTGGTAAAGTCCTCAACTTCATGCCCTATGAAAAAACATGGTCATTTAGCATCCTCGTCATCCATTTCAAATTATATAACACCAAACTACATTTCTAAATCACACTTGCTCCACCTAAGTTGTATTCAATTTAACAACATTCATTTTCTCTACAACCTCAAGTTATCCAAGCCCAATAAAGTCCTAGTTGAGTATCTCAAAGAACCAACCAAGATCCTAACAAGTAACATCCATCAGTAATTCAGTATGATAAACACTCAGAACAGAACAAAAGATTGCAGAGGAAAAAAGATACAAGCTCTATATGCAACAACATCCAAGCTATAACATTTAGTTGCATCTTTTTCAAGGCAAGTACTTCTATAAGCCTCTGATTGCATTTGCATTAAAGAGATTTTATGACAAATGTGGATCACTCATAATTAAATCCTTAAGAAACCAAGGGCTAGTTTTCTCTCAAGAGATTCACCTTCTCTCCAATGGCTACAGCATTCTCCTTTTGAGCCTATTTACAATATATTTTTCTATCATTCTAGTTCTAACTTTTTTATACCTACCCCTTGGCATCATCAATTCGGCTGACATGATAGCTTGGGGGGGGGCTCGGTATTTCCTCAAATTTCAGACAGCTTAGATTCCCAAAGTATAAAAACTCAAGCTCAACTAAACCCGATGGTTACCTGAGTCACACCAAGTACCAAGTTTCCCTCAATTTCATATATCTCAGCTTATTCTCTCGTTCACAAATTAAAAAAGAGATATTAAAAAAAATCGATGGAATTGGATAGCAAAATCAACACAGTTTCTCATGGCCCAGGTAATTAAAAAAAAAAACACTCTAAAACTTCAATAAACCCAAGCACGAAGCCAGAGAGAAGAACTAAAACAAATAAACATAAAGAAAATAACTAAAAATCACCAAATAATAAGAACCCTTCAAGCATCTAAGCAAGTAAGATCAAAACAAAAGAAAAAATTCAAAAACCTCGTAAAAAGAACCCCTCCCAAAAAATAAAAGACAAGAACCTGAAGACCAGCACGAGAAGAGCGAGAGGTGGGTTTTTTCTTGTCTTTATCTTTCGATTGAGCTGGGGTTTTGCTAGTTAACAATCCCTTTGCTCCTTTGCCAGACATCTTCTCTTCCAAAAACCAAACACAGACTTCGGCTGTTGGATTTGTTTATGGAGACAGCGTTGGATAAATCCAGAAGGGAAATTTATATATCGTAGGATGGGAACTTAAATGCTCTGAAGAGATAATATTACGTAAAAACCATGTGTTTTGTGGAGTTATTTATGGATTTTACGGGGGTAGGAATGGGAGCATAAACTTATCTTCGTAGGACTAATAGTCAGTGTAGTGGGAGATGCATCGGGTGAAAGTATAGGTACATCCCTCAACTATTATGCTTCTGTCACATTCACCCCTATGCTCCCCAAAAAAAACGTAATTGGCTCCTTGGACTTAAAGCCATCAAAATATCATAACCATTTTTGTCTATCATCATCATCTTTTCTGAGTAACTAAACTATCATCATCATCACTTTTGTCCATTATCATCCTCTGTTATGTCCCCAAGAATCACCCTTTCTTCTGTCCCAAATAATAACCAAAATATCACCCTCTCTTCTATCCCAGGAGTCATCATTCTTTTGTTCCAAGACAGTATACAACGTTATTGAGATCGTGTATTGAGATTTTGCATCTTTTCCCTTCCCAATCGTGATTGATTATATCACAATGAATGATTATGGTGGCCAGTCGTAATAGAAATTGATAGCAGATCAATATTGGGGTTAATTATGCTTCAAATTAAGTGTCAAGTGGATTTTTTAAATTATGACTGCCCCTTACCTTGAAATTTATCGTTCTTTTGTTAACCTATTTTAAAAACTTCCACAAAACATGAAAGGAAATTGTTAGAGAGTAAAAATGAAAAGAACAGCAATGGATTCTAGCAACTTTCAGTTCAACCTACTGGGTTGTCTCACAGTTCGCAAACTGACACAAATATAACCATACGTCGTTCAGTTCCTGCCAGAAAGACAAGAAAACGAGCTATCATCGAAAAGAAAATGGACAAATTAGCACCCAATAAACTATCTGTCAATGTACACAACACAGCAATCCATCCCATGGATTCAGTTAATAATACGATGGACAGCAAAAGCATTTATTCCTTGGAGGATTTGTTGATAAGCGACTTGTGGATGTGAGGGATCACGCCGCCACCAGCTATGGTTCCTTTTATAAGGGTGTCTAGCTCTTCATCACCCCGGATTGCTAGCTGCAGATGCCTTGGTGTTATACGTTTGACCTTCAGATCCTTGCTTGCATTTCCTGCCAGCTCTAGCACTTCTGCGGTCAGGTACTCCAAGATAGCAGCGGAGTAAACAGCTGCCGTTGCACCCACTCTTCCATGGGCAGTTGCTCTTGATTTCAGAAGCCGGTGGATACGCCCAACAGGAAACTGCAGGGATGATATGGAACAAAATAGATGGTCAAATCTTTTATGTTTCCGGACAGGTATAAATGGCCAAATCTAGAGATGGAAAATCTTTGCTGAAAACAGGCGATAAGTTTGCAAGTCAATGATCATTATTCAGGAAGTCTGCAAATTCCTGGAACACACACCCCTACTTGGACAAGCAAAAGTAACAATAATCAATCCCCAAATGACAAAAATAGTACAATCAATTGTAATGCAAGATGCTACTCCACAGTTGTACCAAGACAAGACTAAACCTACAAACCAGCAACTAAGAAGCAACCGATTTCTAGCCGTGTTCATCTCTCTAAATGGGTGTGATCTAAACAACATTCAAAGAAAGAGCACAATGAGATGCAAGTACAACTAGCACATGAGAAAAAATACGAAGGTCATGAGGTGCATAAAGAACCAAAGTTCTGATTTCTGAAGAGTTAAGCAATACAGTCAATGAACAGGAAGAGCAAAGAATCCTGACCACTTTAGATAATATTATTGATCTAAACATTGTCAAACTGATAACCAGAAGAACTCTTCGCTCCATATATCTGACTGCTTCACAAGTCTTTTTTAATCTTTGGTTAACTTGGGATCCTTCCTGATTATGTGTTTCTGAGAATTAGACCTCTGTGGAATTGATAACTTATACCAATTCATACTTGTTGTCATTGAAATTGCTGGGCAAATGAGCCATCTGTAACACTTAAATTTAACAGTCAACTGTAAAACCTAAATAGTCACCATAATGTCCTCAACCACATGCCCTGTGAAAAATAACATCCTCATCATCCATTTCAAATTATATATCACCAAACTATATTTCTAAATCACACTTAGTCACCCTGATTTATATTCAATTCATTTTACAAAATTCAGTTCCTCGATAAACTCAAGGCACTCCAGCTCATGAAAGTCCTTATTGAGAAGCATCTCAGATAACCAACCAAGAATACATCAAAAGATTGCAGGAGACGAGGAAACAAACCTTCTTCATAACAAAATCCCAAGCTACAACATGCAGTTGTGATTTATGTATGGCATGTACTTCTATCAGCCTCAGAATGCAATCACATTAAGAGATTTGTGGCAAATATCAGTTACTCAGGAATCTAAATCTTAAGAAACAAAGGGCTAGTTTTCTCTCTAGAAACTGAATTCTTTTCCTTTTTCACTTTCTTTGCAATTGCCACTGCATTCTCCTTTGAGTCTATTTACATTATATTAGCCTATTAATCTAGTTCTTACTCCTTGTACCAAATCCTCAGAGTCATTGATTCAGCTGAAATGATAAGCAAAGGAACATAAAGAAAACCCAATTTTTACTATCAAATCTCGGTAGTTTAGATTTCAAAACTATAAAATCCAAGCTCAACTAAGCCCAATAGTTATCTTAGCCACCCTAAGCCTTAATAGCACATAAATCTCAAGTCTATTTTCTCTTTCCAAAATTCATCACTAAATTATAAAGTCTAACATTCTTTAAGAAACAGATTAACACATAACTTCAATAAAATTCATTAACAAAATCTTCTCAAGAAAATACTTGCACTAAAAACTTCCATACACCCAAGCAAGAATCCAGAACCAAAATAAAAGCAACCCAGCTATGAGAAAAACTAAAACTCGCGAAATAATCAGACAGCCCCACAAAAATTAATAAAAAAATCATGAAAGCATTAAAAAAGAAGCAAAATCCCAATAAAAGAACCAGAGAGAGAGAGAGAGAGCCTGGTGACAAGTACAAGAAGAGTAAGAGGTTGGTTTATACTCATGGGGTTTTGAAAGTTATACATGCCTGGAATCGATACGGTCAACTACTTAATACTATTTGTATATCCAAAATATCATGATAATTACTGAACCAAGCAGGCCATCTGCAATACTTAACTTTAGCAGTCAGTTGGTAAAACCTAAACAGCTCCATAATGCTATTCAGTACCCTTATGAAAAACACATGCAGGCACCATAAAGTCCTCAACTGTATGCCCTACATAAAAACATAACTATTCTACATCCTCCTTATCCATTTCAAGATTACATAACACTGAAATGTATTCCTAGCAATGCTTTCTCGACCTAGTATTCAGTTTAGCAAGGTTCATTTCCTCTACGACCTCAAGCTCCCCAAGCTCAAGATAGTCCTTACTGAGCAATCCAAAGCAACAACCAAATGCCTAAAAAGTCAACACCCGTCAATAATTCAGCATAATAAATACTCTTCAGAACACACCAAAAGATTGCAGAGGCCAAGGATACAAACTTTGCTCAAAACAACATCCCACGCTATAGCTTTTAGTTGCAAATTTTTAAAGGTACGTACTTCTATCAGCCCCATATTTTTGCATTTGCATTAGAGAGAATTAGGTCAAATGTGGGTTACTCGGAAAAACTAAATTCTTTTTCCTTTTTTCACCTTCTCTCCAACAATTCCTGCATTCTCTTTTATGTCTATTTACATTATACTGGCCTATTATTCTATTTCTCACTTTTTACATTGATTCCCCAGCTTCATCAATTCAGCTGACATGATGACTTGAGGAGAGTAACAAAACCCGATATTTACTCTCAAGTTCAGATGGTTTAGATTTCAAAGCTATAAAACCCAAGCTCAACTATCCCCGACAGTTATCTTAGTCGGTCACTCTGAATGCAAGTTTCCTCAATTTCACATAGATCTCAGCTTGTTTCTCTTTCATAAATTGATAACTCAATTACAAAGCCTAATGATATTCTTACAAGAAAAAAAAACCATTAACACAGTTGATTGACAAAATCAACATAGTTTTTCATGGCCGAGATAAAATAATAATTATTAAACAAAAAAATACACCTTGCAATCAAAATCTTCAATAAACCCAGGCTAAGAATCCAAAAATCAGAACCAAAACAAAACCCATTAAGAAATTAACTAAAACTCACTAAATAATCAAAAACCCGTAATTAAGATTAAAACAAGAACAGAAACTCAAAACCCCAGAGAAAAACCTGAAGACCAGCACGAGAGGAACGAGAGGTGGGCTTTTTCTTGTCTTTATCTTTAGATTGAGCAGGCGTTTTGCTTGTCAACAATCCCTTCGCTCCTTTCCCTGACATCTTCTCTTCCAAAATCCAAACAGCCTTTGGCTCGCTCTTAGATTTTCTTTATATTTGTTTTATTGAAACAACGTTAGATAGACCCAAAAGGACCTTGGATTGTACAATTGTAATTAAAATGCCCTGAGGAATTGTATTAACTTACGGAAGAGGCATTCGTTTTGTTGGAGTAATATATATATTATTTAGGGGTAATAATGGGAATATGAACTTATCCTCCTGGGACAATGTCGAATGGATGGGGATATAAATAGGAATAGTTTTTGTTTGGGGATCTTACTGAAAATTGAGTGATATTACCCTGAATTATATTAATGGGTCGAACAATATGAGCCTTGTTTTGCACCAGGATCCAAAGAAGCTATGTGCTGGGCCCAGTTGCAATGCCTTTTTGCAATCTCGAACATTGCTGTATCATCCTCAGCCCATGACTGTTACGATGAATCATAGAACCTTGCACTTATTAATGAGTATGTGACCCTAACTAATGATACTGATAATTTGTTTTTTTTATGCTTTGTATGTGTTTATAATTGTGATTTATAATTTTTTTATTTGAAAATATATTAAAATAAATTCTTTTTAGATTTTTTTAAAATAAATTTTATATTAGCATGTCAAAATTATCAGAAAACATTAAGAAAGAACTTCGATTTGATTTTTTTTAAGTCCAGCATAATTTTTAAAAAATATCCAAAAATAGTTTGAAATGCCCTTTTTATCATCCACGTGACTTTGTTTTTTGTATAATATGATAGATTTATAAGAGAATAATATAAATCATATATATTGAAATATAATATAATAGTTTAAATTTTTATATGAGATAGTTCTTTGATGTGTTATAGAATTTATTGATCAAAGAGCTATAAGTTTAAATTTCTCCATCTTATTTTATATAATATAATTATAGACAATATTTTGTAACCCCTTTCTTTATTGATTGATGGTGATTTTAAAGAGTAAATCTCATTGCTTATCAAATTTAACCTAATTATTATATCTATATATATAAAAAAAAACATAAAATATGATTAAAAAAAATGACCGGGAGGAAACCATCAAAATGAAAATATTGAAAAAACATGTAAATAAATACATTTTAAATCACCCTTATACACTAATGTAAAGTGAATTGATTTCAAGCAGTGCAAGGGCTGGCATACATAGCAATTGCCAATTGCTATCTCCTCTCTCCACAATTTCCTGCAATCATTTATTTTGGATCGAAAAATCTTACGTGGTCGTCGTACTTAATTGGAAATCAATCTATAAAATTAATAATTATATGAATTTTTAATAATCATTATATTAATAATTATAGAAATTCAATCTAAATTTATAAAATAAACAAATCTTTTAATTCTAAATTCTTACGGCTGAACAATTACCGACCTTGAGCAGATTTTACATTAATGGCTGAAAGAGATGGCGAAGAAACTCAAAGCAAGATTACTAACTGCGCCGAGGCTGCATGGGCGTTGATGAAACAATGACATTAATTTATTGTGCGAGAGTGATGCTTGGAAAAAGTCAAAGATTATATATGAATGAAAAAAATATCAGCAATGAGGGGCCAATTCAGAGCTCTGGTTGTGTCGGGCAGCTTTGTTCCAGAAAGATGAACGTTTATTTATTGTATATTTTCGTGGTAGGATTTATAATTTGTTGCATTCGCTCAACCACCTCGATTTTCTTATGAATAAATTATAGTTCAAATGATATTATTATTATTATTATCTTGCCTTTTGAAGTCTGGGTTCGATTTTTTTAATCTAAAAAAGAAAAATACTTGGATTTTAAAAATACATTCGGCTTAAAAAAGTATTAAATTGATATATTTTTTAGTTTTTTTCTAATGATTTAATATACTAATATGAAAAACTAAAAAAGAAATATTTTAAATAAAAAGTAAATTACATCGCAATATTAAATACACACGAGAATATCAAATACGCACTCTTGAAAAAAGGGATAATTTTAGAATGTTCTAATTGAAAGTTCCAGAAGAATTAATTATGGTTGATTTGAACCAATTTGTTATTATATATCCAATTTTAACGGAATCAACGATGTTAATCAACTTAAACCATTTAATTACAGATTTCTCTAGTCATGTATAAATATGGGAGAAAAAAACATAATGCACACTGAATATATACTTAAACCCATTATATATATACATATACATATATATATATATATATATATATATAAATTAATGAAAACATTTAGTGACTATTTAGAAGTATGATTGAGGTATTTTTAAAGTATTTTTCATTCAGAAATGCATTAAAATAATTTTATTTTTAAAAAAATTATTTTTAACATTGACACATAAAAATAATATAAAAATATCAAATAAATTTGATTTAAAAAAAAAACATTTGAAATACGGCGTGAACACCTAATTAGTAGGTAGAAAGTAAGCCCAAAGAAGGGTCTTTATATAGTTTTTTTTTTCCTTTCATATATAATTCGCCGATATATTATATTGAGCTAGCTAGGTCGTCGATTATTAAATGCAATCAAATAATTGTTGATTTTATTGATATAAATGAGTTGACAGCGAACATGGTGACTCGTCTTGCTTTTAATTAACAAAATAAATAGTTAGACGATCGTGGAGTGTTTCTTCTTGCTTGTCTCCGTGGGCATATTGTATCCATGTTCGACTCGGAAATAGCTTTTTTGTAGAATATCGGCTCGTTGACCTTCTGAATTATAAAGTCAACACTTGTCTCCTTTTATGCCTCTGATCACTGCTATAAATTATTAAATAACAACATGATTGCTCATTAAAAAAAAATCATCACACAGAGTAAGATATCTAGCAGCATTTACCGTCGTCATGAGCAATGACATGTGTGTTCATTTATAGTTGGTCAAGAAATTACCAATAAAATAATAAAAATATATTATATTGATGGTTTTATCGATGACATGTCATTATTTTTCAATTAATTTATTAAGGGAAAATATTTCATCTCTATTTTTTTATTAAAAAATTCAAAATATCATAACCAATAGTAACCCCATCTCCCTTCCGTGATTGTCAAAATCACGAGTTGACTCGTAAAATCATATGATTTTACGAGTCAACTCATCTAACCTTGTCAACCTAGATAGAAAAATAAATTTTGGTTAAACTCGATCAAATTCGGTCAAAATACCATATTAAAATAGCAACCAAAAATAGATTTTACGAGTGTTTCTTCCTTCTCTTCTTCTTCTTCTTCTTTAATTGCATATTAAAATAGCAGTCTTTTCATAAGTAACTTTATTGTGTTAAAGCATGGTTTGTATGTTAGGGATTTAGAGGCAATTGAATTATAAAACACTTAAGTAGCAAAATAAAACTCAATTTAATCAAATTACAAACTAGTACAATTTTTTTTTCAAAATAAACCCTAACACGTGCAAATTATACATTCATACAATAAATTTATAGAGAAAAAAACAAGTGAAGACATGAACTACATCAACATGCAAAAAAAAGCTAAAAAAATATCATTTAGAAACGAGTTGCAAAAAAAATTATGTAGTTTTGCTTTTTTGATATGACATTTTTTATTTTTAAAAATAAAAAGAGTGACAAACTAAGTGTTACGCTGACCAAATTTATAAAGACGAGTGTTTGATTTAAAATAAAATATGAGAATTGTAATTTATTGACAAGTTTTGTTTCATTGTTACTTTTGTTTGTATCTAGTAATATTATGATGGTGTTATAGAAATACGACGACGAGTTTAATGAAAAATAATCATGATTATTCAAGTTAAAAATCACTTGTATATGAAGAACGATGCAATTAGGTTTTTAGTCATAGTAAATTATCAATAATTGTAGAGATGTTTACCATTATATGAGATTATGAGTTGAGTAAAACTAATAATCATAGAATTATAAAATGAGTGAAAAATATTTTACCCAAAAGAAATAAAAATTAATGAGAGCAAATGATAACATACATGTTGACTCATTGTCCTCTCACTTATAGACCTCCAAGATATTTTCTCCACCCTCTCCCTCCATTTCTAGCTCAAACTTTTTTTTATAATGTATGAAACATTTATAATTAATTTTATAGTTAAATTGATAATAAAAAATGTGTTCTTGGCCCACCAATATTAGTTATAAGACTGTATTTGGCTAGTTAATTACACTTGATCAAGTCAAATCACTAGAAAAACAATATTTTAAAATAAAAAAAAAGATATTATCTTGAGATTTTTTTAATAAAAAAATAAAAGTTTATGTTAAATTGTGTAAACTCGAGTCAATCTCTTAGCCAATAATCCACATTTTAGATCTTATAGTTTCCCACCTTTTTTTTTTTATTTGATCTTGCCTGGTGGACCAACACAGTTTAAACTGGTTGCCAATAATGTATTCCTTATTCAACGTATGAAATTGTCTTGGGACCCATGGACCAAGCCATGCCTGATTTTTCCATCGGACATAACTTTTTGGTCAAAGATTGACTTTAAAAACAGTTGGCTGTTGTAACGGTGATTGTTTTTCTAAGCAATTTTTAAAAAATAAAATACATAAAATATCTTTTTTTTTAATTATTATTTCTGATTCAACATATCAAAACTATTTAAAAACTTTAAAATTACTATTTTTGTTAAAAAAATAAAAGACATTATTTAATAACCAGAGGGGTTAGTGGTCAGCCAGAGACAGCTACTGGGCCTATGTGCAGTGTATATTAATTGATACAATAACCAGCATGGCCCGAGTGATTGATGGGTTAGACTTGCATTCTTAATGGAGCCCGCATATTAGATGTTTTGGGAGTTTCATTATTATTATTATTTTTAAAAGTATTATTTTTTAGAAATATATTAAAATTATATTTTTATTTTATTTTTTAAAAATTATTTTTGATATTAATAAATGAAAATAATCTAAAAACATAAAAAAATTAATTAAAAATAAAAATTTTCAATTTTTTTAAAAAACAATTTTAAAACAGATTAGAGCGCGCTGACTTTGAACGATGAGAGGAATTCGTCGTCGCACGTAATGTAGCATCAAGCATGTAGATGGGCATGCCCTATGTTCATGATGTTTAACGCCTTGACATTGTCAATGCCGTAATTAGATTGCTCACCGGCGCCGATATTCAACTTGTAGATGAAATGTCACAAAAATTAGTTGATATGTCCCATCTTCTGGTTGGCTTACCGATCTAACACCGTTGACTTTTCAGAAAGGAACCCAGGGAGATTCATGATCCGGGCTTCGGGGTAAGATGAAGATCAACAAGAAAGAATCTCTCCCTTCACACCTTCAACCTTCAACAAAGGTCAAGAAATCGCAGATAGTTGCATGCGATCTGTCTGTAGATTTCTTCGCACTATTAGGGTTAGTCATGGAAGGTTTCACGGTGCGAAACGAAGTGGACGCGATGATGATGCAGCTTTGCTTGGCTGTGCTTGGCGTTGGTTGCTCATATTAGCAGGAAAACATGGTAGAAAATGATATCTATGAACTGATTTGAATCACCAGTCAAGAAATCTGCAGGGCACAAATGGTTTATACCAGGGCTTGAACATTCAAATGGCTAGCTTTCTAAATTCAAGCCAGATTGTTTGATCCTTAACTTGCAGTGCAGGCGAAAGAATATTTTTATCCTCCAAGCATGATAGAACAAGATTTCTTTGTGAGAAATTACTATTATATCCCTGATGATACACTCAAGTTCTTAATTATTCAACCCATTATCATGGAGATTGATCATGGAGATCGATGACTTATTTTTTCCTTGATAGGAAGAGAAAATAAAGTAATGAATTGATGAGAGAGGTCTCTAATCTACCTATAAATAATAGCATGTGTACTCGATCTATGACTACTGGTAAACATAGATCAGAAGGTTTTTCTAAAAAAAAAATCCCATTATTTTGAAGTTATGTTTTTTCTACATTGAGATTTTTTTCGAAATTTGAGCAAAAATAACTGAAAATACATCTAAATTTTCATTACTATGTAAATTTAGCAATCGATTATGAAAGTTGTAGAACACCACTTGCATTGTCTTTCATTGAACAGCAAATTATACTTGCAATAAAATGTAACTAGTCCTGAACTAAAGCATTTCCTTCAAAAAAAATTTTATTGATTCAAGCATTTACAGCGCGCCGTCCGGGGGAAGAGGCATACTCTTCAATTCTTGGAAATGAAAAGGTCCAAACCCTCTAGAAGAAATAGAATTGATTAACAATATGCTTAATTATTTTATTTATTAGTCGAAAGATACAAATCCAATCAATATTGTGGGCTATCCGGCTAGCTAACCCAGAAAACTAATCACGTTGACTTCTCTCCCTCCTGCACAGTACTATCTAGAAACAAATGTCCTCTTCATCAAACCCTGTACAGGAAAACATGTGATGCTTGGCTATGTTTCATCGGAGATGGAAAAAAAATCGAGGATCGAGAAATTAAGACCGAGGACTAGCACAACTTACTGTTGAAATTCTACGTTAATTACTGTTGCTGATGGGTCTGCGATGGTGCCAAATGCGGGCGCGGCAAGGACTATGGTGGCTCCATTCGATGAAGGAATTGACCTTGACGTTTGCGCACGATCCACAATCCTAACCTGAACCATCTGGTCCGGAAGGCAAGTTCTAGGAACAGCTGCGCTGATACATCTCACCAGGTACTGTCTCCCGCAGGCTGCGCCATTATCCCATATTCCCTCGCCGGCGGCGGCAAACATGTTGCTTGATGGGAACTGTGATAACGAACTTCCATAGCAGGCGGTGGCTGCATTACAATCACCCGAGAATGAAGAAAGAAAGTCAGGAAGGAGGGAGAAGGTTTTAAATTTCAGTTATGGAAGTTATAGTAACGGCACTTACGTGAATATGGGGGGCTGTAGTGGGCACTGGTGCCAACATCGCCATGGGAGAGATGGAAGAGAGTTGCCAGGAGCAGTACGAGTAGAAATAGAGAGGTTTCACCGAAGATAGACATGTCGATACAAGGAAATAAAAACCTTCTAAATATATCACGAGTCCACCAGTCGTACATCGCTAGATTATAAATATGCACGATAAGCCGGCTCATGAGTCAAACTTCTATTCATCAAAATCATTTTGTTAACATCGTTTGTTTAACCCGATATGAAAAACATAATAAAAACTTTGGATTATAAATGTTTTTAGCTAATTATATATTGATAATTTCAGATAATAAATTAAATTAAAATCGGATAAAGAGAATCAACAATATTATAATCAATTAATAAAATATACTAAAATTTCTAGTCCAGATCTTTAATTTTCATAAATATCTGATAGATTTCAATCGTGATTTCAAACACATCGTTCTCTCTTGTATGTATGAATTAATGAACTTATTATGTATGTTATAAAATATTGAAATGTCTAGCTTTTTCCCCAACTATAATCGCAACAAAGTTATATCGTAACTCTTAATGTGTCCAAAACAATACATCAAGGTCCACTTTGATAAATTTAACAAGATCTATCTATTAATTTAGACTCTCTAAAATAATATATTTTTGAACTTTGTTTGACTTAAAAATTTGCTATAATATATTTTCATGTGTCTAGTGTGTCCCTGTAAAATTTCATTTAGATCCAATATGTAGTTTGAAAGAAATGTTCAATTTCACAAAACTGGTCAACAGATATTTTAAGGTCAAATTTAATTTTGACTTGATTCAAATAAAAAATCTAATAAACTCTAACCGATTTTACTAATCTTAATGATTTTACTGATTGTACACGAGTCAAGCTTAATATTCCAAGTTTTGATTTTTTTAGTATGATTTTGCTCGTAAATACATGATAACAATGCATCCATGTATACTGGACGTGACAAAAACGATCAGCACAATTGGATGGTTACATATAGAAGCTGTTTGGGACAACTTTTGAAATTGCGTTTCTAAAAAATTCATTTTTTTTTTGCATTTTAAATGAATATGTTTTAGTGTTTTTAGATCATTTTGATGTGCTGATATCAAAAATGATTTTTAAAAAATAAAAAAAATATTATTTTGATATATTTCGGCATGAAAAGCACTTTGAAAAACTAAAATAACAGTTATCCTAAACAGCCCATAGAACTAAATAATGTGTCGACCTCGAGAAGGCATATGGTTGGGCGTCTAGGGAGATAAATGCTGAAAACGTAATAAAAGAACAAAATAAATAAATGTTATCAGCCCGCTCCTTGCACTTGCCGTCCGGGGACGAAGTTTTCAATGTCTTGACGATGTGGTGCCATCTCTTTGCACGAGGTTCGTTCATGGTGAATTTCACGAGCTTTGCACAAATATTTTTAAAAAATAAAGAATATCTGTGCTTTTGTTCGTAAGGGAATATAATATTAATATTAATATAATAAAAATGAAGGAAACTTTCAATATTTTATAAATTATTAAATTATATCATGTATTTAATTTTATTTTCTAAAATATATATATCTAAAAATGTATTTAATACAAAGATTTTATAGATTTTGCCACTAAATATTGTTCCATATTATAGTAAGATCTTTATTTATAACTTTCTTTTTAACTCTCTACAATGTTTTCATCCAAACGACAGGTCTTGTTTTATAAAATGACTTAATTTTTGGTTTTGGATAACCTTTTCCCATTAAATTGTTACAATAAATCATTATATAAATCAAGCCATGCACATTACTGAGTTAATTAATTTGGACAATAAAATTAATTGAAGGATAAATTATAAATAAAATTTATCTAATAAAAAATATTGACTCAATCCATGATATAAACACTAACCTTTTATTTTACACCAAAAATTTAATAAATATTTCGTAATATCACCCCCTCAATTCCGCAATTATATGGCTATAAGCTCCCCTAGCAAGGCCTTTTTAATTGCCCGTTTGGCTGTCCGTTTCAATTGGCGTTTTGCCGAAATTTGAATTTTTTTTTCATTTTAAATGAATATGGTTTGGTGATTTTAGATCATTTTGATGTGCTGATGTCAAAAATGATTTTTAAAAAATAAAAAAATATCATTTTGATGTATTTCAGCACCAAAAATACTTAAAAAAGTTATCGCAATCGCACTCCCAAACAGGACTTAAATGGTGGTAAGGTCCGATGCTGATTAATTTACGGCTTGGGCTTGGGGTGGGACTTCTGTGCCAAGTTTGCTGCCTTGGGAGCCCTTAGCTTTGGTCCATGAGCCCGTTCTCAAAACATTCTTCGTCTGTTTTTACAACTACAAATGCTTTTTTTAACAATATTTTTTAATTAAAAATATATTAAGATAATTTATTTATATATTTTTGATAATAATACATCAAAATCATCAAAATAATATTAAATAAAATATTTTTTTGATAATATACAAAGATTGACGAGTGCTTTTTTTTTTTTAAAATAAAATAATATTAAATGAAGCATGGTTAACACTAGTAAAAGGATTAATTAGTTATATTGTAAGACTAAAAAGACTATGGAACTTATTGTAAAACCTAGAGGGACTAGTTTATAATTTACCCCATGACTTGCTAGATAAGTCAGTCGTCTGAAGGAGATTCTAAGATGACCGAATCTACGTCGTCGTTTCAGCACAACATGTATAAAGTTTCTCCTCCTCCATTAACTAACTAGCCGCTTGATCACTAGGACAGAACAGAGAAACAGAAGAGGAGAAGAAATCGAAGAAAACCAGAAAAGAATGGAGGCACCAAAGACAATCGAGCATCAAATCGGAGAAGTCCATGATTCTCTTCGATTCGGCCTTGATGCCAAGAGAGGCGACATCATTGGATCTCACCCTCTTGAATCCGTCTTTCTCTCTGTAATCATTCATTGTCTTTTCTGGATTGAAAATATATGCTGATTTTGTACCCCCCTTTTGCTGTCTGTTTAGTATATGTTATGGAATAAGATAATGGGGTTTAAGGGTTTTGTCTGAAATAGATTGTTGAAATTAAAGTTAGTTTCCTTATGTTTAAGACAGTAATAATTTTAGGTTTTCTTTAGGTGGAGAAAAATCAAGAGGACATGAAGAGAATAACGCTTGCAAACGCTTATGGGGCAGCTTTTCCTGTTCAGATGGGTATCGAAAGGCAGATGCTTTCTAGGTATGTGTTTTTGACTGATTGACTCTTTGTTAAATAAATAACCTTTCGCTGGTGACTGCTTCCTGGGTTTTGCTTCTTTTTTGTGCGTGTTGTAGAAAATTGAAAGAAGGTTTTTGTTTTGTTGTGAATTTCGGTTTTAATTGTATTCTCGAACCTTTTTTTTATCTGAAAAGTGCAATGAGATTGTGCTTTAATTTGCGGGGAAATTTAGCTCAAGTGCTTTGTTTAACTTTAGGTTATCAGTATAAGGGCATAAGGGCTGAAATGGGGTGGATCTTGCTGAACATTACTTTTACTTTTAGTTTTTTGAAGATGCTTATCGTGTAGTGATTGGATGTGAACTTCAGGGTTGGAGATCTGAACAGTGTGCTAAAGAGAGTAGCAATTAGTATGGAGTTATTATTTTCACATATAGTTTGGCTGTTGGTAGGGGGCCGTGAGGGTTTCATGGTGCTACACTTAGAGCCATATTAAGCAGGAGTGTTCAACTTCGTAGTGTTTAGTAATTTATTGATGTGAATTTGGATTATCTGTACTTCAATCCTTCCCATTTGGAATTTTAAAATTCTGTCTATGGTGTCATCCTGGGTTACTACTTGGTTTGAGGGGCTCATATTTATTATTAAAAAACAGGAGTATATGTTCTTGACCTATCTTTACAATTAAGAATTAAGAGTAGCATGTTCCACACTGTATATTGGAAAATTAAATGGGTTGGCACTGTATAGTTATTACTATGCATTCATGCTGAAAGGGATACATCGACTTGAGGTATGGGAATATTGCTTCTTCTGAAAACTAGATCATAGAAGTTCTTTCATTACTTGCACATATGCATGTTGTATCACAAATTTGTTCCAAATTGTTGGGGCTTCTTTTTCTTTTGCTGTGGTTCTCCACGTGCGGGAGTGCGGGAGCGCGCACACATAATTTATTAGAAGTTTTACAGTTGTCAGATCGTGCTGCTATTTTTGCATTATTTATCTTTGTGAACTTTGCAGATTCCAGAGGCCACCAGGACCAATTCCATCTTCAATGCTTGGACTAGAGGCTTTGACAGGAAGTTTGGAAGATTTTGGCTTTGAGGATTATCTGAATGGTATCTACTTCTATTTGCTAACTACAAAAATGTTATTTTCAGTTTGATAGTATTTGATTACTCCTATAAAAACTGCCTTTGCATTTTGAGCTGGTTAGATTTTGAATTCACACTTTACTTTCATCTCAATAAAGGCTTTGAAAAATTCATCATTCACATTCATAATTATCAAAGGTAGGTTTTTGTCTTTCATTGGATTTTAGGGTTTCGCAGTTGGTAAAACTGTCAATGAAGGCTAATGATCTTTCATGTAATTTTGGGGGTCTGTTCATTCCACTTGCATTACGCATCTTTTGCCTTTTGATAATCATGCTTGTTCTAGTACATTAATTACACAGATTGTGTTTTCAATCCGGGGTTTCGAGGATAGATGTAATTATTTTGCACTTCAGTTTGTGTGATAGATAAATTGTAATTGGTAAAAATATTCTAAACATGGGCTGCATTTATTAGTTTGTCAACTTCTGATTTGTTCCTGGTAAAGTACATGGTAAATTTGGCATATGCTTCCAGATGAATTGGCATCTCACTTAGTTTTTTGCTGATTTCTACTAATGAGTCCTTTCTGGGCTGATACTTGCAGATCCTCGTGAATCTGAAACTTTCCGTCCAGTGGACATGCATAGTGGGATGGAAGTTCGTCTTGGAATGTCGAAAGGACCAGCCTGCAAAAGCTTCATGTGATCTGATGAGCATTTTAACAATGCCTTTGATTATTTGTACTTGAGATATCTGGTCAAGACATGAGAGTAATTTCTATGATGAATTTGGCTTTGTTAATGAACATCAAACTTGACAATTTTATGATATAATGGCTTTGTGATCTGGTACTCTTATTGATCTATTACGAATGATATTAGAATATCTATTTTAGCCTCGGGAAAACATAGTAATAGTGCAAGTAATAGCAAAATTAATATCAGTGATCCAAAAAATAAATTTTCGGTAAAACCAACATATTGCATTCCATTTGAATCCTTTGAAGAACTCGCCTCCTGTTATATCATCTGTGCAGTAGCAGCTTACGTTGATTTCATACCTGCTCTGCACATTACTATATGAGTGCCTCAAATCATTTCCAGCATTTTAACAAGTCATGAGTGGAAAACAATTTTCTCTTCATGTCTGCTTTTGTCAAAGAACAAACTTTCCATTCTCTGCATCGTCATTTTTTGAAATGAAATCTATTCCCTTCCTTTGTGATGCCATCCAAAAGCAGAAAGATGCTTGATGTTCATATTCTCAATGAGTGAGTTGGATGGCACAAAAGTTTCCATCAGCAAATAAACTACCCCTATCCCTTATTGTTAAATAATCTACGACATAGTACTAAATCAATGCATCACAACCCAAAAAGAAAAAAATTCAATTTATCAGAAGCATAGAGCCGAGTTGTTCAGCAGGCATTTGCCTCAATATGAACCCGGAACTCGGCTTCCTGAACTGGAGTCTAAGTTGTACGAGCTTGATCCAATGCATCCAGCAGTGTACAAGTTATTCATTTCTAGTTGTTATTTTGCACATCTGTTGGACATATTTTATGGTTATCATACGTTGAATGGATGAATTAAACAGAATAACTTTTCCGATATCGTTCAAGTCTACACAACGTTGTCTCTAGTTTTCATGTCATGTTCTTCTACATGTGCCCAATTTCTACCTTTTAAGCTCAAACCCTGATCTGTTCTAGCCCAAAACCCTAAAACCTCCAAAACCCTAGTCTTGCAGTGAACCCTTGAACACATATCACGGCTTTCCTGCATCAGTTACAACGACTTCTGCTGAAGTTCATCATATAAGGGACTCGTTCTGGTGTCGCTGTCCAATTTATGAGCTTTTCTTTTTGTTGACTGGTTGGATTAAAATAATCCACTGGCTAATAAGTTACCATGGATCTTACTTGCATGTTGGACTCAAGTGGGATGAAAACCTGACTCAATCGAAGGGTTCTTATATAACACAGACCAAAGTTAAAAAAAAAAGCAAAAATAGTTCGCACATGTGGAGCGTGCGGGAGAACTCGCCACATTTTTTTCTTATCAATTCAAGGGCTGCTATTTTTACCTCAATGTATCTAAATTTCAATTGTAGCCCTTTAAGTTTTAATCTCTTAGAAAATAGAAAACTCGAACTTCACAAATCCAATTACTTCTTAAATGGATTAGTTTTTTCTCCCCTGTCGATACCAAAAGCAAGCTCGTCCAAATACATTATCAAATTCAATTAACAATAAATTAAATAAAAAAAGTGCGATAATAAAAAAATATAAAATAAAATATTGGAATTATTTATTTCTTGAAAATATTTTTTTCTTGTTTCAATTTTCAAAATATATTCCTAAACATGTTCATTTGATTTTCTATTCATTATTTTTACTCACACAAATTGATTGCAAGGCCCACTATAAAGGCCTATTCTCATTCAAAGTCATGCTACTAAATTAAGGCCTAGACCCAGCCCATAAAACACCAACGTTAAACTTTCCAAATATAACTTGACCTTTCCATTTTCTTTTTCTTTTTCAAAACAGTTGATACTTGATACCATAACAACCTCAATTATGCTCCCTTTGTCTTCTCTCCACTTACTCGTCTAGATTTCATTAATTTTTTCACTTATTCCATCTGTATTCCAATCATATTTTGAACCACCCTTTTTGGCAACTTTTCTTGTGTCTTATCTGGAGAAAACCTGGAATTTTTTTACACTTTTTAAGCCATTAGATTTTGCTCAATCAAGGGAGCTTTTAAACAATCAAGCATTGATCTCTTTTGTGTTTTTTGGGAAAATAGTGAACTCTTAGAGGTGGGTTTTTGTTATTTTTCCTGATGGCCACTTCTGCTACTCAGTGCCCATATGGAATTGCTTCACATTCTTATGTAGAATTTGGTCACAAATTGGAGTTTTCAAGCTCAAATTTTCCTTCTAAGGTGGAATTACCAGGATTAAACTTGTATCCTAGTTCTGTTTCCACCATTAACTCCAAGGTTTGTAAGTAAAGCTTGTGTCTTTATAATCATATTGCACAATTGATTACTCAATTTCTTAGGAAAGAAATGAAGCAAAACCCCTGTTGAGCATATTGTAATGTAATGGAGAGAAGGAGATAATCTTATTTATGTGCTAGTGACAATTTTGCAAATAAGGTAGTTTTGTTTTGACAATTTTGATTGCATTCAATGGCTAACGGTATGGATTAAGCAAACAAAATAAGTGTTATTTATCGAATAGATGATTGAAAGAATTTGATGATCAGTGAGCTTGTTTGTTTATAAATATTGGTTTGCATTCAATGGAGCCACCTAGGAAACTAGTGATCCTTCTCATATTTAATTTAGTTTTGGTCACGGACAAGTTTACTGCATGTATCCAGGATGATGTTCCTAGGCGGAGGCTACATGTAAAGATTATTACGGTAAAGCATGAATCTCTGTAAGAGTTGAGGTTTGGAATCATGTCGGTTTTTTTTGTTGATACAGGTGAGTTTTAGACGAATATGTGCTCTCCCTGATATCGATGATATATTCTCGGATATTATTGCTACACCATTACTTGATGTGGTTGAAAATCCTATCCACTTGAAGAATTTAAGCATTAAGGTTAGTTCATGAACTTTCTGCATTTACCATACATGTTCCACGCTATTAAAATTTCATCTAATTGAATCATCGAGGATTG
Organism: Salix arbutifolia; assembly: GCA_025169955.1. Lineage (NCBI taxonomy): Eukaryota > Viridiplantae > Streptophyta > Magnoliopsida > Malpighiales > Salicaceae > Salix > Salix arbutifolia. The sequence goes on from CM045907.1 coordinate 18,530,206, forward strand.
ATCTGTGCAGGAACTGAAACTATTAGCTGGTGAAATACGATCAGAGTTGTCTTCCATAATGTCAAAGACACAAAATGACTTTAAGGCCAGTTTGGCAGCGGTTGAACTGACAGTTGCAATTCACCATGTTTTTCATGCTCCAGTGGACAAGATACTGTGGGATGTTGGGGAACAAGTAAGATTTGCAGCTGATTCCATTCTTTATAGAGGACTATGTAGTCATCAAAGAGCAGAAGATAGTGTGGTTTGTTTGTTCCTTTGTGTTGTGCATCCCTATAGAAGTGTTGCTAGCATGGTTATTTTCTTTTCTAAATATTTTTTGGACTGGGGATTTGCTGATGTTACTGGCTGGTCAGAGTCTGAACTAAAGAATATTTCAAAACAACTGGCCTTTTGAATATGGAAATGGTTAGTTTTGAGTGACCATATGGTCCACTTCTTAAGTCAGTTCCTTGTTCTTTGTTGGCAGACATATGCACATAAAATTCTCACTGGAAGGAGATCTCTTATGCATACGCTAAGACAAAAGGAAGGTCTTTCTGGATTTACATCTCGGTCTGAGAGTGAATATGACCCGTTTGGAGCAGGACATGGATGCAACAGTATTTCTGCTGGAATTGGTAAAATGCCATGCTATCAGCTTCTTATGCTTTTCTTCTTTATTTTTTTGCTCACTTGTCTGAATGTGCAACCTCTCCAGAAGTTCTTGCACTGTACCTCACATATCTACTGTGATAAATCTTTTTAGCCTGTGCGTATACCCTGGTGATATGCATGTGTGCTATTCTGCCACCCAATGAGATCACCTGTCCATGTTTGGGCTGTTAACTTTAGCTCATAAATTGTTGTTAGCTCCAAATCAAGTTGTAAAACTCTTGCTTAAATGCTTCAGAATTACTATCAGAATCAAACCTAAAAAATGGAATTTGACTTGTTTATCATCAGGCATGGCAATTGCTCGTGATATTAAAGGGAAGCGAGAACGTATCGTTACAGTCATTGGCAATGGCACAACCATGGCTGGTCAGGTCTATGAAGCAATGGGCAATGCAGGCTATTTGGACTCAAATATGATTGTGATTTTAAATGACAGCCGACACTCATTACACCCCAAGATTGAAGAGGGCTCCAAGACTTCAATCACTGCCCTTTCTAGTACCCTAAGCAAGCTCCAGTCAAGTAAATCGTTCCGGAGGCTCAGAGAAGTTGCAAAGGTACTTGCAGCAGTTTTCCATTTGCCAACATGACTAAACTTGTTTAGGGTCATTAACTGACTAGCTTGGCTAGAGAGAATGGAAAACTTCTATGATTGAGAATACATTTTTTTTGAGGTAATTTAGAAATCTCTATTAGCACAGTAAAATTCACAATCAGATTTAATATCTTTTCCTGACTTAATCCTTTATTGTTTTCATTAAATTGAATTCTCTTCCCCCCTTCTTATTCCTTATCAAGGGTGTTACCAAGAGGATAGGTATGCATGAATTAGCAGCTAAAGTTGATGAGTATGCACGTGGTATGATGGGTCCACTGGGATCAACTCTCTTCGAAGAACTTGGATTGTACTACATAGGCCCTGTTGATGGGCACAATATTGGAGAATTGGTTTGTGTTTTACAAGAAGTGTCATCTCTGGATTCAATGGGTCCTGTCTTGATACATGTAATAACTGAAGAAAATCAGTGTGCAGAATGCAAACAACCTAGTGAGGAAATGGAGAACCAGCAGGAAGGTATTTTGAATTCTTATACTTCAATCAGCATTGAATTTTCATAGCTGACTATCAATTCTGTGCATTTATGCTTCGTTCAGGATCAGGTTTTTGGTGAGAAAAGGAAATTTGAATTCTGATATTTCAATCAACTTCAAGTTTTACTTAGCTTTTAGTATATTTGGTAATCCTCTTTGAAATATCACAAGCAGTACATCTTGTATCTGACTATTCAAACCCAAACTTTTTAACTTTTATTTAATTTTCTCTTGTGAGTGATGCAAATGGACGGACACTTATTTGTGTCTGTATTTTTTATTCATTATATAAACCTGGGGCTCAATTGTTTACTTGAAAGACATTTCCCCCATGCATATTAATCGTAGATGCCAAATTACTTCCCCTCGTCATACTGAGTGACCATTCACAGCCCTGCTTTGGATTTAGTGTTTCTTTTCTTTTCTTTTTAACTCATGAAGTTCCATGTGATAGTTTTCCCATTTTTGCAGGCTCATTTGATTCTGATGGATTGCTATATAGTATGCATCCTCGAACATACAGTGATTGCTTTGTCAAGGCTCTGATCATGGAAGCAGAGAAAGACAAAGATATTGTGATTGTTAATGCAGGAATGGAAATGGATCCATCATTTCAGCTATTCCGGGAAAGATTTCCAGACAGGTTTTTTGACTTGGGAATGGCTGAGCAACATGCAGTTACATTTTCAGCTGGCTTGTCATGCGGGGGGTTAAAGCCATTTTGCATAATCCCTTCTACTTTTCTGCAGAGAGCTTATGATCAGGTCTCTCTCTCTCTCTCTCTGCTTTGTGTATGAAATTCTCTCTGCGTGTGTGCCATGAATACTGTAGAATTAGATCCTGCCAGATTTTCATTTTAAGCTAGTAAGATTTGTAATTCTTGTTGATTCTTCAAGAGAAATAGGATAGCGTGATGTCAAGTTTTGGAAAAATTAACATTAATTGCAAGAAAAATCTTAATTTCTCTAGAATGTTGCTCTGTGGCTTCTCCAGGTGGTCCATGATGTAGATAGGCAGAGGATTCCAGTTCGTTTTGTTATTACAAATGCTGGATTGGTGGGATCTGATGGTCCAAATATGTGTGGAGCATTCGATATAACATTCATGTCATGCTTACCAAACATGATCGTTATGGCACCATCAGATGAGGATGAGCTTGTAGACATGGTGGCTACTGCAGTCCATACTGACGATCACCCAATATGCTTTCGGTATCCAAGGGGTGCCCTTGTTGGACCTGATCATTATACACGTAGTGGTATTCCCATTGAGGTAATCCTTTGAATATGCCATACTTGTTTACTTTCCCATGCTTTTGATATCAGCTTTCCTAAAATGATTATAGTTTTGATGCTCATAAAAAGTGTATTAGTTTTTGCTAATTAGCATTTAAAAAAAACAAAAAAGTTATAAAAAAGGGCCAGAACTGATGTTTTGTCATGCCCTCTATAATCTGTGACAAGATAATTAATTCCATCTTAGAAAAATTGAATCACTATTCACAGCTAATCTGTCCACAACGGTGTTCAGCTAATTTTATTGGCATGGTTCAGAATCTCTATGATATTCTTGACTAAGCCTTTTTCAAGTTTTCTTTTCATTTTCAAAACTTCATTATAACTGGTGATTCCCATGACTTCCTTGGGTCAGTCTTTTGGTATGATATTAGTTAATGAGCACAGAGTGTTCTTATGCACTCTGTTTGACTACTGTTTATGTGGAGCAGATTGGAAAGGGGAAAATTCTTATAGAGGGTAAAGATGTTGCTTTGCTTGGGTATGGGGAAATGGTCCAGAACTGCCTCAGAGCTCGGGCCCTTCTTTCGAAACTTGGCATTGAGGTAACTGTAGCTGATGCAAGATTTTGCAAACCACTGGACATGAAGCTTCTCAGACAGTTATGTGAAAATCATGCCTTTCTAGTCACAGTTGAGGAAGGTTCTATTGGAGGATTTGGATCCCATGTTTCACAGTTCATTGCCCTCGATGGACAGCTTGATGGAAGAACCAAGGTAAAAATCTCACAAGGACAGATAATATCAATAGTTTGTTTTTACTAGGGAGAGATGTATCATATGCTTCCTGAAACACGAGCACTGCTGTCGGAGTAGTTTTTGAGCTGTAGACGATGTTGATTGATGTCAATTCATTACTGATGCCTATATGATTATGATAGGCTGTTATTTAGAAACTGAATACTGCATTAAACTACTTATTCTTTCCTAAATGCAATTTTTTCGCAGTGGCGACCAATTGTTTTACCAGACAAATACATCGAACATGCATTGCCAAAGGAACAGCTTGCTCTTGCTGGGCTGACTGGACATCATATCGCTGCAACCGTGCTAAGACTGCTTGGTCGCACCCGTGAAGCTCTCCTTTTGATGTGCTAGAAGTCTTTTCTCTCCTGCACTATTAGAAGCAATGCTCCTTCCGGAGGTGCCTCGGAAAAGAGGGCTGAAAATCGATTGTGTAAACCAACAGATGAAAATACATGTTTGTAACCTTCGAGCAGCTGTCACTGCATTTATCTTGATCTCAGATTCTCTCCTCCATAATTCTTTCTTCCATGAAACACATCCACACATGGTAACAAAGTGAAGATCTGACCTATCTGTGAAATAATTCATCGGGGTTCGCACAGAAATGAAGCACAAGCACCTATGCACGTCACCCTGTATACTATTTGTGGGAATTCCTACCCCAGGAGAGCCAAATATTACCATTTCTCATTATCCAGTACATTCAGTACACCTTTTCCTTTCGTTTTCTTTGTAATATAAGCAACATTTCAATTATACCCAATTATGAATGCAAAACCAGCCATGTAGAGTTCTCCTTCCGTTGCATCGAACCCTCCTACCCTATAAGCAACATGGCACTACAGGCAAGCACCATCAGAGCCGTTGGTTTTGAGTAAACAAGAAAATCTAATGGTCGTGATGGTCATCGGTGCCTGTGCTCGTTCTGAAGTATCGGCTTGTCGTAGCAACCCCCATGGTTTTGTAGCTTTTCCATTTTTAGTTTCTTGAACAAGCAAAGCTAAGATCATAAAACTTGAGGCAGTCGATTCTTCTGATCTATATCTTGAAAGCTACAGGTACCAGACTATAACCAGGCAAGTCAGTGGCTGAAATGAAGTGACAAACTCCGGTGAGGTATAGCAGCAAAACCCAACCAAACTACCTGTATACAGTAACTTTTCAAGATTTGCCATGTTCAGCTGTAAATGACAGGTGAATTTATGCTAATTGCTAGCCAGTGGGTGACAGGTTAGGTTTAAGGGGGTGTTTGGCATTGTGTTTCAAAAGTATTTTTTTTAGATCATTTTGATATGCTGATGTCAAAAATATTTTTTTAAATAAAAAAAATATAATTTTAATATATTTATGAATAAAAAACATTTTTAAAAGTAATCGTACTCTCAAAATACGTATTTACTATTGATCAAACAATTATTCAAAAATGAGTTAAGAAGTTATAGATTAAAGAATAAATTGCAATTTTTTGTATTCTAAAAACCGCATAAAAAAAGTAGAATTGAGTTTTTTTTTTTTAAAAAAAATATATTTTGAAGAGCCACAACTCGTTTGCAACTTTTTAGATCATGTTTGATTAATATTTTAGGTGTTGGGTTAGAAAAAGGCAATTAAAAACACAATTTAGAATGAATTTTTATATTTTTATTTTATATTTTCACACAAACACAAAGAAAGTACAACAATGGTCTCGCAAGAACAAGAAACCGTCCATTTCCCTTCACGCTAGCCATGCACCCGTAACTCTCACAGTCAGAACATATTTTTTTCAACACAAATAAATATTCAGAGTGAGATTTTTTTATAGTGCTATAAATTTGGACAAAATAATAATTTTGTGTCAAAATTTTGCGACATACAAGTTTTTAATAAAATATATAAATTTTAAATTAATATAAATTTATTTATTTAACAGATTTTAACAAAATCGACAGTGTTTCTTTTTTTTAATTTGGTTTTTCTACCAATTTATTTCTTTAATTACAGCAAACAAAACGACACGAGCCCTAAAAAACACAGATCCTCCGCCGACCAACAGAACCAATGAGGTGAGAACACGTAAGCTACTTCCCGATTCTGTAGGTCCCACAAATAGGTAGGCCCCCACAAAAGTCTCTTAGGTTTTGAACTAAAAAACTACCTTTCTTCCCTTCCTGTCACATCTCCATAATTTTCTCTCTCTGTCTGGAGAGAGGGAAAAGGTTTCGAGTTTTAGAGCGACAAAATTAATGAGGCCAAGTTGCCAATATCTCCGGTCACCACCTCCTCTCCTCTTCGTCCGGCACACCCTCCTTCATTTTCTTCATTTTTTATTTTTTTAATAGGTAAAAATGGCTTACTGTATATTATCTTGTCATGCTTTATTTGTTTTTACCAAATAATTTGGATATCTATGATACATGCATTTTTGCATGCATGGCCATGGCCTTAATGAATATATTTTTTCGCCACCATGTTGAAAAATCTCTTCTTAAAGGTGAAAAACAATAATATTATATAGGTGCAACAAATGATAGTGAATTTGGGTTGTTTTTTGTTCTATTCGAGAATGAATTCGAGGATGAAAGAATGGAAGTGATTTGAAGTTTTTTTTTTTAAAAAAAAACTTTCATTTCTAGATATATTATTTTTATTTTTGTAGAAAATGCAATATATATTGCAATGAGGGGTCTCTCTTTTTAACTTGATATGTTATTTTTTTTAGATTAATTTATAGATGTTCAACTGATTTTTTCATTTTTTTTTTGTTATATAAAAGGTTGATGAATCTAACCTTGGCTGCTTGTTTATTGAATTAGAAAATGGAGAGCATGAAGAGACCATTCAAGGGAATAACAAAAGATGCGAGAGGGAGAATTGGATGTTATAAGGATGATTGGATTGGTGGACTGTGTTCAGGCTTCAGAATATTGGCTCCAACTTTTTACATCTTCTTTGCTTCTGCCCTTCCTGTGATAGCCTTTGGAGAGCAATTAAGTAGAGACACAGGTAATTACTCTCTTAGTTTTTTTTGTCAAATTCGAAGAATTTTGAGATAGAATAAAAAAGGTCAAGAACAATATTTAGCCATTAATTGTAGCATGTATAAGTGCTGAGGATATTTAAGGTATATGATGTGCTGTGATGGTAATGAAGATTGTGTTTGTTTTATGTTAGATGGAAGCTTGAGTACTGTGGAAACCTTAGCTTCTACTGCTATTTGTGGAATAATCCACTCGGTTTTCGGTGGACAGCCATTGTTGATTCTAGGGGTTGCAGAACCTACGGTTATAATGTACACTTATCTCTACACTTTCAGCATAGGAAGGGAAGAGTTGGGGAAGAAATTATACCGAGCTTGGGCTGGCTGGTAAGGAATTGATAAAAAAAAAACTTGTATCAGGAATTTTAGAGCTCTTGAATATGCATATGTGCTGTCATTTATTCATTGTTCTTTTACTGTTTTTACAGGGTTTGTGTCTGGACAGCACTCCTACTAGTTCTTATTGCAATTTTTAATGTTGCTACCATCATCTCTAAATTTACAAGGATAGCAGGGGAGCTTTTTGGCATGCTGATTGCAGTCCTTTTCATTCAAGAAGCTATCAGGGTACTTGTTTGTGGTTTATCTTTGTGTGGTAGATTTTGGTGTATAATGGGGCTGACCCTGTTGATTTTTGAACTGCAGGGAGTGATTAGTGAATTCGATATTCCTAAAGATGAAAATCCAAAACTGGAGAAGCACCAATTCCAGTGGCTGTATGCAAATGGATTGCTTTCTGTAATCTTCTCATTCGGTGTATTGTTCACTTCCCTTAAAAGCCGAAGGGCAAGAACATGGCGATATGGCACGGGTAATGAGCTAACGTTCGGTGTGTGGATGATTGACAGAGTACACTTTGTTTAGATTTAGTTTAGTTTTCTTAATCTTTTATTCCAATCTTGCAGGGTGGCTCCGAGGTTTTATTGCAGACTATGGAGTTCCCCTAATGGTCTTGTTGTGGACAGCATTGTCGTATGCCGGACCCCGCAAAGTTCCTTCTGGGATTCCTAGGAGAGTTCGTGTTCCACTTTTATGGGATTCTGAATCACTGGAACATTGGACAGTAATCAATGTAATACTCAGCTGCATTATTAGTTACACTAGATAGTTTGATTTCCGAGGATGTATTGAAATGTTAGTTTTACATTCTGCACTCTGCAGGATTCTTTTTCTCAGGTTTCTGTGGGATGCTTGACAGAGCAATTATTATTTTTTCCTAGTATTTGGTTAAAATATTATTACAGATTTAACAGTATTGGTCTGATTTATAATAATATGTTTCACACACTCAAATTGCAGGACATGCCGAAGGTTCCTCTGACATACATCTTTGCGGCCTTAATACCAGCTGTTATGATAGCTGGATTATACTTTTTTGACCACAGTGTAGCTTCACAGATGGCTCAACAGAACGAGTTTAATCTCAATAATCCATCTGCTTATCATTATGATGTCTTTTTGCTTGGTTTAATGGTACGTGATAGAATCGTGCGACAGTTTCTTCTTTGTAAGTTGCATGTTTAGCTTCTGTAGCTCCTTACCATTATTTTTGCCCTACTTGCTGCCTGTTTTCACGAGTTCAGACTTTGATTTGTGGGCTGCTTGGACTCCCTCCTTCGAATGGTGTCCTCCCCCAATCCCCCATGCACACCAAGAGTCTCGCAGTTCTCAGGAGGCAGGTATGGTGCAACTTCTGAAGACATTTTCCTGTTACATGTTAGTATCGAGTTCAGTTTGTTTAGATTCTTAGATGTTATGGACTTGATCTGCAGTTGATTCGAAAGAAAATGGTAAAGAGAGCAAAGGAATGCATAGGCCTGAAGGCAAGCAACTCAGAAATTTATGGGAGCATGCAAGCTGTGTTTTTGGAAATGGATGCGTCTTCACCAGTAAGTGTTCAAGGCCTGTCAGTTTATAGCCTACCAGTTTTTGGAAATCTGTCAGTTTGCAAGTGTGTTTCGTTCTAAATTTGACAGGAATTTTTCTGCAGGATGTTTCAGTACATGATTTGGAGGACTTGAAACAAGCTGTAATGAAAGCTGATGAAGGAGGGGATGATTCGAACAAATTCGATCCTGAGAAACACATTGATGAATATTTGCCTGTGAGAGTTAATGAACAAAGAATGAGCAACTTGTTACAGTCAACCCTTGTTGGGGCTTCAATGTGTGCTTTGCCTCTGATAAAAAAAATACCTACATCAGTTTTATGGGGATACTTTGCCTACATGGCCATTGATAGTCTTCCAGGGAATCAGTTCTGGGAAAGGATGTTGTTGCTCTTCGTCACTCCTAGCCGGCGTTACAAGTAAGTTACACAACAAATTAATAGATAATCATGGTGAATGATACGTAATGCTTTTCTAAATAATGATACGAGAAACACTTCTTTGTTCTAAGAATTCTTTACAACATAGCAATCGGAGGTGACAATGTAAAACAAGTGCTATGTGTGAAGAAAAAAAACTTTATATGAAGTACAAAGTGGGATTATGCTATATTTCTATAAATCTTAGATTCTTACCAGCTACTTACCGGATAATGATGTATTTGATCCTAGCTTTGCATCATTTTATTAACTTCTTATCTTACTGTATGTTCCTTTGGGCAGAGTCCTGGAAGGTTTTCATGCTTCATTTGTAGAGTTGGTGCCGTTCAAGCAAATTGCTATCTTCACAATCTTCCAACTTGTCTACTTTTTGATCTGTTTTGGAGTGACGTGGATACCCATAGCTGGAATATTGTTCCCTCTACCATTCTTCATTCTTATTGGCATACGACATCGCATCCTGCCCAAGCTATTTGATCCTGACCACCTTCAAGAACTGGATGCTGATGAGTATGAAGAAATGGCCGGAGCTAAACCACGAAGCCTTTCATTCAGGGTACAATATTCTAAATTATTCTATAAATGCTCGATTAGTCTACGGACAATATAATGCATTGAATGCAAACTTGGGCTGAGGATAGTTTGCTTGGTGTTCTAGCTTAGTTTGAACCAGTCTATTTTGAACGATATCATATAAATCATATTCTTGCAAATGATAACTTGGTGCAGGAAAGAGAACCACCTGATGTAGGGTCTGATGGGGGTGCGGATGATTTCTATGATGCCGAGATACTTGATGAGATGACAACCAACAGAGGCGAATTGAAGCTTAGAACTTCCAGCCTCAAAGAAGAGAGATTTCACCAGGCAAGAAAAACTTCTCTCCTTTGTCCTGAAGCTTTTTTTGTTTTTCCAAAAGAATCTGTCTGATTCATGCTTATGATGGTGTATGAAATGGTATGCTAGACAGGTCCGTCCACAGGAATCAGGATGATGTTTGAATACAATAAACGCCTCGACAACAATTAGGATGTGCTACAAGTTCATACCAACGAGGATAGTTACTACGATCCTCTATTTGACCTGAAGAAGATGAAACACAAGGTCCTTTTGAGCAACAGTGTCGAAAAGAGAGAATGCCAGAAAGAACAAGGTTAATGAAGAGGCTTTATTCATAGCTCATGATTTGTTTGCCACATATTTGATACCACGAAAAATAGTTTGAGAGGGAAGGAGACATGGGAGAGATGGGATACTCTTAGGAATGCAGAAACCTTCATATGTTATTCCTAACAAAGTTAGTGAAGTTCTTATTATTAGCACTAGTGTTATTTCTTTTTTACTCTTCTTTAAATAGGAAAACAGATTGATTATTAGAAATTTTAGAAATCTTTCATATTTTCTGTGGTCACTTTCCTTTACCGCTAGTTTTTTCCCAGTTTGCAGAATCACATTAAGCTGAAGAAGAATACATTTCAACAGAGATACACGATGGCCTGCCCTTTCTAGATTCTCACTTTGTATTCTCATTACCATCAGTTAAACCTCTACGGAACCTTGAGGGTGTTTTGATATGCTCCATTCTTTCAAACAGCTAAAGAGATTAATGAGATCTTGAGTCTGTTAAGTAACAATCTCACCTAGAAGATTAAACTGTTAGTGAGACTCCAGAATATGATTTATATTATTTTTTAACGCACACCCTCAAGTGAAAGTCTTTGGACTTTAAACCTGCACAATCCACATTATTTTGTGCTTGTTTTTTATCAAATAAAATGGGGGTGGTGAGATTCGAACTCGTGACCACTGGGTCAACAAGGTTCTGATACCATATTAAAAAATCAACTCGCCTAAAAGCTTAAATTGTTAGGTGGGACTCCAAAATATGATTTATATTATTCTCTAACAGAGTTGACATATAATGAATGAAAGACGGAGGGTTTCTCAAACTCTAAATTGCAGAGAAAACTCTAAATTAAAAGGTTAAACAATCAATCTTAGTTGTTTTGAAAATAAGCTAAACTGATCTAACTAATTAAAACCAAATAAAATTAAAATTTAGTAAAGAAATCCAAAAAAAAAAAGAGTTGATGGAACGCTTGTTCATGTTCCAACTTCATGCCACTCATGCTAACTAGTGAAATGCTTGTGAGGAGACTTATTAGAAGAAGCTCTCTGTTTTTGGCTGTTAAAACTAAAGCAAGCACCGAAACTATGCTGGCTTTTAAAAATATAATGGTAGTGTCTCTGGTGGTGAACCTGTGAGGGTGAAAGAAGGCTCTTGTTTAAGGGAATTCTCTCAATCAGATATTTGGGTGTCCCTTTGATCACTGGGACTCGCTTATGCTGATTTCAAACCACTTCTACAGAAGATTAATGCCAGAATTCTCCATTTTCAAACAGCCAGTTCATCTTCTTTGATGGTAAGTCAATTGTATGAAGAAGCTAAAAGAATGGAACTCTTCTGTGTAGCTAAGAACATCTGGTGTTTTTTGTTGAGGTTAATATCCTTGGGGCTTGCTTGGTCCATAAATGTCAGTTCAGAGATTGACAAATTGAGAGTGTGAGCATTCCAAATGATTGAAGTTGGAATTGGAGAGAAAAAATGAAACTGGGAGGCATCGTATGGGATCATTTGGAGCATAATAATGTAAACGGGAGGAATATCTCTCTCTGATGGAACAAGTGGCATCCTTTAGGGCCCCTGATAAAGATTTCTGCTATGAACCTCATTCACGAATCAGGAATCAGGGTTGCCTTCTGCTAAAATCTGTTATGTTATTTCCAATGGTGATTGGAATTGGCTGAATGCTATATCTGATGAAATACAGGCTGCTATTTATGGTGTTGTTTATCCCTCATTATTATTCAACTCATTGCAGGATTTCTTGAAGCTCTAAATTTCTGTTTTGCTTTAAGGTTTGGCAAGGCCAATTTTATATTTTTTCTTGCAAAAAAAAAAAAAAAAACAGCATTAGGCTTGCTCAAATACAGATTCCACTTTACAATTTAATTTTCACAATTTTTACAGGACAGGGGTCAACATGATTTCCCCACATGTAGACAGTCGTATCATGGAACTCCCACCATTCAGCAGTGGTCCCTTCCACTTTCACATTTCAAATGTCATGCCAACTTTTCAGATTGGATAATACATGATCTATTTACTATCACGGTTTCTCTATTTATACAACATGATCCGGAGGAAAATGTTGAAAAATGGAAGGAGAAAACAAGACTACAGCAAGGAGTCATGTGTTTCTCAAGTTGGATAAATAAATTGGCCCACCTTGAATTCTGGATAGATAATATGAACTGCAGAATTCAGGTCAATCTGTCATATTTTATTTTCACTGCCAGGAACAAGAACAAGATGATCTCCATCTCTTACGAGTTCTATGTCTTCAATTTCAGCACCTTCTTTGGTTAGAATCTTGGTGGCAATGCATCCAAATTTTCTAGCACCAATATCAAGTAGCTCTTGGAATGATTTTGGTAATACAGCAAGTTTTCCAGCAACTTCACCCTTATGAGGACAACTGAGAGTCACTCTAGCAGGATAGTTCGAACATGGGAAACCTGTAAAATGGGCTGGAGATGAAATCATGCCATTCTCACCTGGAAAAATAAAGAAAACTTATCTTTATGTCAAGTAAATTTGACAAAAACTGAGACCATTTTCAAGTTTGTTTAGTAATTAAATGGTTTCTAGTTATTTTTTCAATGAATGAGTTAATTACAAACTTTCTATTTGACTGTGTATTCTCTATTTTCTTGCATCAATCAGTCTCTCCACAACTCTGCATCCTATACTCCTAGTTTACCTAACATGAAATGCAATACATGGTTTACCACTAAAAATTTAAAATCCATGAGTGATAATTATGTCCTGGTATTAAAAAAAATTCTAGGAATTGCAAACACAGAGGCATGCTTACCAGTACTAGCAACTGACATCATCCCAACAAGCGAGTTTTGGAAATTGTCTGCTCTTCTCCTTCGAGATGGAGCAACATCATGATGCAAAGATGGAGAAAATGGAGGTATTGTAGGTTCACTATTATACTTTGCAATGGACCTGCCGCCATATGGAACCGATAAATGCTTTGGAGTTGTGGGAACTGTTTTCTTATTTTCCTGCTCCCTTTTTTCAAACAAAGCTTGAATTTCCTCTTGGCCCTGATGATCAGCCAAAGCCCTTGGTGTCCATCCATGGAGATCTGGCTTATCAACATCGGCTCCTTGGTCTAAGATGAACTTAACCATTTCGGTGTTTCCTGAGGAGATTGCTGTATGAAGTGCAGTTGTCCCACAGGTTGCGGGCAGTGTTACATCTCCACCATACTCGGCAATTTCCTCGAGCAAATCTAAGTTATTTTGCTCGGCAGCTGTAAGTGCAAATTGGCCCACATCACCAGAAGTTATTGCTGCACCATTTTCTGCGAGAAGTTCAAGTACATTTTTATGATTCCCCTGCAGTGCTTCCCATACAGGAACAATGCCTTCTGAATCTGCATGAACAAAATCAAATTATTGTTAGATTTCTGTGAGAAAAGAAGGATTAACGAGTCAGACAACTCGGTAGAGATGTTTATGTTTGCTTTTTAGCTAGAGAATACCTTTGACGTTAGGATCTGCTCCATACTGTAGAAGTAGGGCTACACAGTGCTCGTTCCCTTTTGAAGCCGCAATATGCTGTGCATTCCATGTCCACACAATAAAGAAATTCTTGTCAGACAATAATGTTTGAGAATAATATTCATGTGATATGTTTAAAATAAGATCTGCACACCAGTGCTGTTCGTCCATTGTCGTCCAATTCATTCGGATCTGAACCCTGTTTCAGCAACTGATGCAGCAATAGATCGTCACCCCTCATTGCAGCGAAGCACAACGTAAGAGGCAAATCCATTCTGCCCTGAGTCAGCATGTGCTCCGTGTCCTTTAGAATTCCTTCCATCTCTGGAAAATTCAACTCTTTCATATGCTGCATCAACCATAAAAGGAATTATAGCTAACACAATCTACTCTCCTGATAGGTACATCCAAGGTTATCAAAATCGTGATTTTGACATAAAATCAGAAGTTGTTTCTGAACTCGGATCGTAAAATCGGAATCGTAAAATCGTTCTTGAAATTTACCGTACAAAAATCGTAAAATCAAAATTAAAATCGTGTAGATAAAAAAATCGTAAGTAAAATATTTTTGAATATAATATAATATAATTATGGCCATAAAACTTTATTAGTTAAGGTTTATACATGATTTAAAAAAAATTAAAAATACATAACAGTTATACCATTATATTAGCATTTAAAAAATACTGATTTTTTTATTTTTAAACTGGAGAGAGAGGGGGTGATTTTTTTTTTTATTTTAAAACTAGGAGAGAGAGAGGGGAGGGGGAGGCGCGACAAGCGCCTAGCCTGGGGAGAGGGGGGCACAGGGGCACAGGGCTAGCCGGCTAGGTCTAAGCTCTAGGGGCAGCAGAACTGCAGAAGGGTTGAATTTTTAGCAAAATTGGTGGGATCATAAAATCGGACCGATCCAGACCAATTTTTTTGTCTGATTTTAACGGGATTTGATTTTTCTACCCAATTTTACTAGTTGTGTTGTTTTGACTCACAAAATCGTACGATTTTGCGAGTCAACTCGTGAGTTTAATAACAATGGGTGCATCAAACCCGAGGCATAATTCACATGTTGATACATTATGATGAAGGATAGCCCAGCCCTATATTATTAGATTTTGTTTAAGTTTATTTACCGAGCAAAATTTACTAAGTTTAAGTTTATTTACAGAAGGTGGCTAGTTACAAAGAAACAATCAATTACTGAAGATAACTAGAATTCTGGATGCTTGAAGGGCTACAAACTTTGAAAATCACTAGTATTTGTTTATGTGCAGTGGCAGTAGTTGAAAAGGTTATAACTTTTGCGTACCTGAAGAAGGTTGTTCATGATTATCGTCCCATCTCCAACATTTGATTGGACAATATTTAAGAAAGCAGTTCGGTTCAAACGTAGTAGCTGACTCAACCGTTTGGTTCGAACTGTGAATAACTGTGGTCTGTAACAAAGCAGACCAGTCTCACCAACAACATCTCCAGTCACCGCCTCACCAACAACCTGCAATCTTAAATTAGAAATTGAAAATTAGCAGTTTTTATGATAAGCAGGCTTTAATTATAAATTTCTAGCTCAATACAAGTGGTGAAATGGGTGGAAAGAAATCAGAAACTATTAGCTCAAGAAACTTGCCTGCTGTACTCCATTCCTCCGCATGATAAGTTCCTGCGAAGTAGATTTGTAAATAATAACATAAAAATGTCCTCTAGAAAATGAAGATCTGCGTTCCATATAAAGTCACACAAATGGAAAGAAATGCTATGCCATTCAGACTCAATGGACTTCATTTAAAAGTTCCTGAAAATTTATGTTCACGCCAGAGAAACATGTTAAAATCTCATATTCTTGAGGTTGTTTTCTTACCACAGCACCAGTGACCAATATATACAAATCTGTTGGTGCTTCGTTTTGCAAAATGACATCTTCTCTGGGTGGAAAGTATTCAGCTTTCATCTCTGTGACCTTCAATATTAGAACCAAAAATCAGATATACAAATTTAGCTCGAAACCAACAGGGCATTTACGGCTTCTTTCACGTCAAAAACAGAAAAAAGCTTCAGCAATCCTTCCATGATCGATCTAGAGGATGAAGTAAGAGAATTACCAGTTGAAAGAGCAAGTCATTCGATACCCCACGAAACAAGTAGACTCTATCCACAAGTGAGTAAAAGAGATAGTTAGAAATGCTTGATCGAATTGCCTTGGGAAGAGACTCAATGGTCTCTTGTTGATGCAATCCCTCCGAATCCGTTCTGTACTTCAGACTCAAATGAGCAAGCATCTGTTCTTGTAACCGGACAGGAAGGTGGTTCCGCTGCGCAAAACTTGAGACAGCCTGGATAGTATCTCTCTGAAATTCCATGCAAGTGATTAAGAGAAAATTACTATTAAACAACCATCTCACCGAAAAACTTAAGTTGTTAGGTGAAGTCTCAGAATATTATTTATATTATTCTCTAACACACACCCTCAAGTGAAAACTCTTTGAGCTTGAAACTTGCAAAGATATACACTAACTTGTACTTGATTTTTATCAAATAGAACGAGGGTGATGAGATTCGAACTCGTGACTGCTAGATCAACAAAGCTCTGATATCATATTAAAAAATTATCTCACCTCAAAACTTAAGTCGTTACATTTAAAAAAGTGTTACACAAACTACCAGTCTACCACAGGCTTGCTAAGCAATCAAAACACAGATTAGAAGACAAGTTACTCACAAATTGCCTGGTTCGACTGGTCGCTTGGACAACCAAATTGGTCATGTTTCCGATCAAATACGATGTCAGTCTGTTATGGTCCCAGATTTGTGATCTAGTTACAGGGCGATTCAATGTAAAATCTACCGGTAATGAATGGTGTTTACCAGATTTTCTTCCTTTGGGACCTATGGTGTATTTTTGGTGAATAATAAAGGGGCTCGTTTTGTGGAGAGAACCCAACGATCTCACAGTGAAATTAACATAAAATTCTTCTTGTCTATTTACTGTAATGATCTTGCGTACAATTTATACAAATTGTTTAATAACCAACTCCTTCAAAGTTGGCTGGCACTACTGCACGATCTTTACAATTGGAAATACAAGAATTGAAATAACTTACAATTAGAAATAACAATGCAGTAATTGAATAATAACAATAATTAATAAAACGTGCTTGAAATCTTCCCACGTAAACTGCCACCAGGAGCCTCATGCCATAACTGCAATCTTCAACTTCCAATCGCAGCATCCACAGCTCCTATCTTTGAGCAACCATCTCATCCACATCTTTGATAGACTTTAATTACATTGTTCAACTTCTTATCCACGTGTACCTGGTTCCTAACATCACTTCCCCCATTAAATTGGCACTTGTCCGCAAGTGCAAATGAAGGAAACCGAGACTGGAAAGAAGAGATTAATTTGTATGCCACGAAATTCCAGGTGGAAATTCCTCTTCAATTTCATGGTCTTCCTTCTCTCCTTGGACTGATGCTTCTATTCCATCCAGCCAAAATAAACGCTTACATTGGTGCCCCCGATTATAGACTTCATCACAATTAAAGCATAGCCCCTTTGCCCGTCGGTCATCCATCTCAGTTCGACTCAACCTTTTAAAGGTTTTTGGGTTGGAAGAACCGGGAATTGCAGTGGATGGAGGTGTAAAACTGGTCTGGTTGAACCGCCTGACTCCACCTCTTCTCTCATACAAACGTGCAAGGCTCATGGCATTAATTAAATCTCGGGGTCTGTGCAATTCCACTTCAATTGCAATGTATTCCTGTAGCCCACTGATGAAAATTTCCAATTCTTGCTCAGTGGTGAGGGGGCCTGCTCTAGCTGCCAATTGCTCAAACTTACGCTGGTATTCTTCTACTGTGCTTCCCTGTCGTAGCTTGGAAAGTTCCCCCAGTTTGCTGCTCTGAAGGGAAGGGCCAAAACGCAGATGACAATTGCGTTTGAAGTCTTCCCAAGAGATGCCAGGACGATCTCTCTCCAATTTGAGGAACCAGACTTGTGCATCTTCATCTAAGTGATAAGAAGCAATCTCCACCTTCTCTTCTTCTGGAATGTGTTGATGACGAAAGAAATGATCGCATCGGCTCAGCCAAGCAAGCGGGTCATTTTTTCCATCATATAGAGGAAATTCCAGCCTGCTATACCGTGGAAGTTGTGCCCTGCCTTCTGGGCGAAACCCCGCCTGAGGTTGCTCCCTTGGTGCCCGATTAGCAGAGTTGTTATCTCCCTGGTGAGTATCCACTCTGGTTGCAGTCATTTCTCTAGAGAGTTCTTCAATACGTGCTGACAAATGCTCCCGCTCGAGTCGATCATGGTGACGATGCTCTTGATACATTTTCATGAATGTCTCAAATTGAGCTTGAAGAGTGTTGGAAGAATCACCCATAACTTCCTGCTCTGATACCAAGTTGTTATGGTCCCAGATTTGTGATCTAGTTACAGGGCGATTCAATGTAAAATCTACCGGTAATGAATGGTGTTTACCAGATTTTCTTCCTTTGGGACCTATGGTGTATTTTTGGTGAATAATAAAGGGGCTCGTTTTGTGGAGAGAACCCAACGATCTCACAGTGAAATTAACATAAAATTCTTCTTGTCTATTTACTGTAATGATCTTGCGTACAATTTATACAAATTGTTTAATAACCAACTCCTTCAAAGTTGGCTGGCACTACTGCACGATCTTTACAATTGGAAATACAAGAATTGAAATAACTTACAATTAGAAATAACAATGCAGTAATTGAATAATAACAATAATTAATAAAACGTGCTTGAAATCTTCCCACGTAAACTGCCACCAGGAGCCTCATGCCATAACTGCAATCTTCAACTTCCAATCGCAGCATCCACAGCTCCTATCTTTGAGCAACCATCTCATCCACATCTTTGATAGACTTTAATTACATTGTTCAACTTCTTATCCACGTGTACCTGGTTCCTAACACAGTCCAAGATCAAACATCATGTATAACATGGCGAATATCATCTCATCGTAATTAACAGCATGCAAATCACCATATCCAGTGGTAGTGAGCGTGGTTATCGACCAGTAAAGGGCTTTGACATAGCGAACCCACAAGCTCTCAGTATGAAAATCTTCCCAAACGGACCCAATCCATGTTTTACTTGGATCCTTGTAATATGCAGCTAGACGATAGAACAAGCAACCGGCCATGTGAACCACAAATAGAGTAACCTAAAATTACATCATGGCCCAGATAAGACTTAAGGGTTTTTTTTTTCCCCACTTCAAGAGGCTCAAATATTTTATGAAAATTACCCAATTTAAGTTCTAATGAGTTCATGCATATACTCACACATACGAGCTTCGATAATCGAACCGCGAAGTAGTTGTAGTTCCTATCCTTTTCCAATCTGATGTAACGAAAGATTGAGAACAATGAGGAGAGTTCTTGATCTATTCAATTGCATCTGTAAAATGAAGGCTGAAGATAGCATTTACCTTGAGAAAAAGAGACTGACTCGCCGGAGACGCCAGAGGCGAAGCATACTAAAGTACCCATATGACTCAAATTTATGAGGCAATATTTCCCTGACAAATTCAGATGGGATTGTAGAGATAACATCAAGAACCAACCAGGTTCTTGCATACCTCCAAGCAATCTTTTTCCGGTCATCAACTAACAGATAAGAATTTTTGTCAAGGTAAGCAACAAAGAAGGTCAGAATAATATCAATGGCAAAAACTCCGTTGACAACATTATCTGCTATGGCTAAACCCCCACTGGGTTTGCTAAGGTAACCAAATTCAAATGGAGACACCCATGCTGTGTAGAAAACTAGAAATACCAAGAAAGTATCCCAAAATCTGCAACATTAAACGTTTATTGTTCAGCCATCAACAGACATGAAGAAAGGTATAACAAAATCTGCAAATAAAAAAAAAACCAAGGCATTGATTATCTCAACTATGAAAAAGAACACAGAGGAATTTCACAATCAAGAACAATTTCCAGACACAAAAATCTCAACATTAGTGTGACACGAGAAATTATTATACGTACACAAAACTAATCACATATTACAGAGTACTGTATAACGATACTTATATCCATTTCACCGACAATTTTAGTTCACGTTATATCTCATGCATGGAAAATTGTGCCTTTATATTCTATGTGATTTAACAAGTGTAGGACCATCATGGGTTTGGATTGTTTTCCCAAAACCATGGCTTTAATTTTTAATTATCATATAAAAACTCCAAATTCCAAACCAAAAACATATAGTTAATTAATGCAAGAACCTGTAGCGGGGGTTGAACGGGGAGACAATGAAGCGACGGAGAAAGACACGGCGGTTGCTACGCGCGGTGGCGCCAAGAGAAGGAAGGATCTCATCAGTAAGGCTAAAACGGCCGGCATGATCATCTATTGACAATTGCTCAAATTCTTTCTCGTGAATTCCAGTTGCTTCTTCACTTCCTCGGGCACTTCCGTAAAAGCTTCCATTGTCTAATCCTCCTTCCTGGCCACAAAACAACACTACCCTTTTCTTCATCGTCATTACCATATATACTTTTTAACTCGATTCTCGAAATCAAGAAAACTTAACCAAAAAGAAGAAGAAAAATCTTTTTTTCTCGAAAAGATATATGGGACTTGTGCTATTTTGTTGTCGTTGTTGTTTGCATGTTCTTGTCTCTCAAGCAATTTCTAGCAATGTGCTGTTAATTACGTGACTGTAAATTTTTCTGTTTCAGCTGCACTTATCACGCTTGTCCCTCCATACTGTTTTACCCTTTTTCTTTTCCATACTAATAAATTGTTAACAGCTACGTATTCTCATGCTACTGTTACATGGACCTTTTTTATTGGTTAAGGGTTTTATAGTAATTTTATGCATGCCGGGATATTCTTTTATAGCACCATTAAAAAAGTCGGGCCAATCAAGGACTTGATCTCGATTGGGTTTTATAAGTTATCACGGTTAATTTGATCAAAACTTTTATTGGATTTTGTAAAAATCGACGTACGTTGATTAATGTTTCAGTCAAAATATATTGATTTTTTTTAAATAAAAATATTACTTTAATTTCAAAAAAATATATTAAGAATGGATAGTAGAGTTCATTAAGGTAGCTTACATTTTGTTTCTAAATAAAAAATAAAACCAAACCAAACCAAACAGAACTAGACAGTTTAAATCAGGTTCGGTTCTGGTTGTTTTTTGAATTTTTTTTCAATTTGATTGTTTTTATTGATAAAAAACGAGCCAAAAATATTCATCCTTAGTTTCTACTATTTGCTTACCTTTTTTTGATCTCGATATGTATTTATTATCGTATTAACCATCCACATTTAGACTAATGACTCCTCGTGAGTTATTGATGTTGTGGTAATAAATATTTTTTAAGAGTATTTTTTAACTAATAATATATTAAAAAATATATTTTATTTTACACGAGTACGTTAAAATCATGAGAAGCACATGAAAATATTAATATAATATATTTTAAAAACAGAATCAAAATAGAATCTAATTTTTTTCAAACAAATTAGAATAAGCTTTGTAGCCCTCCAGGCAATAGAAAGCCTTGCAATAATTTCTGAAATGATCGCAGCCTTCCTTTACAATTACAGAACTATTACTTTCACCAAACATTAATTAAGGTGTTGATTCGAAATCTATCATGCGGGTCCAACAAAGACATGGCATGTCGATTTTAAAAGGCAGCACAAACGTGAATGCCCAGTGTTGTGTTGTTCTTGCTTAGGTCTAAAGCATGCCTCTTTTAAATTAATATTATTAAATTTGATTTGATTCATTGACTCGAGATTTTATTCAAGCTATATTAAAAAAAAAAAGACCTCAATTGGTTTAACACGACTAATTTAACAAGTTAACCTAACCTTAACCCGATTAAAATTGTTTTTCAAAATATTTTTTATTTAGAAATATATTAAAAAAATTATTATTATTATTTTAAAAATTATTTATGATATGAGGATATCAAAATGATCTAAGAATATAAAAAATAATTTAATTTTAAAAAAGATGACACTTAATCTTTTATGGGGCATAAGTTTTATAAAGCTGTCTGGATCCAGTCAATTTGTGAGATTTATTGGTAGACAAGAATAAATCAGTGATAAAAAGGGGATGGTCTTGCAGTGTCTAGGCCTTCAATCAGGTGAAACATGTCCCGGACATGATTTTCCCCTCTCCATAAATCAAAGTGACCACTTGAGATCACATTTCAATTTGAGGAAAGGCTGGTGTGGTAGTTGCTACTTCTGGCTTGATTGTCATGTCAATGGCAATACAGGTAAATTCTTACATGGAACAGTCACGATCGAGAAGCCTGCTTGCCCTAGCAATCCTTCGTAAAGTACTAGTTTTGCTCTCTAGAATCACCGATTTATATCAATCAATTTACGGAGATTTTAACTAGTTATTAACTTTAAAACGTATAAAATTAGTTGATATACACCTAAACTAATTCGGACACCCACGTTCCTAGATGATTAGTTCTTATGACCCAATCTATAATGATTATTGCTAACTCTAGTTAGTGTGTCTTTAACCACACAATAAGCCATATCTTAAAAAACATTATTGATCATATAAATATATAATTATTTTTTTTATGTGATGAAACCTTATCTCCGTGAAACTCACTTTATGGACACGGGTAAGTGGATAAAATTCTAATTATCTCAAACTCTTACAAGAAGAGCATACCCTGACTCGAACTTGAAACTTATTGTGTGTATTGCAAACCTTCTACCATCATGTCACACCTATCAATGACAATTTAAATTATATTTGATTGTGCATAAAGCATCATTTTTTTAGTTTTTTGTAGTCAACCATAGTTTAAAATATTGTTGGCCGCATATATAAACAAGACTTAAATACTTTCATTTACCCCACTTTAATACTTTCAAATTATTTAAACAACCAAAATAAATTAAACATTGAAAGATATGATATTTTTTGCAAGTAATTCAATTTTTGTTTAGCCTGAGGAAAAATAAGTAATTGTACATTTTTAAAAAAAAATGAAAAAATAATAGATACATGCAATAAGAGTAGGAGAAAGAAATTAGATACATGCCCGGTCCTTTAGCCCGAAAACAAAGAAATGTAGCCCAGCTAACCACACAGTAAGTCCAAGGCTTTTTATTGGGTTTATGTAGCCCAATCTAACATTAAATAGTGGTCCTATAGTATCTCAAACTAACTACCCAATTCTTCCAGAAAAGCCCATGCAAAATTTGCTGAAAAGAAGAGGAGAGGAGCCAGGCAGACTAGTCTAAACTCAAGCAGGCACCTGAAAAGGTGAGTGGGAAAGAGAGAGAGAGAGATAGATCTTCAAAAAATGGCGTCGTTTTTGCAATCACTCATAGATCCAAGAAAGAACTGGTTGGCCAAACAACACATGAAAACTCTGTCCTCCCGCCTCCGCAGATACGGTCTGTTTCTTTTCTGTTCTTTTCTCATATACCTAATTATTTTCTTTTTTCTCATTTGTATTTTATTGAAATCGATTTAATTAGGCCTCCGATACGATGATTTGTACGACCCTTATTACGAACTGGATATCAAGGAGGCGCTCAATCGCCTACCGAGAGAGATCGTTGACGCTCGTCATCAGCGTCTGAAGCGTGCCATGGACCTCTCAATGAAGCACCAGTATCTTCCTGACGACCTTCAGGTATTTTTTATTTTATTTTTATTACTTGTTACTCACATTTGTGTTCCTCAAAAGAAATTTATATTCTTTGTCTGGTTTTATAATTTTAAGTATTCTTAATTTTATAATTAAAACAAGTTGTATTTTTATTAGAATATTCTGCATCTTATAGAATCCAGACATTTTTTAGACACCTTTATTTGTTGTTGAGCATGTGTCGATGATGTTCATGCTTAATGACGCGTGGTGTGGGTGTATGTGTTGGATCACGGATGCTCGACGTATTCTCTGTTGTCTCGTTGTTTTACTTGGTTTTTTTTGTTATGCAATATATGCTCTTTGATGCCTTAAGGCTTCTGTATGTTTTCATTGTGCTTTTGCAGGCAATGCAAACACCGTTCAGGAGCTACCTGCAAGAAATGCTGGCCCTTGTAAGTTTTTATATTTTTTTTCGTTTAAAAATTGATTCTTTCTATTTACATTTTTCTTCGTACCTCCAAAGCTGCAGATTGCAAAGTTGCACCCTTTTTTTCTCTTACCTGTTTTTGGCATCTGCATATACCCTGTCATAACCCAATTTTGGGTTATTCCCCAAATCAACCCAAAGATAACAAAATAAAATAAAAGGGGGCTGGTGTCGGGAGAAAAATCAAGGTAAAATTTTTGGATGTTTTCGAGAGCTTGATCGTATCTTTTTTGTGCCCAGAAATGAAAGAAAATACAGATTCAAGGCTAAAGTAATTTATTATTGGATAAATCTGTGTAAAAATTAAGTCGAAAGATATAATTATATTTTTATGGGTCAGTTTGATTTAATCGTTGGCCAATTTATAAGTGTAATTATGTTGAGAATTAATTTAGGGTCCAATTAAAGGGTTTAATTAAGTGCAAGAACTTAATTATACTTTAAATTGGTCAAATTAATTTTATTAAGGGCTTAATCGATGAAAAATCAAGTTTTTGAGCTTAATTTGGGTTCACTTGAGAAGATTTGAATTTTTGGAGACCAATTTGAATTTTTTCCAAGCCAATTATGCGAAGTCAAGTTCCAAATGGAACAAATTAAGAGTCTAACAGTTAATTAAGGTTTAAATCGCGCAAATCAAAAACCAAGGACCAAAATAAAAAAAAAGGTGCGCAAGCTTAAGGCTGCTTTTGAAATTTTCACTAGGAAAAACTCTATAAATAGAGTTGATTAGAACCAAAAAAAGAGGATCAAAAAAATCTGTACACAACCCGTAAAAACAGAAAAAGCCCTAAATTTCTTTCTCTCAAGGGGTTGCAGCTGCCAACC
This sequence comes from Salix arbutifolia, assembly GCA_025169955.1. Classification (NCBI taxonomy): domain Eukaryota; kingdom Viridiplantae; phylum Streptophyta; class Magnoliopsida; order Malpighiales; family Salicaceae; genus Salix; species Salix arbutifolia. Next base: position 18,554,931 of record CM045907.1, read on the forward strand.
CTCTTTTGGGCAGCGACAGCCCCCCACTCTCATTTCCTCCCTGCCTCCTCTCTTTCTTTGGCCAACCTCCTCTGTACTCCCTTTGGTGACTGACCAGTGCCGTCAGCCACTCTTCCTCTCTTGGCTGTGCCGGTCAGCACCACCAAACAGCAGCCCTCGCTTCCAGCCTGTAGTCGCAGCCCCCATCAGCTTTTGTTTTCCCCTCTTCTTGTTAGCTCCTCTCCCCAACGGAGTTGCCATTCTATTGCACGTCACCGCGCGGTGTCCTAGGAGGGTTGTCTCGCAGGGAGTTGAGGAGTTGCCACCTGACTGTTGAGGGTCGCTAGGAAAACCCAGTTGCACTGGTCTGGTCAGAGATTCAAGGGTAGGGGAATGATTGTGTAAAGGGAAGATATTAACACCCCTAGTATGCCTTACCTGAGGTAAGCTACGTTGTGTATTTTGATGTGATATTCAATGTTTTGATGGGCAATATTTATTCATGTGAATAAATCTAGCTTTTGAAATTCTATTATGAGCTCGTGAACACAAATAAAATATCAGGAAAAAAGATCAATGTAGATGCCTTAAAAGGATTATCTATCTTGGATGAGTGGGTGAGTTTTCTGTAATTTATGCATCGTAAACAAATGTTCCAATTCAAAAAATCGGTCAACACTCAGAATTACTAGGAATTTCTATGGTCATTTCTAGATATTTAAATATTAGCCTATTTGTAGGTCCAACATTTACTATCTGAATTTAACCATTAATCTTCATGAACTAATTTTGTGATTTATTTCAATATAGGCCAAATTCTAAAGATTTAATAAATTTGTTATTAAATCTAGAGTAATTTTTCAGAAAAAGGAAAAGGAGAATGGCCATGGGGGAGGAGGGGCTGTAGCTACCCAAAGAGGGATGGCGGTTGCACCCCCTGGAGAGAGAAAATGTAGATTTAGGGTTTTAGGGTTTTTTTGGGTGTATGAATTTTTTTTTTGTCCCCTCTTTTTTGTTCTAATCAGCTCTATTTATAGGGTTTTTTCTAGTCAATTTCAAAAGCAGTTTTAAGTTTGCATGCTTTTTTTATTTTGGTCCTTGGTTTTCGATTTGCGTGATTTAACCCTCAATTGACTCTTAGACTCTCAATTTGGCCCCTGACTTTGCAAAATTAGCTTGGAAAAATTCAAATCGGTCTCCGAAAATTACAATCTTCTCAGTTAAACCCGAATTAAGCTCAAGAACTTGATTTTTCATCGATTAAACTTTTAATAAAATTAATTTGATCAATTTAAAATATAATTAAGTCCTGCACTTAATTGAACCCCAAATTAATTCTTAATATAATCACACTTTTAAATTGACCAATGATTAAATCAAACTAACCCATAAAAATATAATTATATCTTTCAATTTAACTTTTACTAGATTTATCCAATAAAAAATTACTTTAGCCTTGAATCTGTATTTTCTTTCATTTCTCGGCACAAAAGAGGTACGATCGAGCTCCTGAAAATATCCAAAATTTTCACCTCAATTTTTCTGCCGACACCGGGCCCTTTTATTTTATTTTTTTTATATTTGGGGAATAACCCAAAGTTGGGTTATGACATACCCAATCTGAGTTATTTACGCCTGCTGTTGATAAATTGCAGCTGATTCATTATATTTTTGTTTGTGCTTTTTAGGAGTTGCTAATACTCCCAGAGAAGCACTCCCCTCGTGATTTATGAGTGGTTTTCATGGTGGATCCCACTTTCATTTGAGTAGAGTAGTAGTGCTCCTGGAGCACCTTATAATAACTCCACGCTTTTACTTTGTTATTTTTAGGGTAGTAAGCTAGATTAGTAAATGTTGTTTCCATTTTCTCTTTATGATCCTGTTGGGAACTCTTCATTTTCTCTTTATGATCCTGTTGGGGAACTCTTTTGAACTGGGATTTGTTACATGCTAGAAATAACCACAGCCTCATGTCACTTTCATGCTGTTTTTCCATTAAAAAATGCTCTGGCTGCTATCTATGTGACGTACAATTACAAACAGATGCTTTAGTACTTAAAAGCATGCTGCCATGTGTTTTTGCATTTATCATGTTGCTGCAACAATATGATTTTGTCTTTTGGTTGTGTCAGCTCTTTGATTCAGAGAAGATTTCACGCACAAGCTCACTACCATTATCTATACTGCTGTAATATTCTCATTCTATATTTATACCAAAATAAAATGAAGGATGCATTTATTCTTCTATTGAAGTTCTCATGCTCACAGCACAATCCTGTGTGACATGATCACATGAACAAGATGGACATTCACAAGATTTTGAGCCTTGCAAGTCCCAAAAATTTGTGCATGGCCATAGGTAGATATGCTGTCTTTGTAAATCTACAACATATAGAGTTAACATGGTGGGGGTTCTGTTAAAGAACCCGTGAAAATATTATGTACAGTTTTTGTGCAAAAGAGTTGTCATAATTTCATGTACCTTCTATGTAAATAATATCTATTATTGGGTACTGTTATTGGACATGACCTTTTACAGGCTGGACCATCTAGTCACTAGAAGTGGCTTACTGATTATTGGTGTCTGAAAATGTCACACTTCCTTCCAGAGTGCTTAATCAGCTATTTGCATCATTCTGCAAACAGATTTTCTGGTTTATCCAGGTGGATTTATTTTATAATTGATGTGTCTATTGTTGTTCTCTTGCTGCTTTAAAATTAATTCATCTCCTGCTAATAAAGTAACAAAAGATAGTTTGATCTGCAAGGTGTGGATGTTATCTAAAATTGTGTAAAAACAAGAACTAATTGGTTGTTGAATTGGAGATTTGTTAAAGAATATCCGACTTGAATTAGCTTAAACCTGCTTCACAAGCTGTGTTAAAATGAATTATTTGATTATGTTTTGCAGGTGAAGAGGGAGAGCGCAGAACGTGAGGCTTTGGGAGCTCTGCCTCTTTACCAGCGCACCTTTCCTTGAGTTTCTCAGCTCCCCCCATTTTTATTTCTTATTGAAGTAAATCTTGTTGAAAGTTTATTTAGAATGTTTGGATTGCTGAAGGTGAGATGGACTGTCTCTCCTTGGTAAGTTTTTGCAATCATTTTGTGGTGGTGGTGGTGATTTAATGGTGTTTCCAAGTTGTCTTTTACTGACACACCATTTCCAATAATCATACACAACTCTGCTATTTAACTTCCACTTCATGGTTAACTGCAATAAAAAGAATTGCCCTCTACTTTATGCATTATTTGTAGAAGATTTATAATCTCTTTCCTGTGTGGTTTTTACCCAGAAAAAAGGCAAAGCGGCAAGTTTATTATTTTTGACACCGTGATTTTATATTATACCCTCTCGCATGAACTGCTAGCCAGAATGACTACTCCACAGGCTTGTTTCTCACCTCTTATGGGTTTGTCTCCATAAATGTGTCCATGTGCAAGTGCTCTCATGTTCATTTGCTCCCCCTCACGTCTGCCCTGAGATGTGACTGCTTCAGAATCAATCCATTGTCCTTTCGAGCAGTAAAAAGAAATGAATGGCTGCCATGGAAGAATGACGCAGTACCATAACCAGGTGGTGTCTGGTGCAGAAACAATGGGCCTGTAAGCCCATGTCCAAAGTACACTTACAAATCCCATTCAGCTTTCCTTCTGAAGCACGACCATGGGAGTTTTTGTATGAGAAATGCATGTGAACTTGGGAAATAAAAACTAAAAACTACCTTTTCAAGACACGTCGCTCTCGTTGGAGACTAGGAATTGCCAAGTTGTATGATAGGGACACACGAACGTCTTTTGTCACCAATCTATATGTATCCATCATAGTTTCCAGACTCCAGCTGTAATTAGGGTTTAGATTACAGGGTTATTGATTTTGAAAAAAAAATAAAATTAAAATACCACCTTCCTTGTCTCCTGGAAACTACAGGTACTGCTCCTGGATTCCATGTTAAAACATTATATATCCCAAGAACAGTCGAAGAATAACCTTTTGTACTGTCGATAAAATTGCAGACAGGCCAACGAAGATCACCATCTCGGGATCAGGGAGAATCTAAATGTTTAGAGTGAAGATAGATCACACAAATCAATGGAGTTCCGTCCATCATCAATCATTGAAAGTAGAAGGGCTATTTCACTGTTAATTTATTGGAAAACCCACCAACCTTCTCGATCTGAAATCCTGTGAAGGTCCATTTCATATGGAAACTCTATCCATATCCTTATGAACTATGGATTTGAGTGAATTGCAAAATAAAAAAGAAAAAGAAAATATATATTTATTTAGAACAGTAAACAAACAAAAACTAGAAAGAGAAACAGATCTTTTTTCATGGAAGGGATCAGACGTTTTGAGAGTTATCAAGAGACAATCTTAATTAATGCAAAGCTACGTGGGCAGTTGAGTCTCCGTCTGATTTTTCTGAAGCCTTGACGGTTGGGTCGTCTCTATCGGAAAATCCAGCCTGCCACCATCCTGCATGTCATCTCAAACCCAACTAAATATCTTAGTTTTTAATTAAAAAAATGAGTTTTATTTATTTATTTATTTATTTATATGTTTTAAATTATTGTTTTTATATCATTTTATATACTAATGCTATAAATAATTAAAAATATTATTTTGATATATTTTTAAATAAAAATCCAATCATTACTATACTTTCAAATATTTTTTTATTTAAAGTTGACACTCACTTTTTATTCATTCATGCATTGATGTTTAATGTAAGATTATTTTATAATACTGGGAAAAATTGATATATGAACTTGTAATTTATACCGGATTAATTTAAAGAGAAAATTAATGGAAAAAAAGTTAATCCATTTATAAATTGTCAATAGGAGTGTTCCTAGATATGATTGTACACTTGCTCATGATCCCTGTCAAAATCAAGATCGTCCTTAGATCTTCGAGTTATTTTTGTTCACACATTCGGTGAATAATAATTATATTTGTTTTTAAAAGTATTTTTTATTAGAAATTTATTATAATTTTTTTTATTTTAAAAAATTATTTTTAATATCAGTATATTATAATAATTTAAAAATATAAAAAAAATTAATTATATATATATATATATATATTAAAAATAATAATAATAATAATAATACTTTTCAAGTGTAACTTCATCACCATGGAGGGAATTTAAAAGAAATTGATTAAGGTCAACAACCTTGTTAATCACGAACCGATACTTGTCAATGTCTTATTACCCTCTTAAGATTAAGATCTCGTTGGATATTTAATTATGGTATCCTTCTTGATCAAGGAACCGTTTGTTTATTTGTTCTTAATTAATGTTTTAAGGTATTTATATCCTATGTATCACTTATTTAATAAAAAAAATCTAAAAATCTATATTACATCCATTAGTTTTTAGTATCCATTCAGATATTTACTATCAAATTATTATTTATTATTTAATAAAAAACAAAAAAAACATATGTAATTGAGGTATATGTACATGTATTAAATAGCGAAAATATAATACACATATAGATAGATAGATAGATAGATAGATAGATAGGTAAAAATCAAGTTAATTATCATAAATATAGATTGCGCGACTTCTATCCAAACTTTAGGACTATACATAAAAAAAATCAATTCAAATGAGTAGTCTCCTTTACACTACCATGCAACATTAAAATAACTTAGCTCATAAATTTATAAAGATAATGATATTTATAGAGTAAATTTTCTTGATTTTGAATGACCATGACATTTTTTTAAACTATGATTTTTTTCCAACAATCATGTATTAAAATGAAGTTTTTTTATCGATCAAATCTTTGATATACTTCTAATAAAAGTTTATCACAATCTCATGATAACATGAGTTGTAAATTCAAACTGTTTTTAAAAGTCTTTTTAGTTTAAATAATATATTTTTAATTTTTTCTTGATAATATATTAAAATAACTAAATAACTTCAATACAAGTAGCCTGTTAGCATTAATTCACGTAAAACTTTAGGCGTGCATTTCTTGTAAGAGTCTGAAAAAACTGGGGTTTTATTCACTCACTTATGCCGATAAAGTGCGCTTTCTGGAGAGTGTGATTTTCTCGAATTCAATAATAAATAAATTAATTCACGTAAAAACACAATTTAGCACTTGATTTAAAAAATAGTTTGTAACATAAAAGTAAACAAAATAATTAAATATCTAAATACGAAGACAAATAATGCCAAACAAAAAGTCTTCTTGGTGTCCCCATTTACAAAATTACAAATAATTTAGCTCCATGTTCTACGCCAGCAGAATTATTGGAAAAGATGTCGTAGGTTTTAGAAGAGGGGGGGATGAAAAATTTAGGGTTTATTGGCACGGCCCTTTTCCCCCCGCTTTAATTATGATACCCAAACAGCCGACAAGAGCATGAACCTCGAACAACCAATCGTAGATTTTCCAAATCAGAGGAAAATACATAAAAATTATATTAATTGCAACCGAAAATTAGGGCATGTATATCCTTAAAATTCAATAAAACTATATAGATCTGAAACTTATGGGCCTCGATCTCCTGCCCATCTGGCCCACTTTCCTCGTGGCCTGTTTCTCGACACCAGTACGGCTGCGCCGATTTGTTTGTAGCGCAGGGGTTCTTTGGTCCTTTTCTGTCAACAATAACTTGATCAATAATGATGAAAAAAACTAAAGGATGAGAAAACTAAATGAGAAAAATATATGGTAAATAAGATTTCAAGCACTGCGATAATAACATGCTGAATCCACCTGGATAATCTAAGTTAGCTCGCCAAATTAATTATTCAGTTTATAAACTCCATTGAATTTATTATATTTATTTTAGATTAACAATATATCTTCTCTATATTTTACTTTTTAACATGTGATTTAGTGTTTTTATTATAATCTCAATACTAATTTCATCTAATTAGACTATAAAAATATAATTGAATTGGAAAGAATTAGAGGGGCATGTTTGATGTTACGTTTTAAAAATATTTTTAAATTGATTTTCAATTTTATTGTCTTTGTACACTTGTATATTTTAAAAAAATTAGTTATATATACTTCCCCCTGAATTTACAGTCAAAATTAACGTAAATCGCTCACCTTGTCTCGCATGCTCATTGTTAGGAGTGTAATTTGCATGGATGTTATATTCGTTTTTCGACTAAACTTGGAGGTAATTGGATAAACTATATGTATTATTTTTTTAAAAAAATTATTTTATTTTATTTTGATTTGATCTCGATTAGTTTCAACTAATTTTCTTTGGATTAATATCAAAATTAATTAAAATTAAAATTCAACTAGAATCCACTTTGAACAATAAGTTTGCCATGTTATGTTTAGCAACTATGATAATTTGGTCGATGCTCACTTCCTTTTTCATGTAAAAAAAAGAGTATTTTTTTCATTTAACCACACATTCATTATATATTTTGAATCACAATGATAAGTATTGACTTAACCTAATACTCGTATCATGGGTTAAGTAGGTTAATTCAATTTTTTTATTAATGTTTTATTCAAAATCACTTGGAATAATTTTTAAAATTAAACAATAATGTTGATTTTGTTAAAAAAAAATGATGATATATCTTACTCGGATCTTGATCGGGTCATCTAAGAAATTCGAGTTATATAATTCACATGATAACTACAAGACCAAGATAACCTCTAACAATATTTAACTAAATAAAACTATAAAATTAGTTGAATTACAAGTAAATTAGTACGCAAATTAGTATAGTAAAAGGAAAGAAATGTCCAAGGCCATGCATGGTTCGCACAGGCAACGGGGGAGACGAAGCATGTGACCACGAACGACATCTGTCTTCAACTTCTACCAAGAGACACATCAAAGATTTTGCTTTCACCATCACATCTTGTCGCTAGAAAATGCCACGTGAAGATACCATCATCATGGCAATGATTGTTATTTCAACGAAACCCAGGGGCCTTTTCCAGTTCACAGCATGCATATAATAAGCTCACCCCCTGCCCTTCCTTTGCACTCCATGTCTTATCCTTCCTTCCTTCAGACAATTAAGAAACTGTAAACGACTCAAAATGAGAGCAGCCATGTTACTGTCGGTGCTTCTGCTCGCCACTTGCCACGTCGCCTTTTCTATCAAAGATGGTAAGCTTTAAACTCCATGTCTGTCCCTTCATTTGCTAGCTAGCTCATTCAAAGCATGCTAACTGGTGCCCATTGCTGGAAAAGTTTGCTGTGCATGAAGCTCAAGGCTTACGAGCTTAACTGGTTTCTTACAGCCATATTTTGCACCTTGTTTCCTGCTATCTGTGTCCATATATATATGCATATATTTGTGATGTTCTTCAAAGTCAAGCAGTCCTTAATTGAGAACCCATTTCTCTTTTTTCCACCATTCTTGACCTTATATAAACCACATAGCCACAAGGTTCTTTCACAGAAAAATCTGGAGATTTGGAATCGCGACCCGGTGAGGGTACTGTTCATATAGCAGAGTGTCAATCGATTGATAAATTTAAAAGATGAAAGCGGATGTATGTGGTTTGATTTTGCAGCGTAGTTTGCCTTCATGGGTGGCTTTCCAGGCAGAGCCAGGAAGGCAGATGATCCTTAAATTCGATCTGGGTATTAGATGGGATAGATACCAGATCACACCAGCTTACTATTTCTTTCTAGCTTTTCATATTTTCTTAAGATCTCATTCTATGGAAGCATGGTTATTACGTTGGACTCTGGGTCGAGTTTGTGCAAAACCTGATATCATAGATAGAGAGTTTTCATTCGAGTTGACTTGGTCAATAAAAGTTTTATTTTTGAAAAATCTAAACAATATTATTAAAGCTTTGCTTTTTTTAAAAAAAATATTAACTGATTTTGACCAGGTCAACTCCAAGTTGATTTTCTTTATACCTTTAGATTAGAGGGGCTCAAGTTAACATTCTAATGAGTGCATGGTAGTTTGGTGCCACAAGTACACTAAACTCTAAAAAAATAGACTTAACATTTAGTCAAAGTTTAAAATAATATGGGTTTGACAATTAGATACAAAAAAAACTTGAACTTCATATTTAGTCAAATTTAAGGTAGTGTGGGTCTGACAAGCAAACCAAATTTGAGAAATTTGAAAAAGTTTTAAGGTTATAAATCAGATCTTAAATGATCTTCTAAGATAAAAATATTAAAAACATAATAAAGTTATCATGTTTCTCTATCTATAATCCTCATTCATAACGATGTAATGATTTTTCCATGCTCTTAGATGTATACAAGGTCTTTTAAAGATTTACCATACCTGCTATCTCGTTAATGATGTGTAAAGAATATTTATTTCGTATTAATGTCATTGAAAGCAAATGACAATTTAGTCCTTTTTTTAAAACAAAAAAGATGTTTAAGGGGGATAAATACTATGTGAATCATTCAAATAAAAAAATCAAAATTTTTGATCTCTTAAGATAAATTCATGTAAAACTCATAGCATCAACCATCTTATAACTAAAAAACGAATATTTTGTTCTCTTTCACATAATTTATAATTGTCATCATAAATATACAAATTTGAAGGGCATTTTAGTCTTCTTGATTATGATATTTTTGCAAGTACTCACGTTTAACATAAAAGAAAATAAATCCAAGTATATGAAGTTATTGATTAACCAATATTCTAAACATTAAGCAACCTATTATTTATATATCTTGATTTGGCACACCGTCATTTAGTAAATGAACATGGTTTCGTAGTCTTCAAGGTTCGGGCAATAAAATTCCAGTTTGTTTAATAACACAATGCAGGGCTGGTAGAAAATGGGAACTTCGAGGTTGGGCCGAAGCCATCGGATTTGAAAGGAACAGAGATGATCGGACGCTATGCATTACCGGAATGGGAGATCTCCGGCTTCGTCGAGTACATTAAAGCAGGCCAGAAACAAGGGGACATGCTGCTAGTAGTACCGGAAGGAGCCTACGCAGCCCGGCTGGGAAATGAGGCGTCGATCAAGCAAGTTCTAAATCTCACCATGGGAATGTATTATTCCATCACATTTAGCGCAGCTAGAACCTGTGCTCAAGAAGAAGAGCTGAATATTTCGATCTCTCCCGAGTGGGGCGTGCTGCCGATGCAAACAATGTACAGCAGCAATGGATGGGACTCGTACGCCTGGGCATTTAAAGCCTTGCTCGGTACCGTTGAGCTTGTTATTCACAATCCAGGAGTCGAAGAAGATCCTGCTTGCGGTCCACTTATTGATTCAGTGGCCATTAAAGCATTATTCCCTCCTAGACCAACAAACAGTAAGTTCTTTACAAAGTTTTATGCATTAAAAAGCCTATGTGTAACTAGCCAGGCATGGATCATCAAAGAAGTTAGTCAGTCCTCATTGAATCATGGCGAGTTCTTAACTGGTTTGAACATTGAAAGAATCCTAGAGGTAATTAAAGAATAATATAAATCATATTCTGGTACCTCATCCAATAATTTAAGTTCTTAGATGAGATGATTCTTTAACATGATATTAAAATCTTGTTGACCTAGCGGTCACGAGTTCGAATTTCACTATCCCATTCTCTTTGATAAAATCAAACATAAGTTTCAAGCCCAGTGAGTTTTTACTTGAGAGTATGTGTCAGAGAATAATATAAATTATATTCTAAAATTATACATAATAATGTCAAGTTTTTAGGTAAGATGTTCCTTAACATTACAGGTATTCATATGCTGAAGTTGCAGCCTGCAACTTCACCTGCCTAGCATTGGTGACTGCTTAAACAGTTGGTCCTTTCTATTTGAACTTTAAATCATCACTCAAACATCGCTTTTAGTCACTGATTCCTGCTATAAACACCAAATTGTTGAACTAATGCTAGCAACTTGGATTTCCATTCTGAATTTCGCAGAGAACATAATGAAAAATGGGGGTTTTGAAGAAGGTCCGTATCTGTTACCTAACACAACCTGGGGAGTCCTAATCCCACCCAACATTGAAGATAAGCACTCTCCCCTCCCTGGCTGGATGGTTGAATCCCTGAAAGCCGTAAAATTCATTGATGTTGAACATTTCTCGGTGCCACAAGGACGACGTGCCATAGAACTTGTAGCAGGCAAAGAGAGCGCCATTGCACAGGTAGCCCGAACCATAACCGGCAAAACCTACACCCTCTCATTTGCAGTCGGAGATGCCAGCAATTCATGCGAGGGGTCAATGGTTGTCGAGGCGTTCGCCGGCAAGGACACGATCAAAGTTCCTTATGAGTCGAAGGGCAAAGGTGGATTCAAGCGAGCAGAGCTTAAATTTGTAGCTGTTTCAAACAGAACAAGAATAATGTTCTATAGCACATTTTACACCATGAGGAGCGATGACTTTTCTTCTCTATGCGGACCTGTTATAGATGACGTGAAGCTGTTGAGTCTCCGAAGAGCATGAATCATTGGAGAAGCTAATTAAAGGTTATAAAGCAGAATTATCAGATGGATTGGACTATGGATGTGTGGATTTCGGTCGAGGTTATACTATATACTTTATTTTTCCTGTATAAGAGAAGCAAGCAGGTTTCAAGAGTGGCGTTTAGCACGATAAATTAAGAAAAATAAGAATATATTTTTCTAATACGTGGGTAGTTTATAGTATTACTGTGATTTTATGAAAGTGGGGCAATGTGCTATTTTTATCAAAATAAATGTAAGTTTTTTTTCTTCTCTTTTAAGTATTCTTGATATGAAACTTTGTGATTGTTATTAATCTCACACTTCACTTCATGGTTGTTAAAATCACGATTCGACTCGTAAAATTCTATGATTTTACAAGTCAAATGTATAAATCTGGTAAAATTAGGTAGAAAAATCAAACCTTTCAGAAATTAATTTTGACTGGGTAAAATCAACCAGAATCGTAATATCAGAGGATTGTCTGATTTTACGATCCTCGGCAAATTCTAAATTCATCCTAATATTCAACTTCATGTAATTAATTTCTAGTTTCCCACAATTCTTCTTACAGTTCTTACTTCTTACTGTCTTTTCCTCCCATCTCTCAAATCGTCCTCTTCTCTTGCTGCTCGGAATTCAATTCGTCAGAGGTGATTTGTAAGTTCATCGGTCATCACCGTCGTCACCTCTCATCTTTTGCTCGTCGATGTCGTCACCTCTCATCAATCTTTAATTCGTCACCTCTCAAGGTTAGTTAACTTTGTTTATGAAACCTGGTCAGTTAGTTTTTTGGTATACATGTATCAATATATTTTCATAGTATTGCAGGTGTTTGGTTTGGAACTGGAAAAATAGAAGAGATGGCATCAATATTTATCCCCAAGCTACTAGGTAGGCTGACTGTTGTGTACTTGCTAGCTGACAATTTATTTTTGGCTGACATTTTCATAGTCTGGATGATCTTACGACAACATATGTGTTTGCATTTTATCCTTCGAAAATGTTCTGTCTGTCTCCAACCTCCTCTCCGTCTTGGATATCCGAAGCTTTGTTTGATTGGGAATTCGAATATTTCTAAGAGATTCCCTCACTTTGTGGGTTAAGATGGCAGTCATGGTCATGCACAGATAAATTATATGATGGTTAAACTGTAATTATCAATGTTTATTATGTTGGTGGAGAAATAGATTGGGGAAGAGAGAGAGACACGGGGGAGAGAATTGAAAATAGTTTTTAAAATAGGAGATATAATTCTCTTTTATTTTTATAGTATAAATATTAATAATTACATGGTTTTTTTAAGGGTAGGCGACGATGTGTTGACCAATCCTTGCCGAGAGATAGGGCCAGGTGGAGTGGCTGGCTGGTATTTTCTTATAATTAGGGTATTCGGATTAATTTATATTCATCATAATTAATTTTCAGATCTATTAAATGCCATATAAACTCAATAAACAAATAAAAAAAATGAACATGCACGCAAAAAAAAAGGGAACAAGTCAAGTCCCTTTCCGCTACGAAGTCAAGCGCGCTGGCTGGCATCTCTTCTTCGTTGTGGAAATGGCGACGGCGGAGATGACCTGAAATTTTGACCACTTGGAAAAAGACGATAGAGCCCACCACTAAGAATATTCGAAACAAAGCAACGCCGAGTGACTTCCACTCGAGATTCTTCGTTGAATCATTAGAATTATAGCTTGAAAAAACACTTGCATATTCGTGTGAGGCCTGTTCTGATAAGTATATTCTGCCCTCAATTATAAAACAAATTAATTTTTAAAATATTTTTCATTTAAAAATATATTAAAAAAAATTATATTTGATATTAATATATTAAAATAATTTTAAAATATTTTATTACAACAATATTTACAATTATTTTTAAAATATTTTTTTCGATAAAATTCATCGAAATAATGTTTTATTTATTAGTTTTAACATCCGTAGATCAGGAGGTTTAAAAATAATTTCGTTCTTTCAAAAATTAATGAGTAGAATGATTGCGGTGTAACCCAGGTGACTTGACCAGTCACCACACAGATCAACTGCAGCTGCAACTTCCAGGAATTAAACAAGATATTTAGCCCCGTTTGAATTAGAACTGTTTTTGATTGAAATTTGATTTTTTTTTTTTTTACATTTTAAAGACCAGCGATTTAGTGTTTTTAGATATTTTAATGTGCTGATTTCAAAAATAATTTTTAAAAAATAAAAAAGCATCATTTTGATGTATTTCAGCACGATAAACACTTTAAAAAGCTACCGCAATCACACTCCCAAACAGGCACAAAGATGCAATGCGTTCGGCAATTACTCGTTCATGCTGCCACTTCAATCAAGGCCGAAACAACTTGTTTAATATTCACATGAGAGTGCAGTCAAAAAACAACCAGTCACCCTAGGTGGCACCAGGTTAGACGTTTATTGTAGTGGTTTTACAAAATGAATTCACCCTGGTTGGACGTTTATTGTAGTGGTTTTACAAAATGAATTCACCCTGGTTTTAATTCACACCGGACTAGAGGAACCACCTCAACTAGCACAATAAGAAAAGCCATAATTATAATCACTAATCAGCACAAAGCTTACAAATTAAGGGCATAGAGAAGCACTAAAAGCAATCATAGAGAAGCCCTAGCAGCATCCTGCAGACATCAATAAAGTAGCATAAAACTGCAGTAGGTATGAAGGATGGAATAAACAAGGCACGACACTCCTGGCAAAATGATGAAATGAGCAACTCAAACAAACAGGTCAGTAATAGACCCGAAATCATCCAGTTTATACCCATACAAGTCAAAGGACATAAATCCATATCCTCAAAATCATATAATCAAAAGCCCCATTCCAACAATGACAGCACCCCCTCTATTCTTTTTACTCGAATGCGTCGTCGTCATCATCTGGAAGAGGTTGACTAGCCGCGGCAGCAAGCTCAGCCTCGTGCCTGTTAAAATTACCAGCAGCAAGAGCAAAGATCAAAAACCAAACTGATTTGCTGTATCATGTTTATAAAAAAAGAATCAAACCAGCCTCATGTATACTTGATATACACAAACACATTACACAATGTACATGCAGATTTGTGAATATCCATGGAGTAAGAGAAAACAATACTGGCAAAGGAGAGCTAATCTTAAATGACATCGAACACTTACTGTGCCTGTGCTGCAAGGTCAATAGGCACTTCTGGGGGAGCCAAGGCTGGCGTCTCAACAAAATGCAAGTTAGGATCCCTATAGTCACAAAACAACCCCAAACATTATCACTTAACAGAAATTACAAAAGGGTTAAAGGCATTCAGATTGACAGGATGATGATCCCTTACCCAGCAAGCTTTCTGGCAAGGTACAGGAATGGCTTCTCAAAATTGTAATTGCTCTTAGCTGAAATCTCATAGTATTGCAAGTTCTTCTTCCTGTGAAAAGTAACCTGTTTTGCCTTCACCTGCCTATTCTTTACATCCACCTTGTTTCCGCAGAGAACAATAGGAATGTTTTCGCAGACCCTGAAGATGAGGCAACAGAAGATAATCGAAATATATTGAATCAGATTGGCAAAAAGAATTCAATTCAATAGATCAGAACAAAGAAATCAACACACCTGCAAAGATCCCTATGCCATGTAGGGACATTCTTATATGTCAATCGTGCAGTAACATCAAACATAATGATAGCACACTGTCCATGGATGCTGCATGGGAAACCAAACACTGTCATTCAGTAAACCACTTCGAGTTGCTTTTGTACAAAAAAACACATCAGAGAAGCAACAGTATGGGACAAGGCTAACAAAGATTGCTATAATCCATAATCCACCTTCAAGAAGAATCCCAGAAGTACACACACATGTAATTAACATCAGCACTTGAGAAAAAAACTGGAAAAGAAAGAAACCCAGCATCATGCTTGTTACCCACCCCAACAATTGAGACAAGACATCCATGCAATAAATCTCATGATAAAATGAAGCATACAAAACACTAGGTTCTAATTTTGACCGTATGTGCAAAATCCTGTCAGTTAAACTGAACACTGAACACGTCTATCATCAAACCATTCAAAGTGCTAGTGACCCGATAACTAAGCAAAAATAAATAAATAAATAAATGCCAGGCATGATCCAAAACATCATGCATACTAATAGTATGAAAATCATCCTAAAAACAAGCAGCAGCCACAAAAACTTACTAATATCCATCTCTGAGACCACCAAACTTCTCTTGACCAGCTGTATCCCAGCAATAGAATCTAATTTTTCCACAGTTGGTGAAGAAATCCAAAGGATGAACTTCCACACCAATAGTTGCTGTATCCATTACAAACACAACAGTCAATCAATCACATACAACATCAGGAATCAAAACATAAGATTATTCAACAACAAACAAAACAAATTCCAACTTACGCTCATATTTCTTCTCAAACTCTCCAGTAAGATGCCTCTTAACGAAAGTGGTTTTCCCTACAAATCACAACCACCCAGAAGCTAAAAATCAAAAACCATGTTTTACGTCAAGAAAATCAGAACCCAAGTTCCAAACATCACTAATAAATCAATATTTCTATCAAAAAGCCAATTTTTTAAAGAACAAAAGGATCAAATCTCCAAATGCCAAAGAAAAACACAACAGATCAGCACAAAACTCAAAACCGAAATAAAAAAACAACACGGATTTAACCCAACAAAGCGTCGGAGCTAAAGATATTTATACATACCTGTACCACCATCACCGACAATTACAAGCTTGAAGCTCGGATAATCAACAGTTTGCTGATTTGGCAAAGCCTAAAATTAACAAAAATCCAGCACAAAATATCAGTACAAAATCAATAAGAAATCAAGAGATTGCAATGTAGATCTAAGAAAAAAAAGCTTAAATACTCACCATCTTGTTTAATTTTTCAAAACAGCAAAGCTTTTTTAGAGGGGCGTAGAGAAGGAGAGGAATTAGCAAGGCTGTTCTTCGAAGGGTTTTATAAAGAGAGGTTTTAAGGAGATCAAGTGCGATGAGGTGCGTGCAGGGGTTGGCAGATCTGGGACGTTGATTGCTGTAAACCTCGTTACGTGGAGGGTGGATATATTCATGATGTTTGACGTGCGTATACAGAGAGGATAGAAGCTACGAGGGTTTCAGATTTCAAACTTGTTTAGGTGGCTTAAATCTAACGCATTAATCTAGGCCGTCAGATTGAGGGGAGATCTGTCGGGTGTATTGGATTATGGTAAGCGTGCCCAGATTGGATTAAATTCTGGGGGCCGATTTGTTTGTAGGATGTGGTTAACGGTTTATACAATACTCTAGATATTTTCATAGTTCCTTCTTAGTCGACGAGTTGATTTGATGCTTTAGATGGTACTTTTAATGTAATTAAATAAAATATTAATTTGATAAAATTTATTCAATTTAATTAGGTTTTTATGCCAAACTCTACTTCATAATATCATAATTAGAGGGTGTTTGGATAGCTGTTGCTGTAGTTTTTCAAAGTGCTTTTCGTGCCGAAATATATCAAAATGATATTTTTTTATTTTTTAAAAATTATTTTTGACATCAGCACATCAAAATGATCCAAAAACACCAAACCATATTTATTTAAAATGAAGAAGAAGGAAAAAAAACTTCAAATCGGCGTTTGAAACGCCATCCAAACAGACACTAAACTTGTTGAAAATATTAAAAATATTTTGTTTTTGTTTTTTCATCAACATATTAAAATTATTTAAAATAACATGATTTTATTGCAGGTGTTTTTAATTATTAATGTATTAAAATAATATATTTTAAAAAAATCAATATTAGCACATTAAAATCACCAGAAAAAACCTGAAAATATCAATTTGATTTTTTTTAGAAGAAAAATAATTTTAAAAACACTTAAGAAAATACAAACCACTAAAGTAATAAACAAAAAAAAATATATTAAAATATACTTAATACCAATAAAAATATTAATTAATATTAATTAACTAGTGCAGTTTCAATAAAACCTCTTTTTAATATGAATATATATTAAATATTTTTTTAGCTTTTATTGATATATATATATATATATAAAAACACCTTTTCAATTTAAAAATATTATTTTAATTCCCTGATATAAATAGTTTTTTAGAGCTTGAGACAGAAAAATAAAAGCTAAAAACAATTATCTAATTTGTTTTTTTAGCTTTTCCTATAGAATGCTCAACACCTAAGAAGCCCGCAGCTCAGAAAAACAGTGGACCGTTCCATAATGGTTGGGCCTAAAACCACAATCAAACTATTTGACAGCGTTGATGTGAAGCAGAACCTAACTCCAGGTTCAGCGTTTCGCGTCAGCTTTAAGCGAAGTGTAATCCCCTACTACGCACGCCACCTATACCCTCAATCATTACCGTCCAACACACACAGGTCAGCAACCACTAACGTCCCAGATCTATCCACTCTTCACCCCTAGGGTCTCTCACGCTTCTTAAACCTCCTTTATAAACCCCTCCATCCCTCACAAGTACTCAAAAATTCAAATTCCAAGCACTAGAAGCTCTCTCTACCAGTTCGAAATTGAATTTAATTCTTAAAATCAAATGGTAAGCAGCCTCTCTTTTAAGTATTGATTTCCTCCATTTGATCTCTATGCTGTAATAATCTAAAGATTTAATCCATATTTTCTTTTTGATGATCTGGGTTGTTTTTTCTGTTTTTGTTTGGTAATTAATGTAGGCTTTGCCGAATCAGCAAACTGTTGATTATCCAAGCTTCAAGCTTGTTATTGTTGGTGATGGCGGCACAGGTATTTGCATCTGTTTTGGTTAAATCTGTCATGAGTTCTTATGAGTGTTAATATTTTTGAAGTTTTTTTTATATGGGTTCTGTGTTTATTTTTAGTGTTGTTTGGGTTTTGAATTTTTTGATAAAAATAGGAAAAACTATTTATTTTGCTGGAAGGGATTTTGGGTTTTGATTTATGGCCGAGTTTTAGATCTGGGTGTTGGTTTTATTTTAATTTTTTTTATTAACTTCTGTGATATTGATTTTTGGCTTCTGGGTGTTTGCACAATGCAGGGAAAACAACATTTGTGAAAAGGCATCTTACTGGCGAGTTCGAGAAGAAATATGAGCGTGAGTTTTATAAATTTTGTTCTTATTTGAATCTTGTGTTTTTTTTATTAGTCGGTTTTGTGGTGTGGAAGTTATTGAGTCATTTTTGTAATGGATGCAGCAACTATTGGTGTGGAAGTTCATCCTTTGGATTTCTTCACTAACTGTGGAAAAATTAGATTCTATTGCTGGGATACAGCTGGTCAAGAGAAGTTTGGTGGTCTCAGAGATGGATATTAGTAAGTATTTGTGGCTGCTATTTGATTTAAGCATGATTTTTATGTTGTTTTATATTATTTGTATTTTTTTTTTAGCATAGTTATAGACTCGTTAGCACTTTAATGGTTTTTATTATAGAAGTTATGTTCAGTGTTACTGATAGGATATTGTCTGTTCTCAAATAATTAGAATCTAGTGTTTTGTATTTCATTTTATTAGGGGATTTATTGCATGAATATATCTGAGCAATTGGAGAAATCATTTTAGTTAGTGGGGTGGTATGGATTTTAGCTCATCTATGCTGGCCTTGTATTATGCTTGATCTCCTAATGTTTTCTTTACAATAGAAATTTGAAATGGTTTAGTGAATGGCAATTTTTTGTTTCTTATGCAGCATCCATGGTCAGTGTGCTATCATCATGTTCGATGTTACTGCCCGGTTGACATACAAGAATGTCCCTACATGGCATCGGGATCTTTGCCGGTGTGTTTAATCCCTTGTTATGACATATTGGCTTGCTAATTTGTTTTTCAGACTGATTGAATGTGTTTTGTTTCCCTATCTTGCTGTCTTCTTTTCAGGGTTTGTGAGAACATTCCTATTGTTCTTTGTGGAAACAAGGTTGATGTGAAGAACAGGCAGGTGAAGGCAAAGCAGGTCACTTTCCACCGGAAGAAGAACTTGCAGTACTATGAGATTTCAGCAAAGAGCAATTACAACTTTGAGAAGCCCTTCCTGTACCTTGCCAGAAAGCTTGCTGGGTAAAAGGATCGCTGTTATTTCAATTCAAATGCCTTGCCATTTATGATTTCTCCTGACCATACCTATAAAATAAAATACCTGACTGAAGTCTTATGACTGCAGGGATCCCAATTTGCATTTTGTTGAGTCCCCCGCCCTGGCTCCCCCAGAAGTTACAATTGATCTTGCAGCACAGGCACAGTAAGTATTGTGTTCTTTAAGAATTAGCTCTTCCTCTCCTGTCCATTCCTCTCCCCCTCCTGGATATGTTGTACACTATGAAACGTTGATCTGGTGACTTGCATATTAAAAAACTCCGATTATTTCAGAGCCTTTTGTTTTTTGTCGGTTGTCCCATATATGGGTTGTATTTGCCTTTTTTTCTAAAGACATGTTTCTGTAAGTAGTTTATCTTTAACCATCTCGCTGTTGGTATTTTTGACAGGCATGAGGCTGAGCTCGCTGCTGCAGTTAGTCAACCTCTTCCAGATGACGATGATGATGTATTTGATTAAAGTGTTGATGGAGGCCGCTAAATTTGTGGCCGGTGGATTGAGAGGGGCTTTAATATATCATATGGCCTTGAGGATGTGGATTCATGCTCCTCGACATGTACGAGTGTAAACTGAATGGTTCTAGGTTTTATCATTGACCTGTTTGTTTTCTGCTGTCTATTTCATCTTTTTGAGGGGTATTTCCATGCTTTGGTTATTCTTCCCTCGTACCCTACAGTCTTGTGTCGATTTCTGTAGGATTTTATTAGTGTTAGTTTACATCTTAATCGACCAGTGTTGTGCTGATCCCATTTATGCATTTTCGTTAATTTTGCATGCGATGGTGATTGTTTACTGGTTTCCTAGATTCATCTGATGATATAATTGCATGGGAGGAAAAAATGTTCTATCCTTCGATGGACCATATATGGGTTGTATTTGCCTTTTATCACGATGAAATTATTATGGAAACTGCAACTGGGGGCTCCTGCCAGGATGTTTGGGGAGGAACGGTCAGCCTGATGCCTATATAACCAGATTTTAAGCAGTCGTATAGGTGAATCGTGATGCTAATCTTCAATACTACTGCCTCCACTATGGAGCAAGGGATTTCTTTCATGTTCCTGGCCAATAAACAATCAACATTTATCACCTAATATATTAAAATGTCAAAAACATATTTATATATTACTATTTGATTTTTAAATAAAGTGTAGATATTCGAATTTCTTATCTATATCTATATATATATATATAATGATTCATGATGCCCGTTGTCATCCCCTATGCTATCAAATGGTTACGTGCACGGCACATGGAAGGATTTCAGTCATTACGGGGTAGATATCCTGTTAAAGTAATCCAAACGCTCCGTTCAATAATTTAGGCAAGATAATCACCCTTCAATGAATGTTCCCAATATCTAAGGATCCCAACAATTCATAGACCTCCTTTCTATGAACAAGATATTTGCATGTATACAAACTTGACAGTCAGTCCCATCCTTGCAAGTAAATTTGCATGTTTATATTCAATGCTTATTTTCAAGCCTCGTGTATCAAATAATGAATCTATAAAGCTATTTGTACCTATACACCATAATAAACCAGTCAGGCCAGCCCTTCTTCCTTCCTATTGTTCAATTGCACAGTGAACAGTAACGGGTGACGGAAAAGGAAGAGGTTACATGTCGCTCCCGCCATGTAGAGAAGGGCAAGTTGGTTTTGCCGATGGTGGTGGTGCCGAGAATGGTGCTCTATGGTGTTCGATAAAGGGAGAAGAAGTTTGCTGCAATGGAGAGAAAAATTGATGTTGTTGTCGACGAAGGGGAAGAAGGAGTTGTTGTGGCTAATGCTGAAGAAGTGTAGATGTCGCTAAGGGAGAAAAAGGGGTTGTTGTCGCTGGTGTCGCCAGAGAAAAGGAAGGAGCAATTGCAGTTGCTGTAAAAAGAAAAGGTTGTTGTCAGGGGAAGAAAAAATTGTCGCTAGGGAGGCTGTTACTGATGACAATTGCTGACAATACTATTACCGAAGAAGAGGAGAGAGGTTGTGATGATGCCAAGGGGTTGCTCATTGTTTCTTATCTATTTTGTTTGTTTTCTCTGCATCTCTCCCTTTGTGTTTTTTTTTTTCTTTTCTAGAACTTCTTTTCTGTGTTTTACCCTTTATCTTTCATTCTTTTTTTTCCTGCTCCCCCTTGCACCTTCTCCTTCGCAAGTATTTATAGAGACGAAAATGACTCTTCACCTCCCCGTTGTGTGTAGATAATAGTTTGCAGCCTCTTCCATAAAGGCATGCTTGCACTGTTCAGACCACTGAACAGTGCAACCACACTTGCAAATTTTTCAAAAAGGTAAAAATGCACTTTAGTCTCTTGATTTATAATTGTTCTAATTGCACTCCTAATTTATCTTAAATTTTTAAATTTAAGTAATTTTATCTCAATCAAAACTTCAATATCAGCCTTAAATTTACATGTCTTTTTTACTTCGGTCCTTAGTCTCAAATTTATGCAATTTGACCCTTAATTCACCATTAAACTTATAATTTTCTTCAACTTCACCCTTCATTTCATCCAATTGAATTGGTAAAAAATAAATTTGGTCTTTGAAAATTTCAATCTTCTCAATTAAATCTGGATTAGGCTTATGAACATGATTTTTATCAATTAAACCCTTAATAAAAATTAATTTGACTAATTTAAAATATAATCAAGTCCATGCATTTAATTAAATCCTTCAATTTGACCCCAAATTAATTTCTAAACATAACTATACTTTAAATTGGTCCACAATTAAATCAAATTGACCTATAAAAATATAATTATATATTTTGATTTAATTTTTATGCAAATTTATCCAATAATAAATTATTTTAGCATTGAATCTGTGTTTTTTTTATTTTTTGACACAATAGAGACACGAATGGGCTCTCAAATACGCTCAAATTTCCAACTCGCAACTTCCTCTATTATAAGTAGTATCATTATTAATATCGACAAACTACACAACACAAATTTAATTTATTAATATCTTATAGTTAATTAAAGTACATAATTTTCAACAAAACCATAAAGGCAACATAAATTCATCAAATTTTGTTACCATAACAAAATTACCAACCCAATTCATGTATTTCATAATCAATCATCTTATTTTATACATAATTCAGTACAATCCATAAGTTAACCTAAATCAACATTAACTCTAACAGAATAATTTGTAAATTGACAATCAACAATAACTCATGGAACTGTGTTTTATCCTCAAATACTTTTCTAATTATTTTACTTTACTATTATTTTTTTTCCGCTGTACAAAAAACCCACAAAACTCATGATTCAACCTTAAAGTTTGAGATAAACTTCTCGTGGCAGCCATGTTAGAGTTGTGATCTTACTCCATCCAGTACTCTGCACATGATCCCAGAACACCTGAAATGGACTACAGCATCAGAGATGAGATAGCAATGATATCAGTATCTGGCCATTTATGGGCATAATTGAAAAGAACCGGATGCAAACATTGCCCCAACTCATTGAACCAGAAAATGAGTTTTCTTTAGACATTCGGAAGCAAAATTTGCATGCCTCCGACTTTGGCCCTGAAAAATGCAGGGATTCATCAATAACCACCTCGAAACTGCATGGAAAAAAATATGAGAAGCAAAAGGCATGACTTCCATTGGCAAAAGAAGAATAGTTAATATTGGTGTAGGTTCCACACTCCTCAACAACCAAATCTTCCATTTTTCATTCAATACGACACTCAATCATCCAGTCATGCATGATGAATGATCAGGCTAATTTTCCTCGTATGCCAAACACCAGAAGAAGAAGAAGAAGAAGAAGAGAGGTTTTTCACAGATCAGATGCAAAAAAGAGTAAGAACCTTCAACATTATTTACCAAACCACAAATCACAAAAACATGCAAACTTAAAGATACTTAAGTTGCCACATCATTCAGGCATAGCATGACTGATAAAACATCTAAAGAGCATTTACAGGTTCGTCAAAATGAGAAAACAGATAGAGATAGACGACAGAGAGATGGAGAAAAAGGAGCAGCGATCCATAGAGGAGCATAAAACGAAATAACAGGTCTGGAAATATTATACTACAATAAGAATCCAAATTACATATTTTCACTGGCTAAATCACCTAGATTGAAGAGTTAAAATAAAGCTACAAAATGTAACGGTTTCATCTTGCTTCTTACAACGAAGGGAGGCTTGAAACCAAGAAAAACCTGTTGCTAACAGAAAAAAAGACAGAAAACATTAGCAAATATGAATGCTTGTTTCAGCAGAAATTAAGTTCCTTAGCTCCATCAAATGTTCATCATTTGAAATGTTAAGTGAGATACGAAGATTTGTCATCAATGCTTCTTGTTCCCAACTTAAGGGCCCAGAAGCATAGAATGCCTCTAGAGTGCAACGATAAGCATGCAACTCTAACCTACGGACCTTTGCTGTTACATCCTCTCCTAGGGGAATAGAACAATTTTCTTCCTCATCTCCATGACCGTAAAAAGATTTGGCGTCACTACTAAGGGTATCTGCATCAGGATTGTTCCCAGCTAGAACATGATTAAACAGTCTGTTTGGACTATCACTAGTAACACTACAACTACCAACAGAGCATGCATCGCTATCAGAATCATTAGGTTCCAAGCTTCTTCCACAAAAATCGACAGCATAATTTGGTGTTCCCCTCTTCATTTCACAAGATCCAATTGTTTGGTTGTTAGAGGAAGCATGCATGTATGTTTCACCCAGACACTCACGTGGGTAAGCAACAGCATCTACCTTTTTTAGGAATGAGGATGGGTACCCAGATATCACTCGCTGGCCTTCATTCTGTTTCTCTAGTGCTCTCATTGTGTCAACTTTTCCATTATACGCTTCACAATGAGATGACCAAAATGGGGATGCTCCCTTGGATGTTCTAGCTGACATAGCACAAGACTCCTGGAAGCCAGTGGTGTTCTTAATAGCTAAACAAGTTTCCCTTGCTTGCACTTTCCTCTTCTTACTGGCTTGCTGCCTTGGAGACCTCATCTTCTGATAACAACTCCAAACTGATGGTTTATTTGACTTCTCGTTTTCAAAACTGCCAGAACCCTGGAAATAGTAGCCAACATATAATTATTAATCGGTACACGGATCACACAGGAAGCACACATTCATGACTGGCTTGACAAATCAAACAACCAGATAAGGTCTTACCACAAAGACAACTGAAGACAGCAAACGCAAATATGGTACCAAAAACTATTATGCAAAGAACGCAGCAAGAAAATAACAAAATATTATCTTACCTTTCCGATCACAACCCATTTGTCATCTAGCCATAATCGGCGCATCCTGATGTTAACTTTGTTGACTTGAAGTTCTGTTGAAGGCCCAATTAGCCTAACCAGATAATGATTTCCCCCAATGACCTTCAAAACTGCTGCTGTTTTCCAACAAAGATCATCGAACACCTCAACCAGATCACCAACAGTCCAATCATCTGAAACATCAGCAGGCAGAGGGCAAGGCCTAATGGCCTTTCTTGACACGCTCTCCACATTATCCACATCACTCCAGCACTGTGAACCATCATACCTGACCTGATAAGTCTGTCTATTCCCCGAGATGATCTCACCACACCACCATGCACCCGAGGAAAAGTCTGTTTTTCTCAACACCTCCACTCTACTTCCTTTCTTGAACTTCATGATATCCTGCAATTCACCAATGCCTGCAACAATAAGGAAATTAATTGTTCTTAATCAGATACCACTTCAACAAAATCAAACATTACCAAAACTTCAATATCTCCATGTATAGAAGAAAATAAACAAATCTAAGCGGGAAGTAAATATTTTTTATCAGAACAAAAACTACAAGCCTGAATACAGAAACAAATAATATATATCAACAAAGTGTTAACTGCATTAATATAAACCAAAACACCATCACTTAACGAGATGTAATTAATAATAATAATAATAATCAAAATTAATCTCTAGGTTCAGTTGGTTAAAAAATTGATCTTTCTTGAAACAAACTCTGCAATCTTGCTAAAAACACAAACTTCAGTAACAAAAAACAATAATAAGAAAAAAACATCAAGAAAAAACCCTAAAAAACTGAAGTTTCTTTGTTCAGTCACTTTCCAAGAAATTAAACACAAAATAACAATATATACAACAAAAAAAATAAAATCAAAAATCAAAATCAATAAGAAAAATTCATATTAACATAATTAAACTGACAATTCTACCACAAATCATAGAATACCATAAATGGAGAAAAATAAAAATGCCACTATTTTAAAATTTTAATAATGACATAAATTTGATCAACCATTTATAAATTAACAAAAAAAAAAAATAAGAGCAGGAAAAAAAAATCACTGACCTTGCGTTGATAACCCAAGGAAAAACTCGATAACAGAGAGAGAATTAAATTTTTTTGAGGGGTTTGATTTTCAATATAGAGACCTTTATTTATTTATTTTCTTCTTTTTTTAAAAAAAAAAGGAGTTTTATATTTTATTTTTATTTTATTGTGGGTTGTGAAGGGTTGATTAGGTGTGAGGGAAGGTTTTTGTCCTTTTTAATTACTTTGTATTTAAGTATAATGTATCTCTTCTCTCCACTTCTCTACCAGAACAAATTTTCAGAAATAGGGCCCATTGGACTGGCCCCAATCTATAAAATCCCCATTTGTGTTGGGAAAAAAACGTTTCTTTTCTTGTTGCCATAAACAAAAACTTGGTTGGTAAGTATAAATTTATGTATCTCAATCAAAAAGTTTAGTTATTAAACTTTATATTATAAATTGAATAAGTTACTATTATTAATTTATTGTATTGTATTGTATTTCTTAAAAAAATAACAATATCAATTAGGTTATAGATTAATCTATCAAGATAAATATATTAAACCACAATAATTCCACATCAATCAAGTTAAATCATAGACAGTTTCAAGGTGATTTTTAAGAAAATCTAAATTCAAGTCGAGTTTAGATTAACATATCAGACAAATTAGATCATGTATGTAATTGGTTGGTGTTGTTTGATTAATTGATATGATATAAAGTGAGTTTATATAACAATTATTAGATTTTAAAAGAGTTTAAATTTTAGTAAATGAGATATGGATGGGATAATGCAGTAAC
Source organism: Salix arbutifolia (assembly GCA_025169955.1). Lineage (NCBI taxonomy): Eukaryota > Viridiplantae > Streptophyta > Magnoliopsida > Malpighiales > Salicaceae > Salix > Salix arbutifolia. The sequence goes on from CM045907.1 coordinate 18,581,508, forward strand.
AATGGCTTCCAATATTTATTTTTATTTTTATTTTCCTTTTCCCTTATGATGCTCCATTTCTCATCTGGGGTGAGAGGATATGGAGAAGGAAGAGTAACTTTTACTGTGTAGATGAGGCCTTATTCGGCTTTTTTAAGGGGATGTTTGGGAAGAGTTTTTGAAAAAAATAAAATATTTTTTTATTTTTTATTTTAAATTAATTTTTTCAATGTTTTTATATCAATTTTATATACTGATGTCAAAAATAATTTTTTAAAAATAAAAAAATATTATTTTGATATATTTTAAACAAAAAATATTTTTAAAAATAACCACAACCAAGTTACCAAACAGCTCTACCAAAAACAACAAGAAGAAAAGGTTGAGTGGTCTTTATTGACCGAGAGATCAAGATCGGTGCAGGATGAAGTAGAATACCACGTGGCATACACACGGTCAAGTATGGACTTGATGCGAGAATGTGGGGTTCAGTGTTGAGGTTCCTTGCAGCTTTGGAGCCTAGCAACACAACGAAAGCAGAGAGCCTAGCAAGTGCCTGTTTGGCATTGCGATTCCACCGATTTTTGGCTGAAATTTGATTTTTATTTTATTTTAAATGAATATGTTTTAGTGTTTTTAAATCATTTTGATGTGCTGATTTCAAAAATAATTTTTAAAAAATAAAAAAACATTATTTTGATGTATTTCAGTACGATAAGCACTTTGAAAAGTTACCGCAATCACACTCCCAAACAGGCCTCAAATATGACTCGATGAGAGCATGCACACATTGGAGCCTTGCGACAAGGCCAAGCTGTGCTTCTGTTCTCCTGGCTCGGCAGTCATTCACCACTTTTAACATGACAAGGCCCTCTATTTGGCTAAGCTACGTCGAGTTCGGGAGGTTTCCCTAATTCAAGAGATCTCGAATTTGTACGTCTTCCCTGTGACCTCAGAAAACTCTCATACTCATCACTTACCCACATAACTTTTAGCAGCGGAAAGCCCTCTGTTTAGCATCTTTATATACCCGAAAGACAGCTCACGGAACAACAAAGAAGGATTTATTTGTTATTCAGCTACTGGAACATCAAACTGCTCAAACCCGAGTGTCAAGTGAATCGAAATATAATAACGTATCAGATGTTAAGCTTTCACCAGTGACACAAGCTCGGTTACTTTAAAAACAATCACAAGGAAATGTTGCGGTTTATATTATCTATTATTTATCACGTTTACATTAGTAAAATGGGATCTAAAACAGAGTAGCAACTGATGCCCGCAAAAGCTCTTGAAAAGATCAAAGAAAGAACCGGCTGCAAAAACTTCCTAGCAACAGTCAGAGCAAGGGATCCGGGAGTGAACCAGACAGGATTGGAAAACTGGATCGTATCTCAGTTAAGGTCCAGCGCAAATTAGAGGAGGTCGCTTCACGGATACTTTACTTTGAAGGACCTCTACATGGTACAGAACTCTGAAGGAAACATGATGGGATTCAAGCACATGAAGGTCGAGAAAAGAGATTTCCATCTTTGACTTTTCCATTTACAAGAATATCATAAGTAGTATCATCAGGAACAAGACCTTTGTCGAGCATCTCGTTATGCAGTCTAAAAGCCTCTTGAAGATTGCCCTCTTTAAAGTGTCCAGTAATCAGAGTATTATATATGAAGACACTGGGGGTCATACATTTCTTATCCATATCTTCCAATATTTTCTGTGCATTCTCTACATGTCCTTCATTGCAAAGACCGTGTATAAGAACACTGTAAGTTATTAAATCAGGCATGATACCCTTAGCAAGCATCTCTGCATAAAGTTCTGAAGCAAAGAGTAATTTACCCTCTTTTAGCAACCCAGAAATCAGCGTAGTGTAAATTTGTAAGTCACAGGGAATCCCTTCATTTATCATTCTCTTGTGCAAATGCAGCGCTGCTTCCATATTCTGGAGCTTCCTGAAGCCATTTATCATGGAGCTGTAGACTACTCTATTCGGAGATAACCCAACTTCTTGGAGTTCAGATAAAAGCTGGCTTGCATTTACCATGTCTCCTTTTCTGCAAAATCCATCAATCAGAGCACTATATACAGTAACATCCATCTCAATGCCCTTGTTTTTCATCTCATCCATCACCTTCAAAGCAAGATCCACATTATTGCTCTTGCAAAACCCATTAATCAAGTTAGTGTAGGTGAAGACATTTGGAGATACTCCAATTTTACACATCTCTGTATAAACAGCCAAGGCAGAGTTGACAGAGCCCTCCTTTACAAATCCATCTATAATGCAGTTGTATGTCATGCAGGTGGGAATGAAACCCTCCTGAACCAACTTCTTCAACCTATCCTGTGACTCAGATGTGCGACCAGCTTTGCACAAACCGTGTATTATAATATTGCAAGTGAAATCTGATGGGACAATATTTTCACCTCGCATTCGATCATACAAAGAAAAGGCATATTCAGTGTCACCTTTTTTGAAATAGCCATCCATCAAAACAGAATATGTAATCAGATTAGGTTTTAAACCCTTTTCATCCATCTCCACAAACACACCATTTGCTGAATCCAAATCACCTTGCTGGCAGTGGCCAAATATCATGTTGTTGTAAGAAACTACAGAGGGTTGAACACCTTTTCTCACCATCTTTTCCCAAATACTGCAAGCTTCACTCATCTTACCCTCCTTGCATAACCATGATAAAAGAGAATTATAAGTGAAAACATTAGCAATACCACATGCAACTGCCTCATCAAACAGCTTGGATGCCTCTTCAGGTGACTGTGCCTTCAAGTATCCCCGAATCAAGGAATTCAGGTTGAAGACAGTAGGGGAGATATCATTGTTTTTCATTTGGTTGTAAATCTCATAAGCCCTATCCATATTCCCATTCTTACAGCACCATTCAATGATAACCGCATATGTAACATTGTTCGGACAAATTCCATTCTCATTCATTTTATCGAACAATTCTAGAGCACTATCCAAGTCACCTTGCTTGCAATAACCCTTCATCAAAGTCGTTGCAACCACCACATTCATTGGCTTCCCACAACTTAACATCTCCCCCTTAACTTTCACTGCTTCCAACATTTTTCCTTGCTTCATGCAAACCCCAATAACCCGAGTAAATATGACCTCATGCGGCACCCATCCCTTATCTCTCATCTCCCTCAACAACCCACATGCTGCAACAGAATCGGGTTTCTTGCAAACAGCCTCAATAACAATACTATAAGCCCTGGCATCAAGCTCTATTCCTTTATTTTTTGCCTCTCTAAACCACCCCTCTGCCTCCTCTAATTTTCCTTCTCTCATGGATGCACGAATCATTACACTAATTGTGGCACAGTCACCTCTAACCCCTTTCGAAACCATCTTATTATACACATCCCGCGCCTGACAAATCATATTATTCTTAACTAATGCACTCAAAAATATATTTATAACAGTAAGACAAGGAACTTTATCTTTCTCAATCAATGAATTAAAACAATCAATAGCATCGTTAATCCTCTTAGTTTTAACATAACTATTCAACAGGTAATTAAAAACCCGAGAATCCGATTCGAAATCCAACCTTCTTGAACTCTCAATTAGCCTAGCAACAACAACACTAGGCACGGGTCCCCAATCATCCGAGGCGAATCGATTAAGCAGATTCCTAGCCTTACCACAAGTCTCTGTAGACTTAGCCAAAATGTGGAGCAAAACACATAATGCATCAACGCTTCTGATAAGCCCTCTCTTTTGACTAGCCCAAGTGAAGTAACTAAAAGCTGATTGCGGATCATTTTGGTGGCTTACAAGGGTGTTTATGCATTGGGTTTGTGTCAAAACTGAATCTTGCGTGGTTGGTGCGGTTTCTCCAGGAATATCGGTAATATTCTCGGGAAAGTTGGTGTTTGGATTAAGAAGCTGGGAAGGTGAAGATTCTGAGCTGGGGTTATTGGGGGATTCAGCTAATTGCGGGTCGTTTTTGTGATTCGGGATGGTATTTATGGCATGGGTTTCTGTCGAATCTTGTGAGGTTGGTGCAGATTTTCCTGGGAAACTGGTGTTTGGATTGGGATTCTGGGAAAGTGGGGTTTCTGAGTTAAGGTTGTTGGGGAGTTCAGGTTTTGAAGAGAGGGTTTTGGGGCTTTTGATTGAGCGGAGAGTGAAGTGAGGGATTAATGAAGAAATCGGTGATCTCATTTTTGCTTTGGATTTTTGGAAATGCAGAGACAGAAGAGAAGAACCTAACCCTAACAACGTTTACAGTTAAACCTCACTTCTGTTTCGACTATCCAGTGGAGTCCGAGTGGAGAGAAGTGAGGTGATCATTCGCTGGGCTTCTAGCACAGATAGGCCTTACTAATCTGTACCACTTTTCAACGGAGAGGGTACTGAAATACTTGTGTTAATTTAGACTATTTAGTAGTAAAACACCGGAAAAAGAGTAACTTAAATTAATCTTCGGATAAAACATGACCCGACCATTAATTTCTTGTTCTGTTTAATTCCCTGTAATCTTTTTTGCTTAGCATCCACACCATGAAGATTCAATGGTGGCTGTCTTAATATTTGCAAAGATGTGAAGCGTTTGGTCGTTATCAATCACAGGTGAATTTGAGCTTGGATCACTGTTTTATGCAGATTCCAGCGTCTGTCCTGAATTCTTTACGAATGTTTGACATTGGTTTTTAAAACGGTTTTGAAAAATTTTTAAATTATTTTATTTTATTTTTTATTTTAAATTAAAAAATATTGTTAGATCATTTTCATATGTGATATCAAAAATAATTTTTAAAAAATAAAAAAATATATTTTCAAATAAAAAACATTTTTAAAAATAATATGTGATACACAATCCATAAATGCAAATATGACAACCCAATCAACAGCATTGACGTCATATCAGACAGCAAAACATACCACATTTTGTTCAGCAGATAAAAGCACCAAGGATCCTCATCGAATCTATTCAATGACTAAACCAGTCCGGACACCTTGTTTAACTGTAAAACAAGCTCAATGTCGAACAACACAATAGCATCCTCAGTCCAGTCAACCCTGTCAAATAAGGTATAGAGCCAACTCAAAGCAAAACTAGCACGCCAATTCAAAGTTGCAATTCTTTTTTTATTATTATTCTAAACCACTAGTCTCACACATAAGAGGCAAGTTAACCATACAGCCACTCTTAAAAACTGGGAAAGAAGAGGTGAATACTAGGCAATGCCACAGCTACTTAAAGCAAATAACCAAGCAATCTCAGACATTAGGCACTAAGGCCATACAATGTGATCTAATTAATAGATTAAGCAGCAATAACTTGGAGAGGGAAGACACTTCGTCAACTGCAGAGATTATACATAAATTTTCGTATATTGAAAGAGCTCGTTCCATGCTTCTTCTCCTTGCATGGTATTTGAAAAATTGATATAACACTCAGCACTACGCAAGCCTGTTTCAGCTCCAAATTCCTGGTCATTATGGTACGAGAAGGGAAAAACATTGGATATGCTTGGAGTGCCCCTTGAATTCCACCTCCATCAGAGTGCTTGAATTCGGCATTGAAAACTCAAGACATCCGTGTTCATTAGTAAGCTCTTTAACTCATTGCCCCCATGCTAACCGAAAAATGGGGAAACAAAACTTAGGACCCCTTGCAAGGAAAATTAGGAGTGGTGTAGAACTTGAAAGAGAAAGCCAGGAATTAGAAGGTGGGACTCTTGGATTGAAAATTTATGATTGTTGAGAAAATAGATAGTGGAGTAAGGGTGCAACCACTGCTACACTTAAACTGTTTCCCAACAACGCATAACTGCAACCGGAAAAAAAAAACTCAGTCAGATGCATTACACAGTTCCATAGTTATGTTCTCTACAAAAGGTGTGAATTGATTTAACAGTCTAGCACAGTATTTGTATTGAAAAAAATATGACTGCCTAGGCAGACCCCTGCACCTGTTTTAAACAATGCCAAACAGACTTAATTGCAAGAGGAGGGATACAGAGAATGAAATGAAAAGGATGACATCTCAAACATGAGAATTAGAAAAATGGATTCAAAATGGCAAGTGGCCTTGCAATTCAGCAAGAAACCTAGATCGACCTGCGAGTTTGTCCTTTATTATTCCAACTTCAAAATATTTTGTACACAGCCATTAGTTGATATATCATCCCGAGCTTTCAACTGCTCTATACTTAAAAAGAATGCAAGTAATCTTTTGTTTTTTAGTCAAAAGAGTGAATCTTGACCTGCCAGAGGCACATGTTCTAAATAAAGGAAACCTGGATGCATGATCTGCTTCAGTCGGATGTTGTAACCTTTCAAAAATAGATGCAGACAAAATAAAACATACCATTGTCTAAGGCTTATTGCCTCTGGGAACTGGAAATCATCAGGGAACGAATGCAAATTAGCGACCTAATAAAAAAGATGATGAAAATAGTTAAAACAGATAAAAAGTTCAGCAAAAAAAGATACAAGCAGAATCTACTCACCTCCCTAGGGGTAAAATATCTAAGCCCTTGCTTCTTCAATGAAGATGCTTTTCCCTTGATGTTTGGCTGGATATCCATTTGTAAATGTCATGTGAAAAGGAAAGGACACGGTATTAAACACAATTTAACATATCAGGAATGTTGTAAAAGGATTTCCATGGCACTTAATATAACCATACATTGAACTATCATGAACCATCAAATTGAAAAATAATCTGAAAGTTTGAAATGAAATCATACCTGGATAGTAGCCAAGAGGGATCCAGTGCCTTTCACATATCTATAATAACTCTTAGTAAAACAACAGCATCGCTTTGAATCCGGATAGACAACGTCTAAACTCTTTTAGGAATACTTTCAGATAATGAAGAGGATAGATGAGGTAAATTTGAAGTGCATAAAATACAAAGAGGCAAAAACAACAAGGATACCCATTGCACTTTCCCACCTCTCAATCAAGCTTAATGGAACAACATACTGGGACATTGTATTAAGATTTCTTTCGTCGATGTTCTCCAAAGCTCCAGAACAATCCGATGAGACATCAGTTCCAGTTCCTCCAGTCACTTGGTCACTGGAGCTCTTGAACTCAAGAAACCTCTCAATTGGTTCACAGGAATGGATCAAAGTATCCCAGTTCGCTGGTGGTTGATCCCATCCATCTGTTACAGTATTTTCATTATGCTCTAACAGTGGACTGGGAGACCAATGCAATTTGTTATTGCAGACTCCATGTTGAAAGGATAAAGGCTTTCTTTTTGCCTGTGTAGTTAATGAATACAGGTGGCAGTTACGGATATTATTAGCACAAAACATCTCTTGTCTAAACAACAATGCTTTTGGACTTCATCTAAGAGCATAATTTTGTAAAAATAGTACAGGAGACATTCAGATATGACATATTTCAACCATATTTATTTCTCACTTCAGCAATTTTGCTACAGAAGCCACAAAACTCAGATAAAACTATTTATTTATTTATTTCAGTAACAGGAAGTTAAATGTCAAAATTTGTTTTGGTAAAACATCTAATCTGATAAAGAATCAGGTACATGATGAAAATGAATACCATCCTTTGCATTACCAAACATATTATGGGGATGCTAGATGGAAAAACAGATACAAAAGTTTACATGAAAACCTAACACAGACATTTCAGGATTCAATATGCTTTTTCCATTTATGATCTTGCGCAAATGTTGATTTTCAAGATCACAAGTAAGAAGTTGTCCTAGATTCAATCTCAACTTCTAGTTCAAGAATTGCAGTTGTTTATTACATTCTTAAACGTGTATCATGGGGCAACAGAAAAATGATAAATTGAAGCAGGAACCTATAAAGATCCAAGTAAAATAACAGCCTGTATGCTTCCATGGGTATGATTTTACCATTTATGATCTATCTTATGCAAATTTTGGTTTTCAAGATCTCAAAAAAGCTGTCCTAGATTCAATCTCAAACCCAACTCGAGTTCATGAATTCCAATCATTTATCACATTATTAAACTTGCATGGTATGTACACAGCGTGGTGATATATTGGAGCAGAAATCCTTAAAAATCCAAGTAAAATAATAGTTTGTATATGTCCATGAGTAGCGATAGAGAGGAGCTTACCAAGCAAAAATAGCGTGGCCTGGAATAAGGCACACCAAACTGCAGTGGGCTCAATATAAACTCTTGTGTAATATATTCAGAACTTGCTAATGTCTCTATCATTTTTGCACGTGTATCTGAAGTCTGCAATGAAAAGGCAAACAACACAAAGAATAAGTAAGAGTTTTACAATGCGAATCACCTGGTAAGTCAAACTAGTTAGGAACGAACCTCAAATCCAACAACATTTTCCACAAACAACATATTTGGAGGTTGCTTTGTATGAGGAATAAGTTCAAGAATCTTGAGAAAAGAAACCGCTCGAGCATCACCAGATTGCTTTTGAAGACCTAATCAATACGTTAACATGATTCATTTCCTCCAATCCAGAAAAAAATCCATGGAAAGAAAAAACATCCGCACGCACACACGAACAAGTAGTAGTTCTGACCTTGTCGAGTGTAGGGTTGACAAGGTGGTGAAAGTAGCCACGTGTGTGCCCCGTAGTTGTCAAGGTCAGCAGCCGTCAGAGTCTCAATGTTACCCTAGAGTTCTCAAAATATATAAGAACACGAAATGTAAAGGAGAACTTTACAAAATTCTAGGCTCAATGCACAAAGACTATATAGTTAAAACTCACTGCAGCTTAAATACCAATTGCCAAACAACCACACGAGCGCACAAACAGTAAACCAATGTCCAGGACTCCAATTTCGGGGAACTCAAAACCCATATTGAAACAGTAGGAAATGGACAGAAACCCGCTTCTAGAGCTTCTCATGTGATAAAGCATCACAGCAACTCAAAATTACTAGATCAACATTCTTGTTTCGGGAGATTAATGCCCATGTAGCAATTATTAGCATAATGGGCACTTGATAAAATCCATTTTTAGAGCTTCTCGATGCAATCACCGCAAAACTAAGATTTACAAAAACTGAGATGCCAGCGCCACAGAATAAAGAACTCGAAGCTCATACCTGACAAGGACGGTGGCCAAAATTGTGTTCATAAACATCATTAGCTTTGTCATTTATGTCGAAAGCTTCCACTACTTTTGCATTGATACCAGCCTTCATGAGTGAATATCTCTAACAAAACACACACAAAAAAAGAGCATTACTTGGTGATACAAACATGTGTGCGTAGATATAGGGGCGTTGGATAAATTACCATGCCACCAATACCACTGTAGAATTCCAGGACTCTCCATGGCTCTTCTTCTTGTTTGAGTAGAGGACCCCTCTTCTCCTCCATTGATTCTTTCTTTTTTCCTTTCTTTCTCTGCTTCGAGTTGACGTTTTGAGTTAGAAATCCAAGTTCGGGTTAGGGGTTTTGTGGTGACCGAAAACTGCATCTTGCTAGAGTATCAAGACTCACCGTTTTGGACCAGTCCACTAGCACGATGCCACCTTTTTTTTTCTTGTTTTTCTTTTCTTTAAAGGCCCCGTTTGTTTCTGCGGTTGTACCGCTGTTTGCTTAAAATTTTAAAAAAAAATCATTTTAAATAAAAAAAAAAATTGATGTTTTTAAATCATTTTAATGTGCTGATGTCAAGAATGATTTTTAAAAAATAAAAAAATATCATTTTAATGTATTTCTAAATAAAAAGCACTTTAAAAAACAACCGCAATCATACTCTTAAACATGCCTTTTGTCGATGTTTGAACCGGAGCTATTAATATTTTACATTTTGAAATAGTGTTTTTGAAAAAAACTAAATTTTTTTATTTTATTTTTTATTTTAAATTAATTTTTTATATTTTTAGATAGTTTAAAGTGATGGTGTCAAAAATAATTTTTTAAAAAAATATATTTAAATATATTTCTAAATAAAAAATATTTTTAAAAATAATTACTAATATTCTTCCAAAACAGGTACTAAAACCAATCCTGTCCATGAGCCGGTTCAAAGACATGATTGAACGGGTTAATCTGACTCAATTAAAACAATATTCTTTATTTTTTAAAATTAGTATTTTTTATATGTATACAGTATACATAAAAAAGCTAAACTTGTTTTTACTAGCTTCTCTAGTTGACTATGTCAACTTTCACAGTAATTAAAAAAAAAAAAACATTTGGCGCAATCCAAGTCCTAAGTTTAATAGCAACCTAATTTAGTTATTTTTTATAAAATATATTATTTTATATTTTAAATTAATTTTTATTATTATTTTTAATATGGTGGTGCTAAAATAAAAGGTACATTATTTAAATATATTTTTAAATAAAAATAATTTGAAAAACATCCTCAGTAATATTATCAATAGACGTTAAATCATGTGTACGGATTAATGGTTGATTGGAAACACAAGCGAGGCTTAAATATGATTTATTCAGGAAAATGAACCTGACATAGCAGAAAGGATGAGTTTGCTTTTTAAGGTATTTTTTATTCAGAAATATATTAAAATAATATTTTTTTATGTTTTAAAAATAATTTTTGACATAAACACATCAAAATGATTAGGACTGGAGAGCCAATCACCATGCTACGACTGCATAGCCAATCACCATCGCGTGCACACATATAACAACAAAAAAACATTGATTTTCACTGTGTCGATGTTAACAGTAAAATTACTTTTTTATCCCTCGGATTGCAAGATTTAACCCCCAATATCGGGGGTATCTTAGACATTTTCCAAATGACATATGTAGTATCTGCAGATTTATTTTTTTTGGGGGGGAGGGGGTTATGGTTTTTTCCATTTTTATTTTACCCCTGCTGTTGACGGGAAGATGAAAGTTAGCTAGGAGTATTTTTTGGTTTTTTGTCTGATCTTGAATAGTTAAATACCGACTTTACCCTAGGATGGGACGCAAACAAAACGCTAAGGGCGATGGTAATTTGAGATTTTCACATTTTATGCACGGCAAAAATTACTTAAATACCCTCAAAAACGACAAGAATAAAAATATGACATTGGGGGCATGGCGGTACTTCCATGCGGGGTTTCATGGTTATCACTGGGTCTAGAGATGTTTAGGTAATTCCGCATTTTTATTATTTTTTCTCGAGGTTACTGTAGGTATGTCTTCTGAACGCACTATTAATTTTCACGTGTCTTTCAGGCAGCGCTTACAGTGTCTATAAATGGTTGAAAATGTTTGGTCATCGTGTCTCCAAATGGGCCGCCATGTCTTTTCCTCCTGGTGGTACATGTGTTGTTATACAGTGGGCGGGGGATTGCCAGTGATTGACTTTTCTTTCCTTTATTTTCTCTCTCCTGCAGAGACAAAATGTATACCGGGCCTTTATGTTTATCAGTGATTCATTTCAGTCCATAGATTTTTGATTTCGTTTTTCTTCCTGATTCTTTCAATAGAAGTTTTGATTTTGTTCAATTGTGTCATTCATTTGAAATTGATCATATATATTATTTTTTATTTTAGCTCTTATTCTTTCGATTCTTAGTTTGTTTTTTGCTCCTTTAATTTTATTGGTCTATAAGTTTTAATATGTTTCAATTTTGTTTTTCAATTGAAATTGATCATATATGCTATTTTTTTTTGTCTTTTTTTTAAATTACACTGTTATTTTTTTTAAATCCCTTTATTTTTATTATATTATAAAATCAAGTAATCATAATACGGTGAATTCGATGATACAAGTATTTGAATCTTCTTGTTTTTTTATGACTACGATAATTTAATGTTGGTGATTTCGTTGAAACCTGTTAAACAAATAAATCTATATTGATTTGAAATGAATGTATTTTATTGGAAACTAATGCTCCGCATGATTTTTACATAAATTTATAGTATAATAAAAAAAATCTCACGTTCTTAATATTTTTTTTTTACTAAAAAAAATATAATTCCAGTCAAGACAAACATGAGCAAATGGCTAGTGTGTGTATTGTGATGGATGTTAACATTCATCTTGCAAAAAATACATTAACATAAGCTGAAACACACTTGCAACTTGTGAATGGAATCATTGGAGCAAATGATTTTTTTTTTTGGTTTTAGATGCATAATAAAATAATTAAAATACTCTTGAAAGTAAAAAATAAATGATAATGAGTGGCAATTTCATATTTGCATGTAGATTTGTTAGTTATTATTAATTCAATTGGGAGACAATCTGGTATCTAATTATTTATATATATATATATATAAATAAATAAATAAATATGATGAAACCAAAACATCCTTGAAAGTTAAAAAATTTAAATTATTATTATTATTATGATGCTAGCTTTAATCAGGTAAAAAAAAAAGATGGATGGAGCACATTTTCTAATACGTAGAGGGTGTACCTCACCATCCGACATGTCTTTCCATTTGAAAGTGTCGCCACGTATGTTTTTTGGGCGCGACACTTGTTGAAACTTGAAAGCAGTGGTTTAATTCGCCACTAAATATTTTTAATTTATTATTGTTGTTGTTATTTTGTCTTTTTTTCTTTGAAAATTATATATCGTGACTTTGATATCATTAATTTGATAAATTAATCCAGGTTAATTTATTTTCTATCCCATAAATTATAAATTTAATAAGCTAACTAACTAGATTGACTCGAATTATTTTTTATTCTTTTTCTACATAATATTTTTCTTACAGTAATTGAGCTATATTATATGTTTTCGTTTGCATGAATATTTTTTTATATTATGATTTTCTTAACTTGATATATTTGCTGCTATAACTTATTTTTTTATTATTAAAAAAATAATTTATTCAACTTAATCTGATCTATAATTCAAGTTATATATTTTCTTTAAAAAAAAATATATTTGCACTTACTGAATACATGTATAAAAGTCATACAGCGTGGCGCGGGCTAGAAAAGAAAAACATGTATGAAAATACACGGATGAGGTGGTGGCTGTGCCCGGGAACGCCTCGCTTCCCTGGGCTGGCCCAGACGAGGTAGTCATTTTTGCCCTTTTTTTTATATATAAAAATACAGTAATATCAGATATTCATATTAAAGGGACATATATATATAAAAATCTCTAAAAAAATATAAAAAAATAAGAAACATCATCCCCTTGCTCGGGGACACGCCCGTCATTTAAAAAAGCAGGCGCATTTTAAGACGAAACTCGATAAACCCCGAGGGTAACACTGTAATTTAGCAAGTAAATAGAAGGAGCCAGGCTCTCCTTGCTAGTAAGCAGCGCGTCACTCGCTCTCAATTTTTTTAATCTCACCTCTTCACACACGCACTGTATCTGTGGCTCTGCGTTCCTCAGGTAAAAAATAAAACCCTACCCTTTTTTGTTACTCCATCTTCTGATTCCCTTGTCTAATCTAACACGCCCTGTGAGGATTTGAGCCCTGTTTTTTTTTTTTTTTTTTCCTTTTCTTACATATAGTTTTTCGTTGTTTTAATATTAGATTTTATAATAAGTGATTTCTTGATATTGTTTTTTTTTTTGAGGTTTTGTCTCTCTTTATTTCACTCCTAATTTGTGCATGTAGCCAGGGTTTAAGGGTTTTTTCTGGCTAATTAGAGTTTTGCATGGGTACTTGCTTTGTTAAGATTTTTTTGTTGTTGTAAATTAGTCAAGGTTGTAGAGAATGGAGCTACTTTTTTGGTTCCAGGATGATGAGTTTCTGGTGGGTTTTGTTTATTGTTAAAGTTGGCTCTAGATCTACTGGAACGGTTGATGTGAGCTTAATTCAATGTTTTTTTTTGCAAAGATGGTAATGTGTTATTTGGGTACCAGGTTATTGGTTATGGTTGCTTGAGTTTGTGATACCAGTAAGTTATGGAGAAGAATATGGCGAAGAAGAAGAATCCGTTGGTTTTTATGGACATGTGTATCGATGGCGATCCTATGGAGAGAATGGTTTTTGAGGTATCATGTTTCAAGTTTCAACCTTGTAGGATGGATGATGGATTACCTGCAAGTCGAGTATTGCTCTTGCATTTTTATTAATTCGTTCATGATTGTTTGCTATGCAGCTTTTCTCGGATATTGCTCCCAAGACTGTAGAAAATTTCCGTGCTCTTTGTACAGGTAATATTTACATTCTATAGTAGTCTTTGTAATGACTTGTCTTGTGATGGCAGTGCTGTCTCGTGTATCATTTATCTGTCCTCAATTTATGGTTTTTCTTTTTGTTTCTGGATGGGAATACCTTCTTTTCAGATACCGTGTTTTTTAGTTTGTATCTGAAGGTTGGTTCAGTAGATTTTAGAAATTCAAGCCTGTATTCATTTGTTGCTTTTCTGATGTTTTCAATCTTTACATTCAGGGGAGAAAGGAATTGGTCCTAAATCTCAAAGACCATTGCACTACAAGGGATCATTTTTCCATCGCATCATTAAAGGTTCCATGGCTCAGGTTTGTTGGTCTGTCTAGTGTACATCTAGATTTTTCTTACATAGGTTTGCTTAGTTTTCTTGTCTGAACATGGCCTAGAGGTGGTCCATCTTTTAGTCAGTTACCCTTGTTTATGCTGTAGGATTACAGGGCTGATGGTCACGACTGCATTTCTTGTGATGTAGTTTTAAGGTTGTACTTACTGAGTTGTCTATCCTCAAAATTTTACTATGCTACACCTTGTCCAACCCATTTTTGTAACAAATAGTTTGATAATTGTTGGGCTAAGATCTTGTGTTAATCTTGCAGGGCGGTGATATTTTGAAACGAGATGGTATGTAATTCTTTTTTCTTGTCATTAATCTTTTGTTTCTTGTTTCAAGCAGTTTATGGTTTTTCATGGCACATGAATTTGAAATCATGACCTTAATTTTTTTTAACAATTCTTATGTTATTCATCTGCTTCTAGAATTTCTGCTACCCCTTATTTTTCCCCTTCAAATCTAGGGAAAATCAAATGATTTGCCCGTATATTTAGAAGCTAATCTCCAATTAATCATGGAACTTTTAATTGCATCTATTTTACACTTGAACCACAATAAAATCTATGTAATGAACTTCTGCTAGTGAAATCTGTTAAACTTGGTTTTGTATCCTGTACATGCTCCTTCCCTGATAATTGATAGGTTTAGTTGCCTTCAGTGAAGGGGCTCTGTCACGTGCATTGGTTGAGAAAGTTTTTCTTTAGCATCTTGATTGTATAATATAAAAAGGTTTCTTTCAGTTTCTGTTTTATTCTTGGATAAAAACTTTTCTATCTCAAAAACTCAAATCTCCATTTTCACATCTCTGCTGGAACTGAGATTTGGATGGAAGAATTTAATAAATTTCTCTAATAGAAGACTGCGTGGATATTTCCATTATGTTCTAGAGGTATCATGGATGTAATTGATAGTTTAGAGGGTAGATTGAAGGGTAGGTCCAAAGTATAAGGGTAGATTGATAGAATTGTTTCCTGAAATTTATAATATTTTATAGATGTAAAATCTAGTTTATTTTAGTGATTACCAATTGTAAGACAGGAAGTTTTGGCCAAGGGATGAGACTATGGTCTATAACATAACTCCTATGATTTGTCCCTAATATGTTGTCTGAAATCAAAGTTCCCTTATAATTGACGTGTTTAAGCTTTTATGCAAAATAAACAAGCAATTAGAATGAAACATGAGTTTAGATTTTCAGGGGATAGGACATCCTGAAATGCTTTTGCTCTTCAAATTCTTAACTATTTGTTTTCCTCTGATGCAGGGACCTTTGGAGAGAGTATATATGGGGGCAAGTTTCCAGGTGAGAATACTTGAAATCTTTTGTTCATGATGATTCCTCTTGTGAGGTTAATGTTATAAATTTTGTGAGTATACAATTGAGAACTTGTGTATTGTATGCATCATGCCAATAGAAATGAAATTATCATTTGTGCATACAGTTTAACAATGGGTATTGATAATGCCAATCCATATT
The DNA here is from genome assembly GCA_025169955.1 of Salix arbutifolia. Classification (NCBI taxonomy): domain Eukaryota; kingdom Viridiplantae; phylum Streptophyta; class Magnoliopsida; order Malpighiales; family Salicaceae; genus Salix; species Salix arbutifolia. The sequence continues at coordinate 18,597,378 of CM045907.1, forward strand.
GTTGTAATATTACTCCGCTCAACAAGGTCATTTAAAATTGTAATTGTGCTAGTGACTGGAGTGTTATTATCATTTGTGGAGTGGCAGTATCATTGGACTTTTAACTATTGAATGTCAAATGACATGTCTTAAAATATATGAATGACTTGCCCCCAAGGTCCAAATGTTTCTGAATCACATTGTATAGGTACTCCTTTTCTGCTCTATAATCATAAATCTTCGTGCCTACAACTTTGAAGTTTTTGGTTTTCTGTCTTATTTTAGAGGCAATGAAGGGTCCGAATTGAAGATATGTTTCAGATAGCAAAGCTATGCTTTGCTTCTCTGTCTCTCAAGGAGAACACCCCCCTCTTAGAAACAAATCTAATGACATAGTGCACATATTAAAGCTGGCACTCTTATTTTGCAGGCTGAATTTTGTTTTTGGATATATCATACAAGCAACCCCAGTTTATTGTTCTTAACTTCCTATAACACTGACAGAAGCAGTTGGATGTTTGTTTAGAGTGCTGTAATGTGAGAGCACATATTATGCTTTGCACTTGGTGCGATAATTTCAATGCATTCATGTTTGGTCCCTAGTGCCATTTAGCAGCCCGGAATCTACTGGTCTTGCATTGTCTACGGGACTTGCATTATATTTTTATCTTGATTTTCTGGGTTGCGACATTCATGCAGAAAGTTAAAGTGATGCTCAATTCAATGTGGTAACAAGTGGTTTTTGTGGCACTATTGCAGACGAGTCTCCAAAGCTAAAACATGATGAACCGGGTCTTCTGTCCATGTCAATTGCTGATCGTGATGCTTTAGGTTCTCAATTTATTATGACCTTTAGGGCTAATCATCATCTTGACAGGTTTGTTAACTCAGGAAACTTGCCAATTCCTTGAAGTTTATACCCTTTTTTGCACTCTGTTTTACGTGTCATAACATCTATGATTTACAGTGCTTGTTGTGGATTTTATATGACAGGAAGTATGTAGTCTTTGGGAAGCTTGTGCAAGGCAATAAAGTACTGAAGAATATTGAAGATGCGGGTGATGAAGAAGGGAGACCCACTGTAACAGTGAAAATAATCAATTGTGGTGAATTTATCGAGGGTAAGAAATCTATAGTCTACTTGTGTGACAATATGTGACTTTGTTGTCGGGCCTGTTTTATTTGATTTTTAGTGATCCAATGAGTGTAAGGAATACTTTCTTTCTTGTTTCCTTCTCTTTCTGTGCTATCCATTTTATTTAATATGAAGTGCCACTGTTTTTTCACAAGTTTTACTTTCAATGTCATTTATTTTTCTGCAGACAAAAAGAAAGTAAATAAACTGAAAGTGGAAAAGCACAAGAAATCTTCTAGAGACAGAAAGAGGAGGAGAAACTACCTGTCCGACTCGGAGAGTTCATCTGATTCTGATATGGAATCAACAGAATCTGATAGTGATTCTGACTCCTTGTCCTCGTCATCTGACATTAGTTCTTCAAGTGAGGATAGGCGCAAAAAGAGAAAGAGAACTTCTAAACGAGACAAACATAGACGTGGGAAAAAAAGAGACAAGCGACGTGAAAAAAGGCGAAAGAGACGTGACAAGCGATCCAAACATAGATCAAGAAGGTAGCTGCGTTGCCATGATTTCATAATTTTGACCTTCAAAAGAAATCATCTTTGTCAATGCTACTTTAATGTTTTTATGGGAGTTATCTTCTTAGATTCAAGATTTCTGCCATTAACAAGGAGCAATTCCAAACTGCTTTGATTACCCCTCTTCCCGCCTCTTCCAAAAAGAAATAAGTTGATCTTTGGTTTTTAATAACCTCATTCTTTTGTCTCTTAGATCTTCAGATAGTCTCACAGATGGTGAGAGTGAGAGTGAAACCAGCTCTGATGACGATGCTCTTGATGCTCAAGCAAAAGAGAGGAAGTGTAGAGATCCTTCTCAGAAAACTGGTACTGCCTCTTGAAGTGATTCTATCCGAGCTTTTGCACCACTCCAAAATCATTGCAGAATGTTCAGAAAAGTTCATCTGATTTCTCTTGCATCTTTATTTTGATGGATGTTGTGTATGTGTCATCTGCATTTTGACTGTACTGGTTCATTTTAAATTTGCTAATAATTGGATGCTTGTATATCTGATGCTAACAATGTTGGAGGTGGAGCAAAACATAGTTTTCTCCTGAATTGCTGCCTTCATTTGTATTCTGTTCAAGTTTGGTGTCATGGTCATTCTCCTGTGATGGTCATGTATTCTGCATTTAACAAAATATTGGACTACTTGCTCTGTGTAATGTTGTGCAGCTGAGGGCCAGTCTCCTGTGGTTTTGGAGAAAGAAGCTACCTCCCTTCATTGTAAAAAGAGGGAGGAACCTGATATACTTGAAAAGGAAGATGGTGAATTCCCCAAGGAAAATGGATCTCGACGAAGTAATGGCATTGAGGCAGATGCTAAATCCTATGGAAGCAAAGATAGAGAACCTGACATCAGAGATGATCACCCAGGAAAATCTAGGTCTACTTTCCGTTCTTGTCACACCTCAGTTATTCTATATGCTTACAGATTCTTCCAGATCTGTATTTTATTGTAAGTTGATGAGCAGGAGCCAAAGCATGAGTCCCGAGAGGACCATGAGTAAGAGTATGAGTATTAGTCCCAGGAGGAGCCTGAGCAAGAGCCCGAGTGTAAGTCCAAAGAGAAGCTCTAGCAGGAGTCACAGTGCTAGTAGAACCCATCCTCAAGTCTCACAGAGGAGTATCAGCAGGAGCCCTGCTAGAAGTGGCAGCAGCAGGAGCCCGTCTAGAAGTGTCAGCAGGAGTCCTAGGAGATCTCGGTCTCCTAGAAGTTTAAGCAAGAGCCCCGTGAGATCTCAGTCTCCTAGAAGTTTAAGCAAGAGCCCTGTGAGAGCACCACCTCGAAGAAGCCGAAGCAGGATCCCGGCGGGATCCCACTCTCGATCATTGCAAAAATCAATTAGCAGAAGTCCTTTAAGAGATTCTAGGAGGAACATGAGCAGAAGCCCAATTAGATCTCGGAGAAGCAGAAGCCCACTTAGATCTCGGAGAAGCACAAGCAGAAGCCTGGTTAGATCTTCTCGGAGGAGTGGCAGCAGAAGCCCGGTTAGATCATTCAGGAGGAGCGTCAGCAGAAGCCCGGTTAGATCTTCCAGGAGGAGAGTCAGCAGAAGCCCGGTTAGATCTTCCAGGAGGAGCATTAGTAGAAGCTCTGGCAGGGCTCCTTCAAGGAGAAGTGTGAGCAGAAGTCCAATTAGGGCGCCAAGCAGGAATAATCGTCGCAGCTACTCAAGAAGCCCAAGCCCTAGCATACGTAGGGCTAGGTTTCCTGATCGAAGAAGTTTGTCAAGAAGTGTTTCCCCGAATGGGTCTCCCAAGCGCATCAGGAGGGGAAGAGGTTTCAGTCAACGATATGCTTATGCTCGGAGATACAGAACTCCCTCTCCAAAGCGTTCTCCTGTGAGATCCTTCCGTTATAGCGGGCGTGATAGGTACCTGAAGCCAATGTCATTTGGTTTCTGCTCACTTTCCATTATGATTTATTTAAGTATTGTGAGCTATTCTGTTCAACTAGATGATGTATTATCTTAAATGACAATTCTCACTTTATGATATGTTTCTAGATATTCCAGTTACCGAAGGTATTCTCCTAGGCGTTATAGAACTCCACCAAGGTCTGTGATCTACCTTGTATTTTTGGCTGATTTCATTTCTTATCAGATTGTATAGTGATGCTGGGAATACAGTTTACATGGAAGTTGCAAGTGCCTTTTGTTTAGGGGGATGATTCCAAAGAACGTAGTTCTGGAAGTACTTTATTTATATTTGGTTGTGCATTTTTCTATCTTGTGAACTTAATCTCTCTCTTTGACATTGTCAGCAGATATAGAGGGAGGAGAAGCCGTACACGAAGCCCATCTTTATCACGCAGCCCCCGTTATCGTAACCGTCATTATAGCCACAGTGGCAGTCCTGTTCGCAGTCGTTCCCCAGTTGATGTGTCCAAGTCTCATCTGTCTCCACGAGCTGCAAGGCAGCGGTCGCTGTCTAGCAGCCGTAGTCCATCAAAATCACGATCTTCATTGGATTCCCAGTCGCCGAAGCAATTCATCAAAGACAGATCAAGGTCATCATCAAGGAGTCCCGGTGGGAAGAAAGGCCTGGTGTCATATGACGATGGTTCTCCCGACTCTAGTGAAAGGTGACCTGGGTGAGAGACTTGATGTTGACATATTCAGGACAAGCTTGAGCTATGTATCCTGCATTTTGAGAAGCTGTGTTTTTTCCCTCCCCTTCCAACTGAACCTAAATTGCTGGGTTTTTATTTATTTATTATTGGGGCAGATAATGTAGTCACATAATTTTCCTAGCGTGGTTTAGATTTATCTTCGGCATGTTGCAAGGATATAGAGTAATGATTTATCATATAAAGGAACTTAAGATGAAGCTGCTGCTGGTAGCCCATACTCTTTCCTGGTGTTAACTTGCTAAAAGTTAGGATGAAGTGGGGGTGGGAGATAATTTATGTGCCTTGGGTTGGAGACTTTCTTTCTGAAGGTGGGATTTTTGCGTATTTAAGTTCTATCAGTTCGTGGGGGCATGTGGTGCCTGGACGAACATGGCTGTGATGCACTATTGCCAACTCACAGATCGGAAAACCATGAAGTCCACATTTTCACGTCCACGTGGCAATGCGGCCTATACAAGGATTGTCTTGGAGAAGAGAGGCTCATTAAGGACTGGTGACTAGCTAAACCTTAGGAGGGAAATTTTTAGGGTTTCTTTCTGTTCGGGTGCCAAAATCGTACAAATCGAATTTCTGCTAGTTTTAGAACAAATCCACGAAATCAAAATTTCAAACCCTGAAACTAATCTTTAATCACAGCAAAAAAAAAAAACAGAAAAAAGAAAGACCCAGGAAGGAGTAATGTTTGGTAGGCGTTGAAAGAGAAGGCTGAGGCTTTGTCTTGTCGCTTGCATTATTCGACTAGAGCCCGCCCGTTTTCTGTTACCTGAATTTTCTATGTCTGATCTGAACCCTAACCCTGGGAAAAACTGCCATAAAAAGAAACCACAGAAAGAAGAAGCAGCAGCAGCAGAGAGAGGGGGTTGGGGGGGGGAGTGGTATCGGTGGCATGTCTAGTGGTGCTAGGTGGTGTTTTGATGTAACCGGGTCGTAAGAAAGTGAAGGTTTCTATTAGCAGTCTGATGGGTATTTTTACTGTTAGATGGGGATCCGCCACCATTAGATCATACTGATACCATATTTTTGGACGAACAAGACAAAACCTTGGCAACAAATGGCTAGTTTTCGATCCAACATTGGATAGGTTTATTTTTTTCCAAGTGATTCCCAATAATGGGTTCTATGGTGAGGGCTGGTCGGCCTGCACTAATCCCCTCTAGACGATCACAAGTTAGGCCATGAAAATGCTTCTCTTGATTTTCCCGGATTTTATGTCATTTTTGGAATTCTTGTTATTTAGTGATTCAATTCTTGGTTTGGCCAAACTAAAGAGTTGTAAATCTTTTTATTTACTTTATTTTTAGAAATGATATCACGAATTAAGATTCTTGATGTGCTAATCCTATTCCGTCAAACACTATCTTTTTTATTATCGCTCCCTTCTTTGTTTTTGTGCTTCCATCTACATCATATTTGCCATCTAACTTGTGTTAACTCTTCTTGTTCAATAGTAAACCATTTCTGTCTCTAGAAATCCTCCCAGCCATTGGTTGGCTCTATAAAAAATATGATTGGCCTGTTTTCCTGTGTTTGCCCACTGGTGTCCGAAGTAAGAAAATAACTATTCTGTAATGGAAACTATGGGATTGTCGAGACAATGCTGATAGCTTGCAGAACTGATAATACAAGAGATGGAGATTTTACCAAAGCCATTCCACATTGGAAATTTCAATTATTCTGACTTCATCATTTACCTCATGATTATATAGTTATGTTAAGCATATCAGCTGCGTGAACTTTGGAAATTGCTACTCTGGCTTCCATTACCGAAGTCAGTCCCCAAAACAGGAGCTTGCTCGCACAAACAGACGGTGTCGTATCTACCCTTCTTACCCTGACCAAAACTGCCTCCTCTATCATCAGAATTCTCGCGTTATCCATCCTTTTCAAACTCTCCCTGAACCCTGATCTAAAGTGGAGTCTTGCAGGTATGGAAACCATTCATCACCTCAACTCGATAATGCTCTCAACAAGTTCACCTGATATGCTCTTTGATTTGCAGCTTAGCAATGCTAGACAAAAACAAGGCCAAGTTTGGGGTGGCAGTAGTAATCATCTCATCTAAAAGCTTAAGTTTTTAGGTGAGATGGTTCTTTGACATGGTATTAGAGCCTTGTTGACCCAGCGGTCACGAGTTCAAATCTCACCACCCTCATTCTATTTGATAAAAATCAAACACAAGGTAGAATGGGACTGTGTGCAAGTTTCAAGCCCAAAAAGCTTTCATTTGAGGGTGTGTGTTAGAGAATAATATAAATCATATTCTGGGGCCTCACCTATAAACTTGAGCTTTTAGGTGAGATGGTTCCTTAACACTGTCCAGGTACTAGTTGGTGCTATTTCAGGACCTCGTTGTCCCGCCTCTCACCATCTCCTTAGTTCCTTGGCTGAGCTTGTGCAGTTTCATGGGAATTGTACAGTGGCCGTCCGTTCAGGAGCAGTCGAAGTACTCATTGGAGTGGTGGAGAGCACAGATGGCGAACATTTGGCTGGAACTTCTCTTGCTGTTCTAGGTCTCCTAGCTCGGTTCAATGAAGGATTGAATGCCTTGATAAGAACGGACCAGATTGTAAGTTCTATGCTAAATGTTCTAAAAGGGAGGTGCAAGGAAGGCGCAGCTGAGATTCTTCTTCGGCTTTTCGACGAAAGTGAAGGTTGCGTTAGAGATGCTTTCAGGCTGCCGGAGTTCTCATCTGTCCTGGCTGATATTTCAGTGAGAGGATCATCAAAGGCACGCGAGGAGGCAAATCAGCTACCGAAGGAGATGATGGAGACTAGACTTGATCCTTATATTGATGGGAATTCCCTGTTTCTCCCATGGTATCGATTAGGCTGCTAAATAGTTTTCTTTATTTGACAATTTGTTTACCAATAATTTTGAAATCTTCAGCATCAGAATGTCTGTAAAGCCATTGATTGCACAGTAACCCAGTGATCACAGTCTCATAACTATGGTGGTGATAATAAAAATGATCAGCCGCTCAAGAATCTCAATTCATTTTCCTTTGATGAATGATTGAACTAATATTTCTTGTTGTCGTCTGTTTCATTTTTCTAGCAAAATGGAACTGGTTTTTTCTCCCGACAATACCAGAGGAACCTTTTCTAGCCCTGTGTTTCAAGTGCTCATCACCATGAACAAGAAAAGGCCAGAAATCACTTTATATTTTCCCTTTCTTTGAATTGATGTTCTTGAACGTGATGTCATTGGCATTTGTAGGGTGCAGGGGTGGCCTGGGATTAAAATAATCAAAGATTTTTGCCGAATGGGCACCTCTTGGGTCTAGGCTAAGGTCATTTAATGCTAAATAATATTTAAAAAAAACATTTAAATAAACTTAATAATACGAATTCTTTTTGAAATCAAATCTGAAAAGCCCATTTAAATTACAACCCACTTCAGCTTTTTTTTATCTCAATCGTCGGTGCATGCCCTCCCAATGCCAAAATGAATCGAGCTTTCGTTCCATATCATCATCATCATCATCATCATCATTATTATTATTATATATGAAAATCCATATAACTTTAGCGATGCTATAAGCACTGTTATTTGCGTTACTGTGCAAGAAACTTCACGCCAAACTGAGCAAAAAGAAATGGCTTCAGCCTCTATGTTTTTGTCCGCGTGTCAATGAATAGAACCCGTTGACTTTTGAGCATGAGAAAATCTGCTTTTGACTTTAGTCCCTCCCGTCTCGTGATGTTTCCAAGGGCAATATTGACATGTTTCAGAATATTATTTTTTAAAGTGTTTTTTTAGAATTATAATGATTTTTTTTAATTTTTAAAAAATTATATTTAACAACAACACATTAAAATAATTTAAAATTACTGAAAAAATATTTTAAAATAAAAAATATTTTTAAAATATAGCGAGAGAGAGTGAAATTATTATGCCCATGATTCTCTTCTATTCTGCTGTGGGGCATGAAAAGAGTTGACATCCTTAAAAAGATTGATACCCTCTCCCTGAAATTGCAAACAACGAATGAATAAATTAGATATTTTAAATTTGGATTCCCTTTTGTACACATGTGTGAGGGTCGGCATCGTGATTGAGGGCCATGTTCGGAGATAAACTAATAATATCGATTGAATAATATTTTAATTTTATTCTAATTTAGATTTGAGGTTTAAATAATACTTTTATTAATTCATAAATCTTTATGCTCCTAATATAATAAATTCATAAAGCTTTAACTTTACTCTTTCTTATAACAAAGGTTCAGTTGAATTTTTGAAAAGTTTGTATGAAGAGGAGATAAGCTTATTCTAATTAAAAAAAACTAATAGTTGATTGATACTGTGTTTCAAAAATAATGTTCGAATTTTTTTAAATTTTAATAAAAAATTTCAAAATAAATAATAATATTATTTTAATAAAAAATTAAAATTTAAAATTTTAAAAAAAAGAAAAAAAAATGATGGGAGGCAAAGGAATTCCAACATGGCGGACAAGACATCCTTGGCAAATAGAAATCTCACGTTGTCATTCATCTGTCACTCCTACCTCACTCCATCCATACTTCCACTTCCCTGACGTAGTGAGACCCAACTGAGGCCTGAGCCTTCACACGTGTTCGATAGAATATTAAAGTATGCCCTATATATATTTATTTATTTATCAGGGTGGCATAATAATTTGATTGGAAAACAGCTCAAAAGTTGGAACCCAATTTACTTTTATATACTTTGATTTTAACAAATTATATTTTGATATTAAATTTATTTTTCTTATTTCTCATTCATATTTTTTTTATAAGAGAGATGAAAATCTCAATTATATATTATTTATTTAACTTGGATTCAAATCTGACTTAATTAATCAATATATTTTCATAATCTCAATAGTTTTAGTTTACAAAAATTCATTTTTTTAATAAAAAAATTATCTAATAATACATTATTATAAATTATGCTAAAATTTAAATCCAATTAATCCAATCTAAAGATCTAATATGATTCAATGAAATTAGTTAATTAATTAGTACCTTGATCACTATTTTGTGCATAAAATTGCTTACATGCTAAATTAATTTTTTTTTTTGGAATGTAGATATCCGGATCAATTTACACGTACCTCGACTAATCCCAGAGATTTTGAAGTTAAAAACCAGTTAAAATCTCCAGTGACCCTGATTGATGTGAGACTTGAACTATCTAAAATTGCTTACATGCTAAATTAATTAATATCTCTTATTGGCATCTTGATTTTAAACATAAAATCTTAATTTTGAGAAGATTACTTCATGATCCAGAGGATGATCGACTAAAAACACATTGGAGTAAAATGGACATGAAGATATGCTAGAGGGTCAATGTGGTCATATAAATAATGGTTGCAAGAAAACCAAAAGACCATTGATATTTTGGACACGTGCTTTGGGGGTTCCACTGTCAATATGAACAGAGCAAACAAAACAAAGGTTGTGAGAGAGGAAGAGTAAAGTGAAATTTGAAAAAGGCCTCATGCTTTTAAGGGTTTTTATTCCTAACACAGGTTGGTGCCATTGAAAAGCTTAAACCCCACATTTCCATATTCAATATTATTGTTTTTTTTTCTTTTTACTTTTTTAATTCAGATCTTCATAGACAGACATGTAACAAGCAAGTTCATGGTGAAACTAAGTTGAAGGTTTCAACTTCAAGATTTGTATGTTAATGGTATTCATTCAGCACTTAAAAAAATACAAAAGATGGGTTCTTTTTGTTTTTTTGAAATAATAACGAAAATATTTGCTATTTGTGGTTACGTTTGTATATATTCTTGGGTTGCTATAGTTGAAGTACTTTAGTTTCCACTGTCCACAAAGAATAGATTCTCGATGTCTTTGCATTGCTACCTTGAAGTCTTTGTCAGCTCATTTTTTGCATCTACCTGCTAATTTGATCCGTGTGGATTCGTTGTTCATGAAAGGCTGCTCTTTTTTTTTTGTCACTTTCTCTATCTTTCTTTTTCTTCTTTTCTAGGGTGCCTTTCACTTCCTGGTAGTTTCTTTGTGGAAGGTTTGAGGCAGTGTATAACTCGTGTAAGTAAGAGGTGCTGATATGGATTAGTGGGTTATATTCCATTTTCACCCTCTTATTTGGTTATAAATAGTGGTGTGGTCAATTTTGATTTTATTCATTGCAGGAACTCAAGAGCTCAGCTTGAACATTCTTAAAAAATCCTGCTCAGTTTAAGTTTGTTTGGTGGAATACAATGAGCTACAATACCTCCGCTGTAGGATCTGGTTAGTCTTTTTTTCCGTTCTTGTTTATGGTTTGCGTGTGTGTGTGAGAGAGAGAGAGGGTTGTGTGGCCTTTAGGTATCTCTTGAACTCTTAAATTTTAACATTTCAGGCAGTAGGAATACTACAAGAACATTTGAGTTTGGAAGGACCCATGTGGTGAGGCCTAAAGAAAAGCACCAAGCCACTATAGTTTGGTTGCATGGCCTTGGTGATAAGGGCTCAAGGTGATAATGCTTGCTTTATTCCGCTGAACTGGTGCTTTTATTGCTGTTTCTCTCTCTCTTATTGGTTTCCATATGAAACTTTTTTAGCTGAAGAACTTGCTTTTCATGCTGGTTTATTGATGCAACTGGAAGTTGATAGTTTCTTATCAGAAGCAACTTGAATAATTGTCTATTTCTGAATTGTGGATTGTATGAATGTGCATGGAATGACAGCTATCAAGATTAGGACCACCAGCTCTTTTCATAGCATCTAGCAATATCAATAAGTGTGATCCTGCTTTACAAACAACACTTGGTGAAATTCTAATCTCTTTATCTTGAGCATGTCCTATATGTGAATGGACTTGTTTTCCTCCTACAAAACCAGAGAGAGAGAGAGAGAGAGAGAGAGAGAGAGAGAGAGAGAGAGAGAGAGAGAGAGAGAGAGTTCTGGAATGTCAATATCTTGTCCTGTCCTGCTGGAAATTTTTGGCTTTTGATTAACTTCTTGAACTCTGTGTCCTTTTCCACAAGATTCTTATCATGATTGATTTGTTGGAGAGGGAAATTGTGCATGAATTGTTTAAAAATGATTAGTTTGTCTTTTCCTTCCATCTCCTCCATTGATCTAAGCTCAAAGCCATAAGTGGATATTCCAAGGCTTAGAATAGGGGACCACTCCTACACTAGCTTGTCCTTTCAATTGGCTAAGAAATTATATTACTAATGATATAATAATGTTAATCATTTAATTGTCCATTTTTTAGAATATGGTTAGGGAAAATCAAGTGTGAGATTGATAATGTCATATAATATGACCTATACTATTAACATTATTGCTGAGGTCCGGAGCTCAACTTTGGGGGTGGTCCCTAAATGTTGGAAGGTACTTCCCAAGTTATAATAAGATGCCTTCAAACTTCTTGAAGAGTTGTAATGACCCCTTTGCAATTGGGTTTTGATGTGTCGTTGAGGGAGTTTGGAGAGTACCTTATGGTGATTGAATGAATTTCCCCCTTTTGCGCTTTGTTTTGCAGCTGGTCCCAGCTCTTGGAAACCCTTCCTCTTCCAAATGTAAGTATAATTATTATAATAAGTTGCTACACAGCTTCTACTTGTACACATACAACATGCATCGCTATATGCCTTAATTCTTCCATGTTCTGAAAAATATATTTTTAGCAGATGAAAATAACTTTATCATATGGTCCCGTTTGAATTTGACTTGGCAGATTAAATGGATATGCCCAACTGCTCCGACCAGGCCAGTAGCAATTTTTGGTGGATTTCCATGCACTGCTTGTAAGAACTACTTTGTGGATTTCTTTTCTTCCAGTTCACAAAATTTAAATGGCCACAAGCTCTATTACTTGTCTTGAGCTAACCTTGCATGAAACCAACCTGCAACTGTTTTTATGCACCCTGTCAAAATAAAAGTCTTCATTCATGTCTTCCTATAGTGCCAGTAGAGAAGATGGTCTGAATAGTTTATGTATCTCATTTCAGGGTTTGATGCGGGGGATATTTCGGAAGATGCCCCAGATGATTTGGAGGGGCTAGATGCTTCAGCAGCACATGTTGCAAATCTTTTATCGACTGAGCCTGCTGATAGTAAGTAGCTTTTAAGTACTATTTAGCACTTGTCCTGGACTTGAGGGCTATTCATGGTCGTAAACTTAGAGCAGCTTCACTAGATCAAATTGGTTAAAATGTATTTCTCCAATACGAAGCTTGAACCAAGGGTATACTTGAGAATATGCTGCAAACTCTTCCACTGTTGTTCTCTACTTTGGCTGTCTACGTCTCCTAAGGAGAGCGAAGAAGCTTTACCTATCTTTCTTACACTGACAGTCTCACTATGAACTTTTTAAAACCCTAGTGAGCTATTTATTTATAGATTTGTTTTCTGCTGTTTTTTTGGGTGCGGGCGGTTTTCAGTTTTGTCATCTGAGTGTGCTTCAAGATTTGACCAAAAGACCTCACTGTTATCCTTATACAATCATCGTGATATCACAATTTGCAAATATTCTTATAAGGCAATAAACTTAATTGTGCATCCATGAAGTTTTTGGTTTATTAATCCTGTTTGCATGTGGATTTGCCATGCATCGCCAGAAAAGGCTGTCAGGTGCATTTTGAAATGTGCCTCACTTATTTAGTTGTATTTCTAGTCAGATTTGATAAGGTATGGACACACTACTTCGAACGAGGTAGGAGAGGTTGGCTTGCATGTAAATGAAAGCATGTTTTCTTAAGTTGCTAGGAAATATGGGTGTCCATATTGATATGCCTGTTTCCTCTTAACTTCACTTCTTTTAGCATGTCAATATTGAATTACTGCACCTTCAAGTAGCTCAGTAAGTAACTGGTGTTTTCATAATTGTTTTTCAGTCAAACTTGGTGTAGGTGGCTTCAGTATGGGAGCTGCAACCACCCTCTACTCTGCCACATGCCACATTTTAGGGCAATATGGGAATGGAAACCTGTACCCAGTGAACTTAAGTGCAATTGTTGGTCTGAGTGGCTGGCTTCCATGTTCAAGGTTTGGTTTCAGAGTTCTGACATGTGAACAGACATAGACACCTTGACCATGATTAGACACATGATAAAACATGAAATACACGTGTTGGTTAAGCAAATTTTTCAGAAAACCATTTCTTGTCTCGCAGGACCTTGAGGAACCGGATGGAAAGATCAGATGAAGCTGCAAGACGTGCAGCATCCTTGCCCATCTTGCTCTGCCATGGCTCAGGTATTGGCCTTCATCCCTCAGGCCACAAGTTTGAATGCATTCAATTTTCAATAAGGATACCTTCATTGAGAAGCAGATTGAAAGACAAACAAATTTTGCCATCTGCATTTCTAATAACTTTGGTAGAACATCATATTTGCATGTACAGAAAATTTGATTATTTTCACGAATGTAATTGGCTTGCAAACGCTTTATAACCAATTAATCATGGGTAGATCATTTACATGAAGCAAAATTTTCTGATACTCTTGAGAATACTTGAGATGGACAAACAAGATAATATTGTATGCAGCTCCAAAGAAGTGAACTCACTGTTCTCTAGGCTTTTTAACTGCTGAAAGGTCCTTTATAGCCACATTTACCGAGCTAAACAGAGTTCATATCTTACTTTCTGTTTGCAGGTGATGACGTGGTTGCACATAAACATGGAGAGAAATCAGCACAAGCATTAAGTTCTGCTGGATTCCGAAATCTTATGTTTAGAAGCTATAATGGGTATATCTATCTCCCACTAGACATAGCATATCCAACCATAAAAAACATTTTGTTACTGGCACCAATGATAATAATAATAAAAATCTCTTCTTCCATGCAGGCTTGGCCATTACACAATCCCTGAAGAGATGGATGAAGTTTGTAACTGGCTAATCACTAGGTTAGGTCTCGACGGGCCACGGTCTTGAAAAGAAACTATCAAGGAGCAAGGGCATGCAAGGGTTACAGAGAAGCAAGGGCATGCAGGGTTACAGAGAATATATAATGGATAGGAAAGGCATTCCAGAACGTATGCATGGTGTGGGGTATATGGTATAGCTCATGGTTTAATTCATTATGTCATTTTCTTAAATAAGCTCTTTTTGTCTGTTGATTATCTTTTTTGTTTGGGTTTACTATCATATTCTGATGGCTAGCAAGGGTGTTTTAGTATTTTTGTTTTTTTTTGGCATCTAGAGAGTTAAAAGGGGAACATGGATGGTTCTTTCTTGCTCTGAATCCAAGAAATTATATGAGCTATTTGACTGAGAATAATGTATCTGTGTGGTTACCAGCATTAGATGAGTTTCAGGGACAAAATAAGAGCTAGATATGGGTTTGGCTTCTCTCCCTTTCCTGATGTATTGTTATGATCTTATCAAGAAGGCATTTACAGTGTCAAAGCCAGATAAAGTTTCTTAATCAAATGTTAAATAAATGGTTTTCCAGTTTTCCTCCAGCAAAAGCCAGTCCTGTGCGCGTGTGTTTATATATATATACACACACACGCACACACCCCCACACACGGGGAAAGGGCAGCTCGGAATAGAGGCTCGCTATTAGGTTTCGGGTTTCAAAGGGAATCAGGAATTGACCAGTCTTGACAATAACTGCATCAATTATCATGCTTTGGGCTTTGAGTAAATTCCCATGGCATGCTTGATAGAGCACAAAGGCTCACGAATTCAATAGATGTCAATTTTGTTTCTGTTGGCGTTTTTTTTTATTGGTATAAAATATTTTAATTTTGGAGTATTTTGACATGTTATTTCGAGATTGTATTATTTATATATAATTAATTAATTAATTAATTATATGAAGGAAAAAAAATTAATTTAATAAACATAATTAAAATTCAAGATAAATTAACTTTAAATTATACAATACAAACACAAAGTAAAATAAATATAATCTTAAAATTAGAAATATCTCTAAAATTTTAAAATATTGCGAAAGGAAAATATTTTTAAATAAAAAAAATATAAATTAAACATTTTTTATATCATTAATATAGTATTATTGAAATATAATATTATTGTCAAGTCCATGTCCTCCAGATCTTTTACCTTCATGAATTTCAATTTCCTATGAGTTTAAATTTTAAGTTGTCTTGGCGTGTCACATCGCAGCACGTTCACTGTACCCCCAACATGATTCAAACGGCATCGTCTCCTCGATCGATTGGTCCAGATGACAACCTCTGTTTCGAGAAGGGCATCCATTCGAGTACGTCCCTTGTCAGTTGGCGTATAACAACGTAGCACGTCCCTTTCGAGTTTTTCTCTGGCTTTTCATCGGGGA
Organism: Salix arbutifolia; assembly: GCA_025169955.1. Taxonomy (NCBI): domain Eukaryota; kingdom Viridiplantae; phylum Streptophyta; class Magnoliopsida; order Malpighiales; family Salicaceae; genus Salix; species Salix arbutifolia. Next base: position 18,612,871 of record CM045907.1, read on the forward strand.
ATTATTGGAAGGCTCCCACATCACATTATGCTCTGTTTGGAATTACGTTGCAATTAGCTATTCTAAAAAAATTGAATTTTTTATTTTATTTTAAAAACTGGTGGTTTAATATTTTTAGATCATTTTAATGTGTTGATGTCAAAAATAATTTTTAAAAAATACAAAAACATCATTTTGATGTATTTCGACACGAAAAACACTTTGAAAAGCTACCGCAATCGCATTTACAAACAGGAAATCCACTTTTTTTTTTCTGGAGGTAATAGCGAGAGATAGTGTAGGGATCAATTGATCAAAATATGGCAACCTTAGAGAAGCAAGTGATGGTGGTTGGGATTGATGATAGCGAACACAGCACATACGCTTTAGAGTGGACTTTGGATCACTTCTTCACTCCCTCTCTGGTTCCAACTCCCTTTTCAAGCTAGTTGTTGTCTATGCCAAACCTTCTGCTTCCTCGGCCGTCGGTCTTGCTGAGGACTGAGGACTGAGGACTGAGGAAGAGGAATCCAAGCTTGATGATATTTATCGATTGAGATTTATCGAGGTGAGGACCGAGGAAGAGAAGTACTGGGAATTTGAGTTTTTGACTGAAATTGATTTGGGGGAATGGAATGGAGATTATTAGTACAAAACATTTTGACTAAAATGAAATGAGATTGATAACCTAATCCAACTTGCCCGGACAGATAAAAACTCTGAAAAGGCTATGCAAGTTTGCAACTCTAAGCATGCATGCAAGTGAATCAATCGATCATCCAAAATAAAGTTTTTGTAGCAATACCGACGGTCAAGTTCAAAACTACTGTGCCGTCCAATTATGATGTGACGATTTTTACCACGAGGAGAGCAGGAAGCAGTCAAAATGACTTGATACGATTGGACACTAGAAAAATCACAGTGAACTCATTCAACATGGGGTCAAAGAGAATGTATATTTTGTTTTTTCACTGATCAACAAGGACAACCTTTAGTACTATCCACCAACCGTTAATGACATCCATCGACAATAGACACATCTAATTGCATACTAGGGACATACGAAATGGACATGGAATACGAGCGGATCAAAAATACCAAAAAGACTGCATATGATGATGCTTGGCCACATCTCTAGCATGAGTTCACGTATATTCCGAACATGTAGTCACTCGAAATACCTACTTAAGCAAGACTGACAATCAAGTATTTAACTTATCAATTGAGAACCATATGAGGTCCTTGTCCGAACCTGGCGCAAAACCAAAACCTCGGAACACAGCTGCGTATGTACTTTCCTGGAATGAAGTCTATCCAACACCACTGCAATACAAAGGAGCACATTGATCAATCAAGGATAAGATTATATATCAATAGCGTTTTAGCAAATGGCAAGAAACATGAGTAAAACTCACCTAAAGTGACAAATGTCTATATTTCTAGCATTTCTTTCGGGTGCAATCTTTGGAATCGAGACAAGGAGTGAGGGGCGGGAAAGAAGGCACAGATTTCAAAATGAACTTGCGCCCACTTTTCAAGCCTGCTGAAGAGCTCGATTGAAACTCTCGAATTTGGGGGGGAGAGACTCGCTTTTTATTAGGAGAGCTTGATTTAACAGATGTGATAGGGGCAGAAGAATCCTTTAATATTTCGGGTGTGTCGTCTTCCAGAATGTCACAAAGCCCACAATCAGAGTCCTGTGCTTGATTTTTTGTCTCACCTAACCGAGTCATTGGGGTAATTGGTGAACTACGCCAACAAAGAGAACTGCCAGATGAGAGACGAGCACTCCCAGGATACACCTGAGGTTGTGAAACATTTGCCTTGTCCTGCGTTTTAGACGAAGCCGAAGAAGCCGTCATGATCGAGGAAGGATTTAGCAGTGGAGTATGATCAGAGAAATCGGCAAGCCCATCGAATTGTGGTGAGAATTGGCCCGTTATTTCAGTACTGTTATAATCTAGTTCCTGACCAAGGATAGCCATGTCCAGGGTTTTACTTGTATTTGGAAGCATATCATTGCCGTGTGAATTGCTTGGAGAACTTGAGGATTTTGCATAAGATGGCAGCATGGAAAAATCAGACTCGGACGATAAGACATACCTACCAGGAAGGAGTCGGGATTTTGGTGTATCTTTTCCATGGCTAAGAAAAAAGAACAATTAGCTATTAAAACAACCTGGAATAAAAGATTCTAATCTCTCCAGAACAAATACATCTTCATCAAAGAAATAATACCTTAAGTACTCAAATGATGGTGTTGGTGGTGTGAGGCTGCGCAGATCATATAGCTCAGCATGTAAAAATTTATTGCTCGCAACCATTTTCAATTTCTCACCAGCCATGCCTTCTAAATTTTCTTCATAAGCTCTTTTGCTTACTATTTCTTGAGTCATAGCATATTCTGTATATACATAGAGAAAAATCATTCATCATTCCACCGGTAGAATAGTGATTTTCACCACTTCTATTTTTGGTGCATCCAAACATTCTGTTTCTCCGTGACACAAAATATCTTTGGCCACAATAACAAAGAATTTATAAAACTTTCCAGATGTTATGTTGTCATTAGATTTAATCTCTTATAAAGCTGGGAGGAGAATCTACAAAGGCTAAGACTTGAATTTTCAATTATTTTTTGGATTCAAACCACAAACACACCAAATTGAGCAAAATCTTATCATAATTTATTATAAATGATGTCAGCTAAAGAGCTGAGGCAAAATTTTATTTCTGCATAATTTCTCACCTTCTTTCCTACCATGGATATTTCTGCACCCTTCACATCGACAAGCATTGGAGCATCCGACATTAGCCTTTTAAAGTTTAAACATGAAAGGATAGAAAGTTAGAAATATTGAGAAATGAATAATTGTGACAAAGGTGATTACAAATTCAGATATTAACAAAATACTGCACCTGATAGCATTCACAATACTTTTTCACACACATTGATTTTTTGCAATTGCATCCTGTCTTATGTTTCCCTGAGTAGGGTGTAAACAGGCCTAAATCTTCCTGTGAAAATGCTAACATGATCACCAAATTCCCAGTCAAAAAGAAATTGATAATAAACCAAAAAAGAGGGTTTGGTACCGCATCAATTGCTTGAAACTCAGTCACATGCTGTACAATCTTCGGAGCGAAAGCAAGTGGATTACGTGATTCGATTTGTTGTCGTGTTTCAAGAACAGTTTCGTCATATTCAGGCCTGTTAAAGCACCCCTGGCAAGCACAAGTTCCAGCACAGTAGATTCCGGCTGCAAAACAATCACAGTATCTGACCAAATAGGAGGAGAAAGTTATTTTTTTATATATAAATTTAAATAAATTACAAATATGTGAATATGACTACCAAGAAAACTTGAAATCACTCACAGTTTCAAACATTTAGTCTTCCTACAGTTGCAACGTTTGCAATCATCACCAACAGTGCTTGATGCTTTCTTCCTGGAGATCATAAGAAGTTCAGTGGTGTACTTATTTTGGAGAGCAAACTAAACGCGCACGAGCGCGCGCGCAGAAAGAGAGAGAGATAGAACAAAAGTTTACGATGAAAATTATCACATAAACATGCCTTTTCTTCTTGGGGCTTGATGGGCTCCAGTCAAAATTGCCAGCGTGCTCTGAACTAAATCTCCTTTTATTGTGTGGGGTTACCTGCTCTGGTGGCTGCAAGTTATTGAAAAATTCCATGTTGTGAAAAGACTCAGAAGTGGTAGGGCTTGTAGCAAGCGAAGCCTTAGTTTGGAGCACCCTATCTCCCGCAGTTAATGAGACTCTCTCAACTAAATTTAATAGTTTGGAGCAACTAATTTTGTTCTCCACTAAATGGTGGCTCATGGTAGGTTTTGATGCACTGCTTCCCATTCGCAAAGTGTTGACAATGCTATTGAGATGCAAGCCAATACCTGAAGGCTTGGAAACCGCTAAGGGAGACTTTCCACTTATATCAGCGGAAAATATAGCAGTCATAGTTTGCTCCTTGTAGGGAGAGATAGTTAGCTCCACCTGAGATGAATCCAAAATCTCCAACTCTGTACTGGAAGCAGGTGATATTGAACCAAATAAATTGATTGCTGGTGTTGGAGGATAGGTACCATCCATTATAGTTTCCTGTTGAGCTTGTTCAAACTGAAGGCAGCGTCTACTCATGCCACGCTGGATCTGACTGACCTACATTTAAATTGCAATTACACTACTCGAGAAAGAAAATCCTACTAAATTTTGATTACAGAAGAAATAATTAGGGCTACTAGTTTCATGATAATATGTGAAAGTGCACAACCGACTTGCTTTAAAGTGACATGACCCCAATTACATAAACCATGTTTGTATCATGCAAGAATAGATTAAGATATCCATAGAAAAGTCATCGTATGGACTCGCATGAGGAGAAGAATAGCACACAGCAAATCCAAAACCTTGAATGGGATAGATTATCTGTAGAAAAGTTTTTCTTCCACGCGCACTTCAAAAACACAAGAAGAATCACACGATTTTCCCTTATCAGCCTTTTCCCCATCCACACTTATCACTCCTCATATGTTGGACAATGGCAAGCTCCATGAATTTTACTTATTCCTATTAAACAGGAGAGGCACAACAGGCTAGAACGTGATTCATAAGAACTTTGTAATTAGGATAGTGTGCAGTTCCTAAATTCATGATTAGGAAGCACCACCAAAATAAAGCCCGCTACTGATAACAATTGTTCATTATTAATTCTTAGTGGCTATGAATTTAACTGACCATTGACATGAAGAAAAAAAATCTCATTTGAAATATGCATTATCTATCAGCATCTCTGCTCTTTCGAAATAAACTTGGAAGATGCATTTAAGATAAAACATTTTATACCTCTGAGCCATTATATGTTTTGAGTTGAATAGGTTCATGTGGATGAGCAACCTGAAAAGGTAGGAAGTAGTTGAGTGAAAAAGGTAAACCTTAAAAATTACAAGGCCAACATTCTCATCTTTTCACAACAGGGTCCACACGTCATATTCCTAGTTTCATAAAAGAAAATAAACTCTGTTATTACCTGAGCACCTGAAGTGTAGCATTGTTGCCTAGAAGCATGGTCTACAAGCAAGTCAGACCCAAAATTCGGGCAAACATGAGATGGCTGTTTGGCAATGCTTCCATCCTCTTTAATCTTTTCCATCTTAGTTTCACGTGTTGGCTGCTCCTTAGAATCCTCTCCATCTTGCTCAGGCCTGGCCTGAGACACCTCCCCTTTCGTCCCCTTATCATTAATGTCATCAGATTCTGCTATTTTCAAGTCTGTTAAATTACTTTCTGATGCCTGAAGAGCATCGTCAGATTTTTTCACGTTTGAGTTTACCAAATTAACAGAGTTTGCACAATCTGCATCCACAGGATCAGATAAGTAATCATCAACACAGCCTGAGGAGCTGCCAGGTTGGTCTTGTTCAGAGTTATTGACATTGTCGCTCTTTTGGGCATCAACAATCAGATTGCTAGTCAAACACGTGCTAGATTTCCCCATATCCTCCAGACCATCAACAGCTTTCTTGCTTCCATCATCAATCTTAGATGTTTCTGCCCCAGAGATCTGAGGATATTGAAACCTGGGAAAGCACAACACTAGTCATGTAAACAGTCTTCAAACCTTAATCCATGGCCTTTAAAACTGTAAGAACAGTGAAATCTAGAATCTCAAACCTTCGCAAGAGATATATTTGACGGTCTGATGCTGTATGTGGTGACTTGAAGACAAGTGGAGGAGAATTGATTCCTAGGAGTCCATGTGCTACATGTGCAGTGTTGACAGGCTTAATAGGCGACAGATTGCTTATGTAATTAGAAAATGGGGATTCCTGGAAACAGAGGAAACAAAGTACTCAGGATTCACAGCTTTCTTTTTTTCCCAATCGAGAACATCCACAATTCTTGATAACATACACTAGAAACTTTCTGGAGAACCCACCACTTTCATAACGTCAACAGCGCATCTAATGATAGCAAAGCAAAAATAAAACTAACAGATACCAGTTGAAGGGTATAGTTATTAAAATGGAGCAAGAGAAAATCAAAATCTTACACTTTCTACTAGTTGTGGTTCCAGAGGGAATTTCAACTCATTTACACACCACACAGCAAAAACAATAAGAGTAATACTAATAATTACAGCCTTCAGATGTATTTTCTCTTTGACTGGTTTTTATTAACACCTAATATATCAAGGAACCATAATCTCCACGCAGGTTCCATGCAACTTCATGTGCTTGAACAATACTAAATGCCCTAATTCAGAAACGAAAGCATGTTTGCAAAAAGCACATAATTCAATGCATCAAGCCAATAACCCCACCAATGCGACTTCAAAACCTTCTCCTACAACACAAAATCCTCATCACAAAATCTAAAATTCAGATTAACTAAATATCCTCAACTTCAATCATGGATTACTCAATTGGAATATTTTTTCCCAAGCTAACCACATATCTTCACCAGCAGGAAAAAGAAACACCCTTAAAAAACATTTTAAACAACGAAGCAACAGGTTAAAAAAACAATAAAAAAATGCAGCCCTTATTTTAAGCCCTTTCACGAAATTGAACTAAAATAAATCACAACCAGATCCTTAAAAAACACACAGATGCAATTAAACCAAACAAAATTCCTACAAAAAAAAAAACAACACTGAGATGGTCACACTGTATTAAGAAACCAACATGCATAAAAACAGTTAAGCAAAAAAAATGGAGTGAATTAATTAAGAATTAAGTTACTTGAACTGGAGGAGAATCTGATAAACTGACTGTGGCGGCGGTGGCGGAGATGGTGTTTGTGGTGGTGGTGGCTTTAGGAGAATCCATGAAATGAAACCCTAATTTTGATAGCCCTGGAAATCAATTGCAGCATTTTAGTTTTTTTTTTTAATCTGATCCTCTCAGGGTGAAACTGGAAGTAGAAAAACAAACTGTATTTACTTTTTTCCTATTTTTAATTTTGATTTTTTTCTGGGGGGGAAAACTAAAGATAAAAAGAAAAATAGAAGACGTAGGCTATTGACGCGGCTTTTAAAAACAGAGCGGGAAGTTTTTTTTACATGCCGTTTTGGGCCTCACTGGTCTGGGCTTGTTCTTATGGGCTCCATTTTCTATTTCACTGAAAAGGCAATGAAGCTCGATTTGACAAGTAGAGGACTTTCTCCTTCTCTTGAGTAATTGGGTTTTCATTTAAGAAAAAAACACCACTGAAACCATACAAGATCCTTTCATAAAAAATAAATATTTATCCATGAATCCCAACTTTAAAAAATGATAAAGAATAAGGTTAAAATTTTAAAGTGTTTTTTGTTAAAAAAATATATTAAAATAATATTTTTTTTATTTTTAAAAAAATATTTTTGATATCAACACATCAAAATAATTTAAAATAAAAAATAAAAAAAAATTATTTTTTTTCAAAAACGATTTTGAAATACCATGTTTTTTTATGCGAAGTCTCAAAAAACACATTTTGTGGCCCCAAGTAAATGAGTAAAACCATGACTATTCAGGATTCTTATAAAAAATTTATACTCTGACTTGAACTTGAAACCTATTATACAAATCATAAATTTTTTATCATTACATCAAGTCTCATGGAGACAAATGCCAAACACATTAAAAGTACAAGCGCCGATGGATGTATTTACCATAAACTAGAAGTTACCTGCCATGGTGGTGTATCTATTACAAATATTAACCAATAAGTATCAATTTTTTTTGGAAAAACAAGGATGGACCGCAATATCAAACAAAATTAATAATTGTTTTAGTGTTTTACGCATGATTTTCATGTATTAATGTATAATAATAATAATAATAATAATAATAATAAAATCTGATGCATATCACGTTCTTCCCTTTTCTAACCTAATTCCTAATTAATACCATGTAAAGTTCCTCCCTTTTATAACCTTTAAGTATATATAAGCACCCGAAGAACTTGAAATTGATTCCTATATCTCTAATTAAGTATCTATATATGAATGAGTGTGATTAAAATTGTTTTTAAAAATATTCATCAAAATAATATTTTTTTAATTTTTAATAAATTATTTTTAACATCATTTTTTAATTTAATTTATTTTAAAAATATATATATTTAAAACACCGTGATAAATAGAGCTTAATAGCACTGGAAGTTGTTGGATAGAAATTACCAAACACACTGCATGGATCATCGAGGGTTGATTCCTTGGGGACTGAAGTCTGATGGAGCAGAAGTAAAAAGATATTGGTGGAACAAAAGGCAAAAGAAAAGAGGAGACTTTTATCACTGTTGATGATACCACGTGCATCTCTACCGCCGCACGTGCATGCAAATCCTAGCACGCATCACGTACGTAGAGCATTTGCATTTTTACATTTAAATATTTGATTTTTTTGGAAACACAATTTCAAAAGCTGTCCCAAACAGCTTCTTAAATTTTTTTCATGATTTTTCCTCTTTTTTTATTCATATATTCATAGAAATGTTTTTACTTTCTTTCTCACGACCTAAATTGTATATCCGTGTCAATACCATTTCTTTTTTACGGGTATAGAGATATTTTCATGCCATTTTTTACATAATTAAAACTAAATTAACTATTTTAAACTAATTTAACATCGAATCATATCTATTTTTGAGTAATTATTTAAAATTAAATATCTATATATATTCTCTTATACACTATTATAGCTAGGACTCAAAATCAAATACGTAATTCCATTCATTCGTGTAAGAGGGACCAAGAGGAAAGGTTTAATGCACCTAATTGGTTGAGTTAAGAGGATATATTATTCTTTTTCTAGGTTTTGAATCTGAAATTTTCTAATACAAGTTTAAGATTTCATGTATGTGTTAGAAATGTAATTGAAGTTGCTTTTAAAAATGATTTTCGTTTATAAATACATTAAAATGATAGTTTTTATTTTAAAAAAATATTTTCGATATTATTGTATGAAAATAATCTAAAAATACTATAATTTTTTTAATTCCAAGTAAAAAATAATTTTTTTTTTAATTTTTATCAAAAACATTTATGAAACACAGAGTCAAACACCCGTCATGTAAAAATCAGGCCAATGCAAACGAGATATCTAAGTATGTGTTTGATATTATAGTAATTTTTATCGTCATATTTTAAAGAGTTAATTTAAAAAGAATTAAAAATTATAACTTCATTTGATTAAACAAATAGTTTCAAATCAAGATAAACACAGACGACCATGTTGAGCCACCAAAACAAAACCGAGCTAAGTTAATTGCGCGTGAAGTAAAAATATACAGGAGAGAAAAAGGGGATGCATCAATGATGTTTATGCATGGAATTACTGGAAAAAAGTGTATGTAAATTCTCGTGTCAGCATGGAATTCGCTGGCATCTTGTAATTGGAGAGATTAAAAGGAGAAAGTAAGGAAAGAGGGCAAGAATTTATACGTAAGGGAGCAATAGGGTTTGGTCATGGTCATGCATGGAGGCATTTCCCAAAGAGAATCGAATCCTCCTCCTTTTTTTGCTGCTTTTTCACAGTTTTTGCCACAGCCTTCTTTAACATCCCCCAAGAAAATGGTGGGTGTATTGCCTTACATTAACCCCAAGGGGTTAGCCTGGCGGTGGAGGGCTCAGGCTCGTGGGTGTGTTCCTCATGAAATCTTAGATTCGAATCTGCTCAGGTGTAAATAATTTTTTAGGGCCATCGGACTTAGACGAAGCCCTTGAATTAACCGTGGTGTACTTGTGGGAAACATGCTTGCCGAGGCCTTGTGCACCCCCGGGATTAATCAGGCCCAGCGGCCTGGATACCCGTGGTTAGCTTCGGCTTATCCAAAAAAAAAAATAAAGTATTGCCTTATATAGTGTTTCTATTTGGCTAGTGTTTGATATTGTATTTTAAAAATGTTTTTGAAAAAGATTAAAAAAATTTATTTATTTTTTATTTTAAATTAAATTATTTTGATATTTTTTTAAAAATATCATTGACTAAACTAATTATATCATATCAGTAATCTCTTTCTTTGAAGGGAGGAGAAAGAAATAGAATGGGCATCGGAGAAAATAATTCGAGAGATCGAGGATAGGGAATATGTAATAATATTAATTATGAGAAGCTTAGCAAAGGAAAATGACATTGAAAAAGCCGTTGCAGCAGTGAAGATGGAGAAAAAGAAAAGATGGTCAAAATCTGAAACCTCGAAGACTTCTCTTCCATCATCAGCTTCGACTCTCTTTATCGAAACCCTACCATTTAATTTCTTTTACTTTAATTTCGAACCTTACTCTCTCGATCACTTAATTAATCACATTTTCCCTTCGAACCTTCCTCAAATTCTACACGAAGAAGAAGAGATAAGACCTCCAGCCCTCTCTCTCTTTCTCTCTCTCCCTCTCTCTCTCTCTCTCTCCCTCTCTCTCCCTCTCTCTCCCTCTCTCTCTCTCCCTCCCCTTCATGCTGACCTAATTGGCAAATAATATGTTTTACTAGGAGATATCACAACTTAATTTCAATTGTAAGAGTGATTATATATACCAGGTTATGTTGGATTGATGTTCTTAAATATATAGAAGAGACAACGATGTATTTGATTGGAAAAAAAAGAAGTCAGAAATATAAAATAAGCTAATATTTTAATAACAGTTTTGAAATGATCAAGTTTTTATAATTTTAAATTAAAAGTATAAATAAACATCTTCTCTATTTATATTTCTTCCATCTTGATAAAGTAAACAAAAGCTAAGCTATATATAGAGCTTGTTTTAAACTATGAAGATGAACTTAACTAGAGTTAGTTCGAGGATGCTCGATGGCCATCAAATAATAATTAAAAAAAAGGAAAGAAACCTACGTACATCGATTGTAATTAGGAAAAAGCAAGCCTGATAAAATAAAACTAACATCGGATAGAACATATATATATATTAATTAACACATTGTAAGAGATTAGCCATCTCATTTTAAATATAATTAAGTAAAATTCGATTATAATTAGACTTCAAATGACAATTAGCTGGCTAATTATGTTCAAATGGTGTATAATCATAATTAGTTCAATTATTGGTATTAATTTAACGTTGTTTCCTGTAATAATCACAGCTGAAATCAATCAAAGCTTTCATATATATATACAACCACAATTCAGAAATGAATTGGGGTTTTGTGCCAGAACCCTTTTGACATATCTCCACAATTAAGTCCTAAGAAGTACAAAATAAAAGGAATATTCAAAATTGAAAAGGAAGCACCATTTTTCCTATATAGTGACTGCTGGCAAGCAGGTGGCTTCTCAAAGTATATTATTGAAAGCAGACATGACCTCCAAGATTGTTATTCTAAGATAAGATCATTAGGAGTGGGGTCTTCTCTCCAAGTTCTTCTTCTTTTTTTGACACACACAGGTAGAATATTCAATTTGTCTGGTACTAAGATGTGAATTTTGTTCCTCATTATCCAATCTGATGACTCACGAACTTGGGCCTTTCCCTGATCCCTCTACTCGCATGGATCCCTGCATTCTATTTGTAAGAAAAGGTTTTAATTTCCTTCGGTTCATTGTTTACAGGAATAAAAAGATTTTGGCTGGGCTATGCTGTGCTGACAGGTTACAATACATACTTTATGTGGGGACGAACACAGGGGCAGATGCAGGTCTAGAGAGTCCCATAAAATCCACAAAATCTTCAATTCCTTGATCTATATTCTGATTTGCATGCCAATAGGTATATGCCGCAGGCTACCTTGAAGCATCATATCAAGCACTGTGCTATATATTGCAATGTTTTCTTTCTTTCTGAAAGTTCAGTTATTTTCAGAATCATTTTAAAAATTTACTAAATTTCAAAATATATATATAAAAATAGATTTTTCTCTACAGTTTAAGAGAATCTGAGAAATCTGATTTTTATCTTTCCGCTATACAGGAAGCAAAGTGAAGAATACGAAAAAGAAAGCCTAACCCGCCTGCCTACCTCACCCATTATCGGGGTCTAAAACAAGTATATAAACAGCCTTAACCCCAATACATAAATCACAAGTTCCTTAAACTATCTATTGCTCTTTCAACTACTAGCTAGCTAGCTAGGTTACACTTCATCATTTCTGTACGTGGTGATTCTCCTTCTGCTTTCTCAAGGTAAGGCTCTTTGCCCATCTCTTAACTTGCATGTTGGTCACATTTTCTCTCCTGGTATTTGGATTCAAGATCCATGTAAACCATACTTTGCGTAGATTTTTTATCAGTACAAATATGTTTATGAAAATCTCATTGATGCTAGAGAAGGGAAGATGAGCAGACCAGGAGATTGGAATTGCAGGTCATGCCAGCACTTGAACTTTCAGAGAAGGGACTCATGCCAGCGTTGCGGTGATCCAAGGCCCGGAGAGAGAGATCACTACGGAAGTTTTGGTGGAAGATCTTCAGGGGGCTCATTCGGATTTACGGGCCCTGATGTTAGGCCTGGTGATTGGTATTGCACGGCTGACAACTGTGGAGCTCACAACTTTGCTAGTCGTTCAAGCTGCTTCAAGTGTGGCGTGTCCAAAGATGAATCCTCTGGTGGTGGACTTGATGCTGACATGTCACGGACGAGAGGTTATGGCTTCGGAGGAGGCGGAGGCGGAGGCAGTGGCTCTAGCCGTAATTGGAAATCCGGAGACTGGATTTGCACCAGGTTGATGCATATTAGTCTTTTTGTACCTTTCAAATCTGAAAAACACTTCATTTGACACCCTATCCCCCCCTTCATATTCTTAACTTAAATTTCACAGGCCCGGTTGCAACGAGCACAACTTTGCTAGCAGGACTGAATGCTATAGATGCAATGCACCCAGAGAATCTAGCAGCAACAAGTCTTCGTATTAATCGTCGAATTCGATAGCATTTTTGTGTAAGGATTTGCATGCACTTTCGAAAACAGCCCGATATATGCATGTGTTATTACAAATTTCAGTTTTATTCAGCTAACACATACTTTGCTGTTCATGATCCAAATTCCAGGCACTGCAGTGCTGCAAGGAGGGAATTAACGAAGAAGGTTCATGAGAAACCTGGGATCAATCGATCCTTTCGCTCTTAATTACCTCTATTTTTGTTCTTTTGGGTAGCTGTCTTATGCTGACGAGCTTTAGAAGGATCATGGGAGTGAAATTAAATTCAAGGAGATCGAGCTATATCAGTAGCTAGTAATTTGTCAGGTTTCTTAAATATAGACATGCAGTTCTGTACTTGGTATCAGTTATGTTATTGTGTTTTGAGACAGGTTTAAGCCCTTGTCGTTCAGTCTAAGGTGTGCTTAATTTAGCTAAATTAATTATGAAACCCCTCTCCTTGTTAATATTAGATACTATTTTTTTTTCTGGGGCAATGTTCTAGATATAAGGTTTACAAGACTGCTTTTCCTTACAGTGGTCCAAGGAATATTTGACTTAAAAATTACTGTAAATTAATTAATCACCATTCTCCATATCTCTACAAAAGCAATTAAAAGGAGTTGTTTCATGGACCACAGAGGGATCTTTTTGGTTAAACCAATGCAAGAAATTAATTAATGGATTTAATTTTGGATTAAATGGATTTAAATTGACTATTTAGTTTAGCATCGAACATATCTTTCAAACAATGAAAGATAATATGCCACTATAACACTTGATCAGGAGAATTGGATGCGAATAGCTTCAAGATTATATACCTAGGATGCTAAACTAAAATCTAATTAAGTTTAAATAATCTTCAAGAATGATATCTTCTTACCTAGAATATTAGTATCAATTCAGTAATTTATAAATTTAAAACTTGACGCGAGTTGAATTTGATTTGATTTATTTAAAAATTTGTTTTTGTCAGATCTAGATAATTAATGTTGTTCCTCAAGTATGGCCTCTCCTAAGAAACACGACTGTCGTTTTAGCAAAATGAAAATGGATCGTACATTCTATGAGTTGGAGACATAAAATAAATAAATGATCAAAGTTCATTCGCAATTTATCTCAAAGGTATCAAGGAATTATCTCAATTGAAAGATTAAACTGTCAGGTGAAACATCAGAATATATTTTATATTATTTTCTAATAAAAAAACATAGATCATTGACTAATTTATGTTCTCGTTGCTCTAATACTCTTATATTCTTATATAAACCCTAAACTTACCTCCGCACATGTGATTATTGTCAAACACATGTTTACGGAGGAAAATGTTGATGAATTATAGATTGATCACACCTTAACGAGTTCAAAGATCTTATTTAATTTGTAAAAAAGAAAAAAAAAGGAAAAATCACTTATCACTCTTGTGCTTGGAAACAATGGAAAGGCAAGGCATTTATGATATACTAAGAGGCAGCCCTACTATATATATATATATATATATATATATATATATATATATATATATATATATATATATCGACTTTATGTGCTTTAATATTTAACGGATAGGGTTAGCTTTGTGTAATCTAATGAACTTCCAATCTCATCAGCACTTGGGTGAAAATATTTAAAAGTATATTTCACATAGGATTCCAAAGCTTAGCTTTGATTCCAAAGCTTTTAAGGCTAACCTTTCATGGGTTCCCTCATTGACCTCTTGGGTATACGTACGTTTAACATGAAAAAAACAGCTTTTGGTCTGTTTAGGATAGCTGTTGCTGTAGCTTTTCAAAATGTTTTTCGTGCCGAAATATATCAAAATGAAGTTTTTTTATTTTTTAAAAATTATTTTTGGCATCAGCACATCAAAATGATCTAAAAATACCAAAAAATATTTATTTAAAATAGAAAAAAATAAAATTTTTTGAAACACACTTGTGTTCCAAACAGCTTCAAATATTGATTGGTCAAAAAGCAACCACAGATTTATTAGTGTCTGCTACTACACTCCATTCTATAGCTTTTAGCGAGATTCTTTGTTTCACTTTAAGCCTGGCTTTGTGTTCCTCCATTTGCTTTGTCGTTGATGTTAGTGAAGTCAAGTAATTGCCCACTTAATCATATAACCCTAATTAATGTTAAAAAATAATATAAATTATATTTTAAAATTTCATTTAATATTTTAATTTTTTAAATGAGATGATTTTTTAACATGATATCAGAGTCTTGTTGATCTAGCGGTCACGAGTTCGAATTTCACCACCTCATTCTATTTGATAAAAATCAAGTACAAGCTAGTGTAAATCTGAACAAATTTCAAGTCTAAAAAGCTTTTACTTGAAGGGTTACGTTAAAGAATAATATAAATCATATTTTAAGATTTAATCTAACAATTTAAATTTTTAAATGGAATAGTTACTTGAGAATTCATGTCCATGATGGGGTAGCAATGCCCTAAGTTTTCGCCGCGCTGCCATGATTGCATGCCCGCATTTTCTTCCGAGGAAGGTTTGGCGGTATAGTTCTTCAGTTCAGCAAACATTCATTTCTAGCGAAGACGATGAAGATATCTCTCTCTCTCTCTGAAGGATTACTGTGCTTTTTAGGCTTCGTTCATTTTGTTTAGATTGTTTTGCTGTCGTGGTTTTGCCCACTTCTATTTTTGTACACTTTAATTCATAGTTATAAAAACCCGTATAGATAATGGGTTAATTAACTGATTAACTTACAATAATATTATTTTAAAAAATAATTAAATCAAGTTTCATTTACATCTTAATCGGATCAGTGAATTAAATTATTGTATCAGCTAAGTTTGATCCAAGTTAACTTTTAATTGGCTTGTTTGAAGCCTAACTTGGACTATCGGCAAGTTAACCTGCCATGTATAAGTAATTGTGGGACCATGCTTGTCATTATATTATTTAATGCTTATAAAAAATAAAAATAAAAACAAAAACATTTAGGAAGTTGCAGTGTTTTTCTATGCTTTTTATGTTGACAAGGGCAGGACTTAAAGTGCTAGATCTACTTTCTTTCTAAAAAGATGAGTATACAAAGCTAAATTTTCTGATAAACCTACAGAAATTAGCCTCGGGGATGATTAGAAAGAGAAAGAGTAAATTCACAAAGGCTTGAAAGTAAATGATCATTTTATATTTTCTGATTACAAGAATGAGTAGATATAGAAGCAATGACATGATCAATTGGTGAATTGTATATATATATATATATATATATATATATATGATTAAAAAAAACTATAGATGATGGGGAGAAAATGGTAGATCTTGGAAAAAATCTTTAAATCTCAGGAGATTGATGAAGAATGAAATTCCACGATTGGCACGATGGACTATGATGTGCAATTCACAGCTAAACTATTGCATGGCATGTTTTGTTGGGTCTGTTGGAAATAAATTTACTAATGTAGCCACGAATGAACATTGTTGTTAGTGGTTTTCATATGTTGTTCATCATTTTGTCACTAATATAATTGATTTACAAATGGAAATAGGGTGTCAAATAAAACAAATCAGCCGGTAAACTCATAAGTAATTGTAATATAACTCTATTCCGTCGAAGAATAGCGAATCCCCTAAATTTCTCTAACTCTTAGAAATTTTCAAGTTCATTGGTAATTCCGCTTATAGTTTTCGACAAGTAAAATGAAAAGACAAATGGATGGGTGGTATTGCTCGTAAAAGAAGAGCACCAACATCTTTAATCATGATTTCTGAATGTCATTTGGGGCCCTAAAAGCTATGGAAAACTATATACAATGGAAGTGGATCAAAAGTTTATTTGGAAGTGCGATTGTGGTAATTTTTCAAAGTACTTTTCGTGCCGAAATACATCAAAATGATGTTTTTTTTATTTTTTTAAAATCATTTTTGACATCAGCACATCAAAATGATCTAAAAACACCAAAATATATTTATTTAAAATAAAAAAAATTTAAATTTTCGATAAATACCGGTTAGAACACACTCTCAAACAAGGCCAAGTAGAAGAGCTTAGATCTAATTATCAACACTGTGATGGTCAATGGAAGCAAAAACAAGAGAAGCTTTTATCCAATTCAAGGCGTGGGAATTAAAATCGATAAAAGCTTTTTTCCTTTTTCTAGCTTTTTTAAAACCAAGCATGCTCGAATCCTATTGAAGTTTTTCTCTTTCCTTCCTTCTACAAATCATATATTATTTTGGATACGAGGAAACTCCACCGTTGAAAAATATATTTTGTAGGGCTATTTGAGCGAATAGAATCCTGGTTGTTTCGGGTTTTTATAAAGAGTGCACGTCCTAACTCGAATTCAAAATTTATTATACAGATCACAAGTTTTTTATCATCACATCATGTGAGTTTGAGTGGGTTTCTAACCTTATGATTTCTTCCCCAGCCAACATGTATACAATGAGAAGAAAAAATGTGCCGAATTCCAAATAAGGAAACATAAAAAGAACTCAAATCAATCAAGATCATGGGCCTATACCTAATTCGTTCGGGGCATCATTGTTCTTTTTCGGCCCATGAAAAAATCGTGAGCCCGCTATTGTGGGCTTGTATAATAGATGGCCCGTATCTATCAATTTCTTTCATACAAGAAATCCGGATCAAAATCTTCAACAACGGCGATGTAGTTAAAAAAACAGCAACAGCAATTTTAGTTCAGGTTTCGCGCTTAAATCTTCTTCTCGATCCATTCAATTGTTTATTTACAGTGAATTTAGTGTTTCTTTATCGCATAATACTTCACAAATTGTTAGCAACTCGTTTTTGTGTGCTGGATTTGAGGTCTACAACTTGTTCGATAAAAATGTATGAAAGAAAGCTTCAGATTTAAACGAATTGACTTTGGAGATGAAATTGAAGACCTAGTTGTAAGAATCCGATATTTTATCAGTGAGTACTGTTAGGTTTCCTGCTGCGTGGTTTATTTATTATTAGATAGAGGAGGCTGTTGGCTAATGATGGCGTATAGACATGTACAGAAGTTTCTCATTGTTGCAAAGTGCTTTGAATCCAAGAGAAATGGAGTTGTCCGTTTGCGTTTGAGGCTTTTTCACTCATCAGGAGAACCCAAAGAAGAGGTTTTGCCTATTGAATGGTATGAGAAAGTGTTTCCAAAGATAACAGAATTGACCTGCCAGTTAAAACATGTGGATATGATTGATGGGAGGTTAGTGAATGTCAATGATAGGTCTGTCATTGTTGATGAGGATATTCAGAATAAGATGCATACTTTGAAGTCACTGGTAAGGTTTTTTGTTGGGTCCCCATCGGTTCAGCAAAAAGTTTCGGAAAATGTGAAGGGATTGTTAGTTGATGGAAAATGTAGAAACCCAGGTGCTAGTTTTAGTAAATCAAGTGAAAGAGAGCCAATGGTTGTGGATTCACTGAGTAAAGTTAGTAACTTTCTTAATGTATCAGCACAACAGAAGAAGGTAGTGCGTTTCACAATATGCCAACAGGTTACGCAGCATCGGATTTGGCGAGGTGCGCTGGAGGAGATACTAAATGACCTGAGATCAGAGATGGATTTACTGAATTATAATTGCTTAGGCAAAGGGGACAACATGGGGTATCAGATAGTTTCAAGCTGTTTAAAGTTCTTAAGTGATATGGACACTTTGTCCGATCATGACTCCACTTCGTGGATGAGGCTGGCACCTCCTAAACATGTTGGTTCTCCTCCTAATTGTGGTGGCTGGGAGGATGTTCTTGAGATGTTTCATGATCTCATTCAGTGTTTGAAAAGTGAAAAGTGGTCAGTTCATCATGTGGGGAAGCTTGAAGCCATGAAAGAAGGTTTGTCTCAAATCAAGGATGTGTCGATTGATAAAAGTCTTGGTTACAAGGAGGTTCGACATCAAGAAAGCCTGGTTCAGAAGAAGCTCTCTAACACATTGGGTCACTCTTCCCGCTGTTTGTTCACGCTTTTATTGTATTACCTTTATGGTCATGTTAGAGACATGGAGGTTGACATACGTGGTGGCATTTATGGTGATGGTGAGAATGCATTCCTCTTGAGCATGGGAAGGATATTGACTTCAGATGAGGAGGAGATGGTTTGGAGTGGGATGAAGCAGCTAGACAGGGCTCTTAGATTATTCAAGTTCGTATGGGAAATAGCAGGGATGAAGGGAGCTCTGGAGCTGCAGGGTCATCTATGGTGTGTTGGGGCCAAGGATAGGACACTCACATTTAGAGGAACCCTATTTTTTGTACATGGGATTAGTCTTTGATCATACTGGTCTCTCTCCAAATCAGTTCTAGAAGCTGTTTGGGACAGCTTTTGAAACTGCGTTTCTAAAAAATTCAATTTTTTTTTTCATTTTAAATGAATATGTTTTGGTGTTTTTAGATCATTTTGATGTGCTGATGTCAAAAATGATTTAAAAAAAATAAAAACACATCATTTTGATATATTTCAGCATGAAAAACATTTTAAAAAGCTACAGCAACAGCTGTCCCAAACAAGTCTAATCTTAATAATTTTATGATGGTTGCTAAAGCAGGAATGTTTGCCTTTCGCTGTGGTTATGGGGGACGCTATTGTCACCTTTTGGCTATTGCAATGATAACTCATCTTTTAATTTATAATTTCCTGTGATCTGAGGGTAATTTTTACAATTTGGATTCCAGGGATTTCAGAATTTTGCTTGTGAATATCAAGTCACCTTTGCCCATTATCAAATTGGAAAGCAAGCAAGTGTCCACTTTTTTGGTCATATAATCTTCAGCCTGCTCCGGCACTTTCTACACTCCCAAATTTTATCAAATGTCACCAAAGGGCTAGCCTGGCTAGTGCTTGCAATTTCATTCAGGTTCAGCGATAGGAATCGAGAAGAGATGCTAGCCCTCATTTGAAGAAAAAACTTTAAACCCTATAAATGCTTGGCATTTTAACGAGGAAGAATGAGAATTCTCCACTCTGCATGATTTGAGTTGAAATGGAGATCAGGAAAGCCTGAAATCTTAAAAGCAATGTGGGACCATACAGTAATACAAGTGATAAAACTTCCATTTCCGAGAACCATTTCCCCACTACATTCAAAAGAAGTTCAAATAAGGTTCTTGATCTGGGCTCTGGCTATAGAATCCTCAGTTTGGCGACCAACATATTTCCCAGTGAGATTTAATATCAGATCTATTGTAAGGTTTCAAAAATGCTTTTGGCAGAAACAGATAAAATTGAAGTGTGGCGGTGAAAGGAACATCATTTAAAATTGAAGCGTGAATCTCATTTCAGCTTAGATTTTGAAGAGCTCTGCAAAGGCTTTGCAATGGGCCGAGGCGAGGCACTTTTCACAACCTTCTTCATATCATACTTCACAGACGAGAAAGCACAGACCAGGGCAATCAACATTGTTGGGTAGACATATACAGCCTTAGCAGGATCTGTATTCACTGGCTTTCCCAGGATCCCTTCCTTGACAAGCCCCCAGATTATAAGAAGTGTTCCAAACATGCTCATCCTCCCAGGTTTTAGAATGCCAACAAGAGCTCCAGCCACAGAAAAGTAGCTTCCAGCAAGAACCTGGGACAGAACACGTAGATATGAAACACTGACCGATAAACACGAGCTTGTTGAAGACATAAAGAAAGCTCACAGGCACAGCCTGATGCCCATGAGAGTAAAATCATGCTCAAAACAGTATCTGAATAGGAATCTACAAGGAAAAGAATTTCCATAAACGCAAACACAAAGGAATAAATAGCATCGGCATCTTTTGATTACGAGCAAGCCATGGTGTCTGGGAGTAAGAATTTAGCGAGAACGGTTTTTACATGATAAAAATGAACCTAGGAGGAATTTAAGGACATAATTGAGCTTGCACATAACAATCAATCATTATACCTTGTTATTCACTAAAGATGAATTTGGAGTTCTGACAAAATTATCTGTCGCCCTATTCATTATCAATATGTAAACTCCTATCAAACACCTTAATCATTCAACAAGAAAACACTGATATACAAACTGCATGTTCTTAAAATTTCTGTAAGATTGATTGGTCTGCACAATTTATTGCCAAGAAGAAGTAATGTGTCTCCCTCTTCTTGTATAACACAAAAACAATAATAATTATTGAAAGAATACAGGAAGTTGAGAAGCAGAACCTCCAAGCGCTGAAGATCAGTTACTGCAGGTGCTTCCTTCGCGTCGGTCAAGTTATAGATATTCAACAGATTATCCCAGCTCGGAACAGTCATGTTCCTTACAAGCCCATTCAGGACGGCTCCAGGGTAGAGAAGAGCTTTCACTACAGGAACAGGAAAGATCTCACTAGCTATCAACTGGGAGGATGTCACATGGATTGGCGTAGAGCACATGCCTGATCTACATGGTATCCTACACAAAAAGATAATAAATAAATAAATACAAATTAAGCTAAAGTGGAGCACATAATTCTACATTCTCTTCCCCGATTGTATATTTAGACAAATAAATACTTTCGACACATCAATTCATCATATCAGTCCAGTCCTATCACGTCAATCCTTATGCCGGATTACGACTTCGAACACCAAGTTCACATTCTAACTATAGTTTCTCATATATATATATATATAAATCAATAAAGCTATATGTGTCACTGATTTAGGAGTTGTTTAGTACAGTGTTAGAAGTTTTTTTCCAGAAATTTATCAAAATAATATTTAAAAAAAAAAAATTAACAAACATATAGAAATAATTCAAAACACAGAAAAAAAAATGAAGCAGAAAATAATTCAAAACTTCTTAACATCGTGGTTGTATAGCGCTCCAGACACCCCCGGTAAAGTAATATAGGGTTGAATCCAACTTGAAATGGATTGGTCAACCCTCGTTTTGTAACCCAATTGGTTGATCGGAGAAGAAACCCATTAATCATCCCATTTAGTTTTCCCACTGATCTTAATCTCAACCTTCCCATGTTTTTCTCAACACAAAGTAAGCAAAGCGAAGCAGGAAATCCGAGTAAAACTATCTATTAAACTAAAGCTAATCTTGGAGTTAATAAACTGTTAATCTAATGGAAATTTATATGAAAGCAGTGGATCTTTAGAAAATGAAAGATTAGGAGGAATATATTTGAAAATCAAAACAAAACAGAGAGGTTGTAAGTACCTGAAAAGAGGGACCTGGAGAAAGATGAGGAAGAAATAGGTGCGGGCTGCGTATGATGTCAGAATGCTTACCCAACTCCTTTTCCTTCTCGCTGTTGTTGTTGCTGCCGGTGCTGCTGATGTCGCCATTATTGAGAGACTGTGTGTTGCAAGGTGAGAAAGGAGGGAGTGCCTGTGCCAGGAGACTAAAAAACAGCTCCAGCAGGGCCAATTGCCCATCAAATACTTTTTTTCTTCCTTTTTTACATTTTTGTATATGGTTAAGTTTTAAAAATATATTTGATTTTGAAAAATATTAAATTAATTTTTTAGTATTTTTATTTTTAATATGATAATATAAAAAACAACATAAATATCAAAAAATACTTTCAAAATTATTGAATTCATCTACTTATTATTATTTATAGATATTATGGAGAAATTGTTAGTTACCATACTCCTCTGTCCATTTTTATCAAGTAAGAATATGATTTTACATAAAATTACATTTTATTTTTATTTTCACTTCATTTCTTCCAACTAAGTGCCTGTTTGAGAGTCCGATTGCGGTAGTTTTTCAAAGTGTTTTTCGTGCTGAAATACATCAAAATGATTTAAAAACACCAAAATATATTCATTTAAAATGAAAAAAAATCAAATTTTCGGCAAACACCGATTGCAACGCACTCCCAAACGGGATATAAATATTTATAAAGTGAGACAATGGCTTTTATTTATATTTCCACTCGATCTCACTTATTATAACAAAATAAATGAATTGGATAGAAGATTTATTTATTTATATTTTTAAACTTTGAGACCAAAATAAATAGAAACTAATTAAATTTTTATTAATATATTTTTTTAAAGCAACTGTCATTTAGTTTTAGTTTTGATTAACACATAAATTAATACTAAATATACCATAGAGGGATTAGTGCTTAACCATAACATAAATTCTTACGAATCATTTTAGAGAATTTAATTATTAATTTCGCAAAAACCATATTCTCAAAAAACAGTAAAATCCATCCAAAGAAATAATGAAAATAAAATAAAAAAATCACTAAAACCCTGCGGGTGAATGAAACGACGCGTTTAGACCTTATCCCAGAGATATTTATTACAGATGTTAATCTGCTCTTTCGAGCAGAAAGGCTGCAAAAATGGCGTTCGCTCTGTCGTCTTCAAGCGCCTCAACAGCATTGCAAAGCTTAACATCTTTACACTCTAGTGATCGACTCCATATGAGGCCATCCAGTCTCCTTCTTTCACGTCACTTTCTTGCTACCTCCACTCTCGCCTTCTCTCGCCGTCGAAACCACAACTCCACAGTCACTTCCTCTTCAAAGAAAAAGAAGGTAAATGCATGTTTACAATAATAACTATTAATAGCTCTTGGTTTTCGCTTATAGTTATTATTACTGCAGCTCTGGCAGGTGCCCATGCTCTTTTTGTGCGTGTGTTTGTGCTCATGGTTAGATTTGTTGAGTAATTTGTTTAGGATATTATTAGTTAAGTTGAAAAGGAAAGAAGAACAAAAAAGAAAAGAAAAATTTGACGACACATTTGAGTAAAATTGTAATTTTTTGATATCTCATTTGAGTTTTTTCCACTTTATGATACATAATAACAAGATTGAAAGAAATGGGTCATGGTGAAAGTGTGTGTTTGGTTACTGGGAAAATTGGAGGCGAATAAGAGTAAAGGAAAGCGTTGTTTAATTTCTCTTGCAATTGAATAGAATTATTTACTGTTTCTTGAGAAAATCCAATGTTTATCTTTTAATCAATTCAATTGTATTTGTTCCGTTTCAGTGAGGTTAATTATTTCTCCCTTGTTAATTTTAGTATAAATCTTCACTTCACGAGATAGATAAATAATAAGGAGAGGTGAATTTTTGCATTTTTTATAACCTGTGAAGTTTTGAAAACCTTAAGTGATTTTTAGTGGAAAATCTTTTGTTTATTTTTGTGTTATTTATCAAAAATATTTTTTTTGCTTAGAAAAGTGTATCTAAGAAGGAAGTGAGGGAAGAAGATGAGATAGATGAAGATGCATTTGAGGCATTGTTTGGTATGTTAGAAGAAGACCTTAAAAGTGATGATTTGTCCATGGGTGATGGTGATGATGAAGATGGTGATTTAAGTGAAAAAGACCTTGAAAAGCTTCAACGTGAGCTAGAGGAGGCACTAGGAGTTGGTGGAGATGACGATGATGAGGTAGAAATGATTAGTTCAGTTGGATATGATGTTGAGGATGATGATGGTGAAGAGGAGGAGGAGGAGGAGGAAAGACCTGCGATGATTAAGAATTGGCAACTTCGGAGACTCGCACGAGTTTTAAAAATTGGGCGCCGCAAAACAGGGGTAAGTGTCTATACAGCGATGTGATTTTGACAAACTTCAAAATATAGCAGCAATTGTGAATATTTCTGGTTTATAAATCTATTTCTCTTTTGTTTGTAGATTAAAAGTCTTGCTGCAGAGCTTTGTCTTGATAGGGCTGTTGTTCTTGACTTGCTTCGCGACCCTCCTCCAAATCTTGTCATGATGAGTGCTGCATTACCTGATGAACCTGCACCTTCAGTGGTGATGCCGGAAACTAAACCAAGTGATATTGTTTTTGAAGAAACGACAGACGAGAATATTGTAAAATCTGAGAGTGAGATGAAATTGCCAGTTCATGTTATGCAGGATAGTTGGTTTGCTCGAAAGAGATTGAAGAGAGTCCATGCTGAAACTCTTGAAAGAGTCTATAGAAGAACTAAGAGGCCCACTGTAAGTCTAGTATTCTCAACCTTCTCTCTTGTGAAAAAGCTCTCTGCACTGATATTGCATTTCCTGTGCTATGTGAAATGTGGATCCAATAGTCTAAGAATTTATATGAATTACTAATGAATTAGAGGGAATGGCTTTATAATTTATGTGATGCACATGCGAAAAATGTCATGCAGTCAAGGTTTGTCAGAACAATGGTTTTCCAGAGTATTGGAAACAGTTATACCCTTCAATAATTTTTACATGCACGTGGTTGTCATCAATACACAAGCCTTTATCTTTTTTTCTTTCCCAATAAAATAAATCCGACCCAGCAGGAGAAGTTCCGTCTTCAATTATTATTAAGCCTTACTCTTAAACTCTTTCTAGATTAGTTTCCTGCTTATACTGTACAAACTTTTCACGAGGTTTTTATTGTTCAGCTCACAATTATGCTGTATTAATATGGGGAAATCCTCGTTCCTTATGTCCTCTTATATCTATAAACAATGTAGAACACGATGATTAGCAGCATTGTACATGTGACAAACCTGCCCAGGAAAAGAGTGGTGAAATGGTTTGAAGATAAACGTGCTGAAGAAGGTGTTCCTGATAATCGGAACCCATTTCAAAGGTCTGTTCCTGAAACTGTATCTTCAAGTTGAAACACTGTATATTTGCAATGTATCTGATGATGGCATTTGAGGCAACATATTTAATGCATCAACCCCTTCTCTTTCCCTGAGGTTGCCGTAAAACAACACAACAAAGAAGTCATTGAAAATTCCAGTTCCCAGTCTCGCAAAAACAGTAAAAGAAAAGGAAAAAAAGCCTCCTGGATTGAGTTTGATTTAGAGATGATCTGTTGTCTATCCAGTGGAAATAACTAAAAAATCATCCTTCTTTCCCACTCATAATATTGCTGCTATGTGGTTTATTTGACATACAGTTTGACAGGCAATTGCAAAGTTGCCAATAAGTTTGCCAGATCCCAAATTGGCAATTCTTAACATCTGTTTAGTAGAAATGGTGGCATGTCGATAAATTCATTAGAAAATATGTAAATAAAATCTCTACGTAAAGTAAGTTCTGGAAGGCTGTAGAATATCTCTTGTAAGAAGATAAGAATGCTTCTAATCCTGTGATGATGAGAAATACTGTTTGCTTTCCGTGGGTGTGCTGTATAATTGGGTTGTCACATTCTGTCTTTATTGCACATAGTTAAACAAAAGTGTGGCACTTTCAAAGTCTTGTAGCAATAATTCCTTGTCTTACATAATCAGCAGTGAAAGAGAGTTTTCTTCAGTATTGAGGTTCAGAAAAGTCAAGAAATTGGCACCAAATCTTAGTTCCGGCCGTCAAAGCCTTTGAAAATGAAATTGGCAATAAATTGTTTAGGTAATTAGATTTTTCACTGTGTTGGCTTATATGCATAGAAAATGCCCATAGTATCTATCCGGCTCGCCAAATTTCAACAAATAGCTACAAATTTTTCCTTGACAACATCGTATACCTTATGCTGTTTCTAATGAAAATTGTCGGGTCTCTATCTCGACAAAAGATTTTGCACAAACAAGAGTTGAAGAGTAGTTTGGCCGGCATGGGAAAATACTTTCCCCGCCTTGGATCCCATCCCATGACCTATTTTCCTGCAATTCTTACGTTCACATGATTTTCCACACCCATCTCCTATATAAGGAGCTGAAGTCATGCCAGAACACTAGAGTGGTTGGCGTGACAGATCCCGGCAACTTGAAGGCTTTCCCCCGCAGCTATTCAACTGACCCCATTAATCTATCTTCTAAAGCTTTTGGGAAGCCTCTAGGCATCCCTGAATCCAAATCAATAAAAAGAAAACTGCTTTCGAATTTACTTTTTAGCAACAAGTGATTTTTAAGGAAGATCAGCTATGGAAGTCATGTCTTTGTAGCTACATGCATCTTCCACTTCTTTTTGTTTGGCAACCATGATAGTGGCAATCTCAAAACTGAGTCCTGTCTCTTTCTCTTGCTCAGCAAAAGAGAGTGCCATTAGGCTAAACATGTATAATGATTGCAGTTCTGTTCTTATTTGGAAGTTTGGTTTCGGTTGTTTTTTAAAGTGTTTTTCATTCAGAAATATATTAAAATAATATTTTTTTTAAAATGAAAATAATTTAAAAATACCAAAAATATTTTATTTAAAGTTAAAAATTAAAAAATATTTTTTTTTCAAAAATACTTTTGAAAAGTAAATAACCAAATATAATATGGTTAGATTTCCCGTTATAATACTACAAGACTCTACTCTACATGGTGTGTGGTATTATATTTTTTAAAAGTGTTTTTGAAAAAAAAAAATATTTTATTTTAAATTAATTTTTTATTATTTTCATATATTAATTTAAAAAAATATATATATATATTATTCAAAAATATTTTAAACAATAATTACAACCAAACGTTTAAACAATAATTACTTGGACCAAACATATGAATCATTTGATTTCAGTGGCTGCAATGATTTGGAGACGAGGGAAGAAGGTTATGACATCGCGATATTTTCTTAGCTAACGTCCGAATTTGTTGGCCTTGTCCATGCTGCGGAAGAAGCGGAAGAAACAAAAGGGTGCGAGAGAGCGAGCGAGAGCAGGATTACTGGAATGTGAAAACAAACAAGTGGGAAAGCGAAGCAAGCCTATCTATGTTACTTCGCGCTAGGGATGCAAACGGCATTATTTTTTTATAAATTCAAGGGTATATATTCTTGTTACTGAAGAAATAGACCATTCAAGAATTTATGAATCAATTTATGACCCCGAGCCTCACCCCATTTCAGTCTTTTAGATTGAATGGTCGCTTTAGCACTTTATTCTTCATTATGGCAACCATTTGGAGCAGAAGGGTCCGAGTCTAAATCACGTGCCTTATATTTTTGCATGTCAAAACTTTTTTAGAGAAAAAATATTTTTATTTTAAATTAATTTTTTATGCTAATAATTATTTTGATATGTTGATATTAAAAATAAAAAATTATTTTTTTGATATATTTTTTTAAAAAAATATTATTTTTAAAAACAATTATAATTATGATGACACTAAGAAAGTAAAACTGCAATTTTCACCCAAAGAGGAATTATTTGAGGACATTGATAGTGTCCAAGCCGAAGTCTTTCCATAGTTGAAGGAGAGAGGTACAAAAATGGGGGTTCCTTCTTTTAAGATGATGAATTAGTGCCTGTTCGGGAGTGCGATTGCGGTAGCTTTTCAAAGTGCTTATCGTGCCGAAATACATCAAAATGATATTTTTTTTATTTTTTAAAAATCATTTTTGAAATTAGCACATCAAAATAATCTAAAAACACCAAACCGCCGGTCTTTAAAATGTAAAAAAAAATTCAAATTTCGGCCAAAAGCAGTTGCAATCGCAATGCCAAACGGGGCCTTAGTGTCTATTTTAGAATGTGGTTGTTGTTATTTTTTAAAATATTTCCGATCAGAAATATATTAAATAATATTTTTTATTTTAAAAAAATTATTTTTGATATTAGCACATGAAAATAATTTAAAAACACTAATTTTTTTATTTAAAATAAAACATAAAAATAAAAAAAAAATTATTTTTTTCAAAAACACTCTTAAATACAATACATTGTCAGACAACCTTTTAATGCCTTAGTGTCTATTTTGGTGTGAACGGAGCTCCTCCTAACTCTTCTCTTTCCTGAGCACTTGTTTGCCATGGTTCATGCAAATCCAGATCCGATGTGCATGGTCGGGTGGTGTGGCCGTGTGGGCAAGCTCTATGAAAACCTTCCTCGTTAAAATCATGGCTCCAAGGATCATCGATTTATCTTTGCTAGAAAGCCTTTTGAAATCATACATGATTTATTTAATAGTTAAATAAAAATTCTCATCTTAATCTTGTTCCCTCCTTGGTCATTTCGAATTTCACTTTTTTTACTATCTATATAACGTGTAGATAATTAAGTAGAGACGCTTAATTCATACATTCATGACTAAAATATTTGTATTTATTTTATCTACACGTGTTACTTCTATTCGAAAATAAAATAAAATAAAATTACATCACCACTAATCTCATAGTCAGCGTTTGATAAAAACATTATTATTATGAGTAATTGCCCTTGTCATCGCAACAAAGTTATTAAAATTGATATGGTTAATATCAAAGAGTTTTTTTTTAAAAAAAAACAAAAATTATTGAGAAATGTATTAAAATATTTTTTAATATTAGCATATTAAAATAATTAAAATATACAAACAAAAAAATTCAAAAAACAAAAGCAAGCATGCTCGTAGGGTCTGTTTGGGGAGTATAATGATAAACCCCAGTTACAGTCTTCCACTAGGACTCTACAATATATATTCAAAATATAGATAAGTCCTACAATTCTCGGTTGTAATCTTTAATTCAAACTCATCCTGTCAAGTAGATGATCTCGGTTAGGCTCAATGTATATATACATGACTTCTGTCAATAATACTTATGAGAAAAACCATTCCACAGAATCTCTCCACTCTATCATGGTATCAGAGCTCCCCTGATCCTTTCTTCTAATTTTTTTCCCTCTCTTTCTCACGATCTCTTGACCCCTCTTTATGACAATGTCAAACTCAGTCCCACCAAACACAGACACCCAACTCATCACCATCAATACCGCTGCTCAAGCTCCACTCAAATTAACCTCTGCAAACTATGCTTCCTGGAAAATTCAATTTGAAACTCTCTTTGTTGGATACGATTTACTTGGTTACATTGATGGATTGAATCCATGTCCATCACAAACCATCACCACCAATGACACATCTGCTCCAAATCCTGCTTATAACTTTTGGGTGAGACAAGATAAACTCATCCTCAATGCAATCATAGGCAGCCTTTCACCACAGCTTATATCTTTTATTGCACAGACCACCACTTCTCGAGAAGCATGGCAAGTTCTTGCTTCCACTTATGCCAAACCATCACGTGGCAGAATCAGACAAGTAAAAAATCAGTTGAAAAACCTCACCAAAGGCTCTATGAGTATAACTGACTTTGCTTACTTTATTAAAGCCAGATCAGATGAACTTGCTGTTCTTGGTGCTCCCATGGATGCTGATGATCTTATTGAACGCATCTTAGATGGTCTTGATGAAGACTACACAGAACTTGTTCGAGCTGTTCAAGCTCGTGAATCAGCCATCTCCTTTGATGAGCTACATGAAAAACTCCTTTTGTTTGAGGCAACACTTCAAACACGGTCACAGTCCTCTCGTCTTGGTCCAGTCACAGCCAATTCCATGACCAGAAATTCCACCAACAACAATTGGCGTCAACCACGACCCAGCTGGAGATCACCAACCAATGGGAACTACTCTCGTTCCCCAGCCATCAACAATAACAGACCTGTCATGTACCCAACTCAAATGAGAAATACTCGTCCACCTGCACGCCCATACTTGGGCCACTGCCAAATATGTGGCATTCAAGGCCACACAGCCAAACGTTGTCCTTCGTTCAATTTAGTTCCAGTGCAAAGCTCTAATAATGCCAATTCTCCTCTCGGCATGAACCCAACATGGCAACCTCAAGCTCATTACACCTCGCACTCTCCATCTGCTAATTCATCATGGGTATTAGACAGTGGGGCCTCTCATCATGTGACTGCAGACCTCAACAATTTGTCTCTCCACACACCTTATGCTGGGAACGATGATGTTATGCTTGGAGATGGATCAAATCTGCAAATTAGCCACACTGGTTCAGTATCTCTACCTACACCTACTGTTTCGTTTCATTTAAAAGATGTCCTGTGTGTTCCCCAAATGCATAAAAACCTGATATCCATTCTGCTATTTTGCATTACCAATAATGTCTCCATTGAACTTTTTCCCACATGTTTTCACGTGAAGGACCTGCAGACTGGGAAAATACTTCTGCGAGGAGGCACTAAAGATGGAGTTTATGTATGGCCAGCTGCCCAGTCACTACCACCCATCCTAGCATTTTCTACCGTCAAAACTACATCTTCAATTTGGCACCAGAGACTTGGTCATCCAGCTATTCCAATTCTTAGACACACTTTGTCAGCGTATCAGTTACAATTTTCCTCCCAAAGTAATTTTTGCTGCAATTCATGTTTAAGCAATAAGAGTCATAAATTACCATTTTCAAAATCAACTTTGCAAACATCACAGCCTCTTCAAATTATATTTTCTGATGTTTGGACATCTCCTATTATCTCTCATGATGGATACAAATACTATGTTATATTTGTTGATCATTTTACAAAATATATATGGTTGTATCCATTAAAACGAAAATCTGATGTTCAGCAAGTGTTTAAGCAATTTAAAGCTATTGTTGAAAAATTCTTCAATAAAACAATTGTCTCCTTTTATACAGATAATGGTGGTGAATACATTGCTCTCAAATCTTTTCTTTCCGATAATGGAATCAGTCATCTCACATCACCACCACACACACCCGAACATAACGGGTACTCCGAAAGAAGACACTTGCATATTGTTGAAACTGGTCTTGCTCTTCTTTCTCATGCCTCAATTCCAAAAATTTTATGGACTTATGCATTCTCCACTGCAGTTTATTTGATTAATAGGATGCCCACTCCTACACTAAACATGTCTTCGCCATTTGAATCAATTTTTTGCAAAAGTCCTAATTTTGATAAACTCAAAGTTTTTGGGTGTTTGTGCTATCCTTGGCTTGGTCCGTATACATCTCATAAACTTGAATCGAAATCAAAACCATGTGTTTTTCTTGGATATTCACTTTCTCAAAGTGCATATCTCTGCTTTGATAAATTAAGCAACAAAATGTATATCTCCCGTCATGTCCAGTTCGTTGAATCTGTTTTTCCATTTCAATTAGCTTGTTCAACTCCTTCTAAAAATTCATCACCTATGTCTGACTGGTTGCCACCAAAAATATTCGTTCCATCTTCTCCTCCACAGCAGCTGGCCAACACGACCTCATCATCATCACAGTGTCGAGCAGAAGTCATCCCTGTTTCAGACCCCTCACTCAGCTCCTCTGCCTCTCCATCACTATCCACCACAGATGCCCTCAATTCTGATCCCAATCAACACGGTTCTTCAGACTCTAACCAAGCACCACCTCCACAGCCAGTCACTCACCATCCCATGATCACACGGTCACAAAACAGCATCAGGAAACCCATCCAAAAGCTCACTCTTCACACAGGTACAACATCTACTAATCAGCCCGAAACACTCACCAGTATTCCAGCTTCAAGTGAAATTGAACCCACCACCACTGCCAAAGCTCTCGGTGATCCCCACTGGCGCAAGGCCATGACTGAGGAATATGATGCTCTTATGAGCAATGGCACTTGGGAACTTGTTCCCTCTAATGGTATAACAAATGTTGTTGGTTGCAGGTGGGTTTATCGCATTAAGAGGAATCCTGACAATTCCATACAAAGATTCAAAGCACGCCTTGTCGCAAAGGGGTTTCACCAGCGTCCAGGTGTGGACTATAATGAAACTTTCAGCCCCGTGGTGAAACCCACAACAGTTCGTCTAGTGCTCAGCTTGGCTATCAGCAAAGGTTGGCCTCTCAAACAACTGGACATAAATAATGCCTTCCTTCAAGGACATTTATCAGAATCAGTCTACATGTCACAGCCACCTGGATTTATTGACAGTAAAAATCCCTCCTTTGTGTGCAAACTTCACAAGGCCATTTACGGTCTAAAACAGGCACCCCGGGCTTGGTATTATGAACTGCGCACATTCTTGCTTGCTTATGGTTTTCGCAACTCTCACTCGGACACCTCTCTTTTCATCTACACCAATTCGCAGCACATTTTATACTTATTAGTATATGTAGATGACATTGTTGTCACAGGAAACAACAATGATTTCTTGGCAGAATTTGTTTCTCGTCTTGCAGCCAGGTTCTCCCTTAAAGACCTTGGCAATTTGTCATACTTTCTGGGTGTTGAAGTGCTCAATCACAGACATGGACTTCTCCTTTCTCAGCGACGCTACATCACAGACATGCTCACCAAATTAAACATGATGAATGCAAAGCCAGTGCCCACTCCAATACCGAGTTCTGCATCAAAAATTTCACTACACACGGGAACACCCATTGAAAATCCAACACTCTATCGTGAAACTGTTGGCAGCCTTCAATACCTCTCACTAACGAGGCCAGATGTTTCTTTTGCTGTCAACAAACTTGCTCAATTCATGCACAATCCCACTGATGCTCACTGGACTCTTGTCAAGCGTGTTCTACGGTACCTTCTTGGCACAATGAACAAAGGTTTACTGCTGCAGCGTGATTCACCATCCTCACTTCATGCATATACTGACAAGCTTCATGCATTTTCTGATGCCGATTGGGCTGGAAACAAAGACGATTACTCTTCTACAAGTGCCTATCTAGTCTACCTTGGTCGCAATCTAATATCCTGGAGCTCAAAGAAACAAAAGACTGTTGCTCGCTCTTCCACAGAGGCTGAGTATCGGTCGGTTGCTGCCACTGCATCTGAGCTCAGCTGGGTTCGATCACTGCTCCAAGAACTTGGTGTCACTCTCCCATCTCCTCCAGTCATCTATTGCGACAACATTGGTGCGACTCAATTAAGTGCAAATCCTGTTTTTCACTCCCGTATGAAACATGTTGCAGTGGACTACCATTTTATTCGTGATCAAGTCCAGTCTGGTCTCCTACGGGTTGCTCATGTATCTGCTGCTGACCAGCTTGCAGACCTCCTAACAAAGCCACTGTCAACCTCCACTTTCCAAACATTCCGGGACAAGATTGGCCTCTTTGATCGTGGCCTATCTTGAGGGGGCATGATAAACCCCAGTTACAGTCTTCCACTAGGACTCTACAATGTATATTCAAAATATAGATAAGTCCTACAATTCTCGGTTGTAATCTTTAATTCAAACTCATCCTGTCAAGTAGATGATCTCGGTTAGGCTCAATGTATATATACATGACTTCTGTCAATAATACTTATGAGAAAAACCATTCCACAGAATCTCTCCACTCTATCATATAATAGAAGTTGTTTTTCATATTTTTAAAAAAAATTTATTTCTTACCTAACCAAATCAAGATGATAAAAAAAAGCATTAGAAAATAATTTGATGCAAAAAATAAATTCAAGATTTTTTAAAAACACGGTTTAACTCTATTCCTGAACACATTTTTAGCTTATGATTCGGGTGACGAGTTAAATAGATCAATTTGAGTTAATATAAAACACTCCTTGTTTTTTTTTAATAAATTAAAAACCAGCCTTTTTTGTCATTCTTTCACTCTATCAATTTAAAATTCAACCCAAGTTATAGATCATGTCATGGAGTTATTGAATAGAACCATCAAGGCAAAACTCAATAACAATTCATCTTAACGCTAAATTGGAACTTCTTAAACCACACATACGAACAATCTATGTGGTTGTTCCTGGCACTAACCTCGTGTTATAATTATTATATTTTTTTTCATTTTTTCATGAGTCAGTTAAATTAGTAACGTTGTAAAGTTTTTTTTATTAATATGAATGTTCGAATCAACTTGCGTGCATCTCGATTCATTTCATAGGTCCCAAAGTTAATGACCATGTAAGTTTCTAATGGTCAATTAAATTAGTAAAGTTGTAAATTTTTTTTTATCAATGTGAATGTTCGGATCAACTTGCATGCATCTCGATTCATTCCATATGTCTCATAGTTAATGACCATGTAAGTTTTTAATGGTCATCATATTATCCATCGCATAGCTCGAACACGAGATTACAAACTTTTTAATTTCAAGTTATTATTATTAGGCCACCTAGATGGTTATGTGATATATTGATATCAAAATTAATTTTAAAATATATATTATCTTGAAACACGCTATCATCATAAACACTAAAAGAGGTTGGATAATAAACAATCCATGATGGATTGTGATATTGTTAGAAGAAGATGATTCATTGTTGTCATACACCAGGAACTATACATGATTTGTTTGGTTTTTATCCCTCCCTTTAGAGTTGAAATGTTGGTGTCAAGGGAGGTAGTTTGGCAATGGAAACTTCTGTAACACTACTTTCAATTAGCCGCGTATGTTAGGCAGGGACGGCGCCAACTTGCTGTCAAGAAAAAAAAAAAAAACTTTACAAACCATCTATTAGGTGGTGTGGTAGAAAAAGTATGAGATTAAATAAAAAATTGATTTTATATTTTTATTTGAAATTATTTTTTTTGGTATTTTTATATTATTTTGATGTATTGATGTCAAAAATATTTTTTTTAAAATAAAATAATATTATTTTGATGCATTTCTGAACGAAAAACATCTTCAGATTCGAGTCATGTAATTGTTAATATGATGATCATTGAAAACTTGCATGATTGTTAACTTCAAGACCTGTGAGATTGATCGAGGTATATAAAAGCTACCCAACACCTATATTAATAAAAAAAAGAATTAAATCTACTCAATCGACTAAAGAGTTTAAGTTAATTATCAATTTGATCAAATAATAATTATTTTTTTATCAAACAATATTATTTTAACCATTTTTAAAAAGTTATTTTTAATTAATCTAGCTTTTTTTTAACTTGTATCCATCTTTTAATCAATTTAAATGTATAATTTCAACTCAAATTTTAAGTAAGATTGCACATGTTGTCACATGCACATATCCTAACATACGTATTCTCCACTCCATCATGGCATGTGATATCAAGTTCTCAGCATTCAAATAATTAACATTTCTTCCAAAGCCAGGGGGGGCGACCACCTTAAGCCAAAAAACAGGACATGGTCACTGCATGCCTCTTCCAATTCCATGTCAGTCATCAGATTACACTCAATCCAACATTCCATATTTCTCCACGATTGTACCCTACAATCCTTTGATTCACCTATCTTGTCATGGCTTATATGCTTCCACGATTTCCATGTCTCCATCGTCCGATTACAATCAAATCTAACGGTTTTAAATCACTCTGCATTTTACTCAATGTGGCATTAATATCCCGCTCTTTTCTCTCTCTCTAAAAGCCATTAAAAAGTTTTCTTCTTTCTCTCTGATCTTTAAAGAGAAAAAAAATATAGAAAAATGCAAGAACAAGCAACCAGTTCAATTCCTGCTTATTCTTTTCAGTCTAGCAGTGAGAGATCTTCAAGTTCTGCTCCTCAGCTTGAACTCAAAGAAGGTCTTATTTCTATCTCTGTTTTTTTTTTTTTGAATTATTTATTTTTACTCTAAAATGGAATTAAAGCAGTTTCTTTATTAGATTTCATTGCATTTTTTCAAATTTTATTGTTTTTCTTCGTTATTTCAAATAAACTTTCAAAATCTTCATCTGAGTTTCTTGTAATGAAAGTTCTGCTTTTCTGCTGGAATAATACTCACAGTAAAGGCACAGTATTTTATTTTTATTTATTTCTCCATGATCTTCAAGTATCTCAAAATTTTCCAATCTGGGTTTTTTAGAATCATTAATTTTCTCAACTCAAGTGGGTCTCCATTTTTTTCTTCCAATCACTCATTAAGATCCCTTAAAGATTGAAACTTTCATATTACATTGTTTATGTTTAGATTTTTTTATTTCTCTCTTATTTTTAGGTATGGAGAGTGATGAGGAAATAAGAAGAGTGCCAGAGATGAGCGGTGAACCGGCCGGAACATCAGCCTCTGGCAGAGAGACCGGCTCAATTGACGGCCCGGGCAGAGTGCAGCCTGCTGGGGAGGGGCAAAGTCAGAAGAAGAGAGGAAGGAATCCAGCTGACAAAGAAAACAAGAGAATAAAGAGGTAATGATTTGATTTCACTGCTTTAACCCTTCTAGCCGTTTACTGTGGGGCTCAGAACCAGAGGAATATACAGATCGTGTTGATTTGGTGATAAATAGTGTTTTGTGGGGTTGGTATTGGAAATTCATCAGGTTGTTGAGGAATAGAGTATCAGCCCAGCAAGCAAGGGAGAGGAAGAAGGTTTACTTGACTGAGTTGGAAACAAGAGTTAAAGACCTGGAAAAGAAGAATTCTGAGCTTGAAGAAAAGCTTTCTACCTTGCAGAATGAGAATCAAATGCTCAGACATGTATGTTTCCATGGTCCCATCTTTACATCATTTTTGCCTTGCAATAGTGTTCGCTCATCATCCATGGCGTTCTGATTTTTAGATTGGAAAAAAAACGCACCTAAGCAACATGCATGATTGATGAATGAGGGCAATGATAGTGAGATATATTGGATCTTGGCATCTTGATGCGTACTTAATAGAGAAGAAATTGAAAATGAAAGGCATGGCCGAAGAAAGAAAAGTATGTTCATGAACTTATCATCATGGGAGCCCACATGAGGCCTATGACCATATCTTTAGATATTTTGTTTTGGTTGCTGTGGTGGAATTTTAGGCCTGATAAAGCAAGAAAACAAATAGATTAGCAACTAGCACACCACTTGGTCACGTCCAATTGCCGATAATGCTGTGGCATGTGCATC
This sequence comes from Salix arbutifolia, assembly GCA_025169955.1. Classification (NCBI taxonomy): domain Eukaryota; kingdom Viridiplantae; phylum Streptophyta; class Magnoliopsida; order Malpighiales; family Salicaceae; genus Salix; species Salix arbutifolia. Next base: position 18,650,061 of record CM045907.1, read on the forward strand.
TGAATGTCATCGCTGTCAATTACTGCCCATTTGAATATCTGTCTTTCAAAACCTTGCTGTATTATGAATCTTTTGACACCTGCCTACCATGGCACAGTAAGCATGGGAGCTCCTTGGGCTCTGAGAAGACCTCTAGCTGGTGGTGGTGGTGGGCCAATATTGAACAAGGCTCCATCCATCATCTGCAATACACCATCTGAATTTTTCTTAATGGGCCTGTTTCTGGAACCCGATTTATGGGTGGATGATTTGAAAAATCCCGATGGCATCCAAACCATATTGAACTGTCTGGTCACTTGTGGAGGATGTTTTTATTCTTCGATCATGAAATGGTTTTACTTTTTGTTGCAGATACTGAAGAACACAACAGCAAGCAGGAGAGGAGGCAGCAATAATGCTAATGCAGATGGTTCTTCGTGAAGAGAAGTATGCATACAAGAGGAGGAGTGTGTAGACGAGAGATATTTTCAGCAAAAAAAATATGCCTTCTGTGAAATGTCGTGCATGGAATATATAGGACCTTAGCAAAGCTTGATCCTGAAATATTTTATTTTACCCTCTTAAAGCTGGGCGCCATCGCAAATTCATTAAATTTTAGAGTTAAGCTTGCTGGTTAGGGTTGACTTTTAAGGCCAGGATACGAGAATTTATTTATTTATTCTACTAGCGATTGCATGTGAGATAAATTCATCCACGTGAAATTTGACTGCTCCTGGAAAAAAACCCATTGCAGATTTTGATTCAGTGCCAGTTTCAGGAATTTGAAGGAGAGATGTCGGAAATATGGACTTCTATCCCGCCATTTAACTGTCACCAGTCCACCCATAGAAATAACATCCATTTTCTTTCCTTAAAATATACAACGAAAGAGCGAAATCAAAGACCATGCCCCATATCTATTTACCTTTTAAAATGAATTAAAATATCTTTTAAATAATGATAATAATAATATTAAGTGTCGAAAACATGAAAAGTAATATAAATTAAAAAAATATATTTTTATTAAAAAACACAGTTTTACCGAACTCCTCGAAGGAAGGTTGGATAAACAGTAGGCTTGCTACAAGACTCCTTTTATACAAGGAGGGAGCTGATTCAGGTGAGGTGTCATTCGTGCGTGTAGTCGACAACGACACCTTACAGGCTCAATGCTACACACACAGATCATAACCCAGGCACATGTTACAGCATGATGAGGAATCTTCTATGGAAAATGAAAAGGATGAAGAAATTAAACCAAATCGAATGAGTTCTCTCATATATATATATATATAATAATAATAATTATTATTATTATTGATGATAAGGGGATTATTTTCTATGTAAATGGTATTTTAAGAGTATAAAAGGAAAAAAAGAAAAATAAATAAATATGTTCTAATCTAGTTTGATTTTATAAGAAAATAAAATAATATTGTTTTGAATTGATTTATATCAGCTTCAATTAACTACTCTATTACATGATGAGACTATGTTTAATAACTCTAAATTTAATTTGGGAAATTTCAATTGAGTTGTAAATTATTAAGAGTGAAATACGGGGATGAAATCTAAAATTTTATTTTTTTTCCAGCAGAAAAGCACTAGATAATGAAAGTACACCGTCTTGGATGATAAAATCAATTTGGTAATTTCGTCAAAAAACAAAAAACGCAACACCAATTTAGCTCTCTCGACATAGTTATGCCAAACACATACAAAAACAAAATCTATGAAAGAAAACATATCGGTGGAATGAACAAATTGGAGTCCACCGACAGCCACTGGAGTAGAAAACTCAAGCTACCGACAATAGCCGGTAAATCTGGGCACAGCCTGTTAACATTAAAAATCATTTTCAACTGTTATTGTCACTTTCTTGACAAACAATGGTCCAACAGACAGGCACTGATACGTGTCTGTACGTGATTGGTTTTAATTACCGGAAGTCATGATGATACAACGACTCCTTTTGTACGGGCAAACAAATCATATTACAACACGTTATTTTAACCACGGAAATTAGTACACCAGTCCACTCAAGGTGTTTAGTAATGTTTTTTAAAAAAATTGTTTTTATTTTTTATTTAAAAAAAATTGATGTTAATAAATTATTTTAATGTTATGATATAAATATTTAAAATAAATAAATTATTTTAATATATTTTTAAATAAAAATTATTTTAATCACGATACCAGACAATACTAAATTGAAAAGGGACGTTCTAGCTGTTATGACGTAACTCTGGCCGAGTGCTCTTCGGCTCCAGCTTATGCTTCTCGGCTTCCCAATCCACAGCCTCACTTTTCCATTGATAAAGCCCCCTTTTGTTATTCTGGTTAATTTTAAATTACTTTTTAATTTTTTTAAATTATTTTGATATCATGTTAAAAATAAATTATTAAGAATAAAAAATATATTATTTTAAAAAATAATCTCTATTTTACTCTTTTAAAATTTATTTTGAATGTAAACACGTTTAGATGATCTATCTATCTATCTATCTATCTATATATATATATATATTTATAACAAAATCTTCAAAAACACGTTGCCAATCAATAGAAACAACCACCGCCAAAAAAAGAGAGTGGATAATTTATTTATTTTTCCTTTTATCACCACCTCAATCAATCCTCTAAAAAACCATGTTAAATCCAAATGGTATTGGCTGTACTAAAATGTTTTCATAGTAGCTATTGATTAAACTAAAACTTGTAAAATAAAAAGATATTATTTTTTTAGACCATGTAAAATGAAAATTGAGTAAATCATTTTAATTAGGGAAGTGATAGGGTGGTTATTGCTGTAAAAAATCATCAAAACATATATTAATAATAAAAAAAAACAAGGTGTAATGCTAGATTTAAGTTTCACATGGAGACTAATTTCATTACTGCTTTAATTATGTTGATAAAAAAATAAAAGATATTATAGATTTTACTTGTGCAATTTGAAACATATTTAAATTTATCAGCAAGCAAGTATTTAAAAAATCATATTGGATAAACTTTATTTGAACAATTAAATTTAATTATATATTTTTACTCTTTGTTTAAAAAGTATTAATTAAAGTTATTTACTTCTTATATGTTAGAAAATATTTTAGAATAAATATTTTTCAATGAGTTGAATTAAATTTAATCTTTTAATAGGTGATTCACTGGGAATTATATGATACACCAAAAATCACATTTCTTTTTTCTTACATGAAGACAGGCCTCATGAATAAATTTTATAATATATTTATATTAAATAAAAAAAAACATCCTAGGTAAATGTTGATCTAGTTTTAATGTAAATTTAAAATGTAATAAATTTCCTAAAATAGTTAAAACGAAAGGAAGCTGAGATGAGGTTGTACTTTGCCGTTGCGTTATAATAGTGTGATTGAGATTGTTTTTAAAAATATTTTTTATTTAAAAATATATTAAAATAATATTTTTTATTAAAAGTTTTTAATATCAGCACAAAATAATTAAAAATATCAATATTTTTTAATTTAATATAAAAAATAAAAGAAAAACTTTTTAATTTTTTTTAAAGACATAAACCTTTTTGTATCGGACGGCAAGCCAAGCGAGAAAGAGATACTTTTTTTATTGCATAAAAGAAAAGAAAAGAAAGACAATTATTATTATTATTATTATTATTATTATTAAAAAAAAGAACGTAAAAGAAGAAGATAATAAAAAGACAAGCGCTCAAAACACTACTGACAGAGAGCCAGTTCAGACTAAGCTCACAAGAGGAGAAAGAAGAGGCAGACAGAGATGTCGTAATGAGTGGGCGAAGACTTCCACACTACTCGTTACCTTTTCACTCACAGGTCCATCTCTATACCCCCATGTTTATTTGAAGAAAAGAGGGCGTGAATTGATTTTGAGAGAATTAAGAAAAGATGGAAGCAAATGCGGGTATGGTTGCTGGGTCTTACAGGAGGAATGAATTGGTTCGGATTCCACATGATTCTGATAGTGCGGTTTGTCTTCTTTACTTTAAGTTTGTTTTTCCATTTATATTTTATGGGTTTGATTTGTTTTGGTTGTATTTCTGTGTGTTTTTGTGGATCCGAGTGTTGAATTTTGCGATAGTGATTTTTTTTTTGGCGGTGTTTTGTTAATTTTTATAATTATGCTTTGTTCTGTTACGTTGACTAACATTCACTTGATCTAGTTGTCAGTCGTTGTGAATATGAGTGTCCAGTTTGATCTTGTTTCAGCTTGATTTCTTTTAGGAGATTTGGCCCCATTTGTTATTCTTGATATTACAGTGTCCTCAAGCTAAGATCAGCAGTAGTTTACATCAGTGAGATTTTTTTTTAAAGGCAATTTTAAACAAGATCTACTTCTATAAATCAAAGGACGCTACTGTTTTGGATTTTTTATTTATTTTTGAGTTGGATTCCTTGATAAAGTGACAATTCCGACCGTATGGCTTCAGATAATGTTTATATTTATATATTTTCTACTTGGGATCACTTGAATGCTTTAAGCTATAACAGGTTCCTCATGTCATGTAAAATTCTAAAAGGGCAGCAATTCCAATGTCTAGTATGTCAAGAAGAAAGAGCTCTGTTCAATTTTCTTGATTTCATCTTATTTAAGATGTTAAATCACTATGAATTGATCTTGCTTCCTCTTCTCTTGTGGAATGTTGGGCTCATAATGTGCCTTGCTTTGGGTTTGATTGCTTCATTTAACGTGCCACTAAATTCCCAACATTGATAGCTGTTAGGTAACTGAAGCTGGGAAATCTTTGATCGAGTACAATTGTTGTAGAATTGATGTTTATTTTATTGTCGCGGCATTTGAAAATAATATATTTATTTTCTGTATGCTAATCTGTGTTTTTTTGTGGAGTAATGCAGCCCAAACCCCTCAAAAACTTGAATGGACAAACTTGCCTTTGTGGGGATAATGTTGGAGTTACAGAGAATGGTGACATCTTTGTTGCTTGCAATGAGTGTGCTTTCCCAGTTTGCCGTCCTTGTTATGAATATGAGCGAAAAGATGGGACTCAGTCTTGCCCTCAGTGTAAGACTAGGTATCGAAGGCACAAAGGTTAGCTTGTTTGTTCGTTCTACTGTTGGGTTATATTCTGTTATGCGGTCTTTTCATGATATATCAAAGCTGGAATCTTATGGATATTTCAGGGAGTCCTCGAGTGGATGGAGATGAGGATGAAGATGGTGTTGATGATCTAGAGAATGAGTTCAATTATGCCCAAGGCATTAGCAAGGCAAGGAGTCAGTGGCAGGGTGAAGATATAGAACTTTCTTCATCCTCTAGACATGAATCTCAACCAATTCCCCTTCTCACGAATGGGCAGCCGGTATGCAGATTAACCAATTTATGGTTCATTTACATGCACATTCTGGGAAATGCAAAATAGATAGAATAACAATAAATGGTTCTACTTACCCACATTATTTGTACATCCTTATGGAATTTTAAACCTTTGTCCGATTAATGTGTTTTGGGCATTGATGCTTGGTGGTCCGAGACCACAAACACAGTTTAGTTGTGGTTAACCAAAGCATCACTGTCAGTGCTTTGATCATTTTTAAGCCCGTCATACAGGTTCACAAAGTAAAACCACAATGCCAAACAATCTATTCTTTGTATTACAAGTACAAGTTTTGTGCATTGAGAGCTTCCATTTTCTTGTAGGTTGGGTCTTTCTTGTTTTCTTGACTAGAAAGATAATTGAAACTGAATCTTCTACTGATTCAACAAGTCCACTTTCTCTCTGGAAAAGAGAATTCATGGGGCATGTCTCCCTTTTAGCGAGAAATTGACATGAATGTCAGGTTGCTGGTTTTGCAATATCCTGCTTATATGGGTGCTGTATTCAGGTTTCTGGTGAAATTCCCTGTGCTACACCCGGAAATCAATCTGTAAGAACTACATCTGGTCCTTTGGGTCCTGCTGAAAGGAATGTTAATTCATCCCCTTATACTGATCCAAGGCAGCCAGGTAGTCAAGCAGCCTGATTTTGAGTATTTATATTTCACTCTCTTGTGTGTATGGCTTTGAGTTCATCATGCTGCCTATTGCTACAGTTCCTGTTAGAATTGTGGATCCGTCAAAGGACCTGAATTCTTATGGCCTTGGTAATGTTGACTGGAAGGGGAGGATTGACCGTTGGAAGCTTAATCAGGAGAACATTGTCATGCACTTGACCAACAGATACTCTGAAGGAAAGGGGGACGCGGAAGGCACTGGTTCAAATGGAGATGAACTTCAAATGTGAATTCCCTTCTTCAAGAGTTATCCTGCATCATTCCTTCCTCTGGAAGCATATTCCTTACAACCTCCCATGTTGAAGCATGGATTTGCTTTCAGATTCTATTAAAAGCATGGACTAATCTTCTCATATGCACTCAATTAACCATTTTGTATCTGCATTTCACTTTTTGTGTCACAGGGCTGATGATGCTCGACAGCCTTTGAGCCGTGTGGTGCCCATTTCTTCATCTCACTTGACTCCTTATCGTGTTGTAATCATTTTGCGGCTTATTATTTTGGGATTCTTCTTACAATATCGTGTAACTCACCCAGTGAAAGATGCATACGGTTTGTGGTTGACATCTGTTATCTGTGAGATTTGGTTTGCCTTGTCCTGGCTTCTGGACCAGTTTCCAAAGTGGATGCCTATCAATCGTGAGACCTACCTCGACAGGCTAGCATTAAGGTAAGTTAAATGCATTGTGTTGGTAAATAGATCTTGGTTGAAGGTGTAATTGTTCTTATTGCTTCACTAACAGCATTTTATATCTTTTGCAGATATGATCGTGATGGAGAACCATCACAGTTAGCTCCTATTGACATCTTTGTTAGTACAGTGGATCCCATGAAAGAACCTCCTATTGTAACAGCAAACACTGTGTTGTCCATTCTTGCTGTTGATTACCCTGTCGACAAAGTATCATGCTATGTTTCAGATGATGGTTCAGCAATGTTGACATTTGAAGCCCTTTCTGAAACTGCGGAGTTTGCAAGGAAGTGGGTGCCTTTCTGCAAGAAGCACAATATTGAGCCTAGGGCCCCCGAGTTTTATTTTGCCCAGAAGATTGATTATCTGAAGGACAAGATACAGCCTTCTTTTGTGAAAGAGCGCCGAGCAATGAAGGTGAGTCAAGAAGAACAGCATGCCTCCTTCTCTAACTTTTGTCTGCATTTCACATGCATTAAGTGGGCACTGGTGTTCTTTTACTTGTTTTAAACAGTATACATGAGATTCAGTATAATCATGTGTCGTTCTTTTACTCGTTTTCAACATTATTCATAAGACTGAGTATGAGTATGTGTCACAGAGAGAATATGAAGAATTCAAGGTGCGGATCAATGCTCTTGTTGCCAAAGCGCAGAAGATGCCAGAAGAAGGTTGGACAATGCAGGATGGAACTCCATGGCCTGGAAATAATCCCAGGGATCACCCAGGAATGATCCAGGTATTGTAATCCTACCTACATGTATTCATACTCACCCTGCTTTTGTTTGTTTTTTCCCTACAATTCACCCTTTCTGGCATATGGTGGAGAGCAGGTGTTTTTAGGTCACAGCGGGGGGCTTGATACAGATGGAAATGAGCTACCTCGTCTTGTATATGTTTCTCGTGAAAAGAGACCTGGATTCCAGCATCACAAGAAAGCTGGAGCAATGAATGCACTGGTTTGTCATCTTAACCTATTGTATAATTCGTCCCTTGTTCCAATTTCTAAAGTACATTGATATTCATTACAGGTCATGGTACCATTTGAGTGATGATTTTTTTGTGCATATCAAAAGGCAGCTGCTTATCTATCTTCTCTCTATTCATTTTCCCCTTAAGTAAATGGAAGTTTGCAATTGCATGTACCATGGTTTGGTTCAAAATGATTGATTTTCAGAACTTAGAGGCCTGCACCACAATTTGTGTGCTAAAATTAGAATGTTTTCTTTCTTGGTCTTTCTGTTGAGTAGATTCGAGTTTCAGCTGTATTGACCAATGGTGCCTATCTTCTGAACGTCGATTGTGATCACTACTTCAATAACAGCAAAGCTCTTAAAGAAGCCATGTGTTTCATGATGGACCCTGCCTATGGAAAGAAGACATGTTATATACAGTTCCCACAACGTTTTGATGGCATTGACTTGCATGATCGATATGCCAATCGCAATATCGTTTTCTTTGATGTAAGTCATAGTTGATTTATCATCAATCTAGAAAATATTCCTTTCTGTGCAGTGTTGTAATGGATGGCTCATGTTTTGTCATTGTATCTTGCAGATCAACTTGAAGGGTCTGGACGGCATCCAGGGGCCTGTGTATGTTGGAACTGGTTGTTGTTTCAACCGGCAAGCCCTGTATGGTTATGATCCAGTTTTGACAGAGGAAGATTTGGAACCAAACATTATTGTAAAGAGTTGTTGCGGCTCAAGAAAGAAGGGAAGGGGTGGTAATAAGAAGTATATTGACAAAAAGAGGGCAATGAAAAGAACTGAATCCACCATCCCCATTTTCAATATGGAGGACATTGAGGAGGGTGTTGAAGGTTGGTTTCTACAAGAAGTTTTTTTCTCACCTGTCCTTTTCAATTAATATCCTGTACTAGCACTGCATCTCAGTAGTTTAGTTTATGACGGAGCATGGTCAGTCCTCATTTATACGCGGTCACTAACGTTTTGATTACCTGGAATTTTGTCATATACATTAATTATTTACAAAGTAATGTAAGTTTCATAATACAATGCTAACCTTATTCTTGTATTTCATTCCATGTGGTAATGATAAACTACAGAACACCCCATTTGAGATTGATAATGATTTTGATTAAACTTGATGGTGGAAACTACAAATGATTACAGAAAAGTTTACACAGCATGTTTTTTTAACTGCATTCCTTCTCTTTTGCAGGATATGATGATGAGAGGTCACTTCTTATGTCACAGAAGAGTTTAGAGAAGCGTTTTGGTCAGTCGCCAGTTTTTATTGCAGCTACCTTCCAGGAACAGGGAGGCATTCCACCGACAACCAATCCTGCAACTCTTTTGAAAGAAGCTATCCATGTTATTAGCTGTGGATATGAAGACAAGACTGAATGGGGCAAAGAGGTCAGTCTTTACCTTCAGCAGTAATTGGTTAATCCGATCAAGTTTTGTTTATAATATGTTGGCTAATTCTTTCTGCCGTCAGCCAGATTGGATGGATCTATGGTTCTGTTACTGAAGATATTTTGACTGGGTTCAAGATGCATGCTCGTGGTTGGATATCAATCTATTGCATGCCTCCTCGACCAGCATTTAAGGGGTCTGCTCCTATCAATCTTTCTGATCGTTTGAACCAGGTTCTTCGATGGGCCTTGGGATCTATTGAGATTTTACTGAGTAGGCATTGCCCCATATGGTATGGATACAGCGGAAGATTAAAGCTCTTGGAGAGGCTAGCATATATTAATACCATCGTGTACCCACTAACTTCACTTCCACTCCTTGCTTACTGTGTACTTCCTGCTGTTTGCCTTGTCAGTGGAAAATTTATTATTCCTGAGGTAAGTGACAGTTTCATTTCCTTTGGTAACATTTGATCGTACGATCTAGTTCTTAATTAACAAACCAGTGATTTTGCTCTCAGATAAGTAACTATGCTAGCATGTGGTTCATTCTGCTTTTCATCTCCATTTTTGCTACTGGAATACTTGAGCTTAGATGGAGTGGAGTCGGTATTGAAGACTGGTGGAGGAATGAACAATTCTGGGTCATCGGCGGTACATCAGCTCATCTCTTTGCCGTCTTCCAAGGACTTTTGAAAGTGCTTGCAGGTATTGATACCAACTTCACTGTCACTTCAAAAGCATCTGATGAAGATGGGGATTTTGCAGAGCTTTATGTGTTCAAATGGACATCTCTTCTCATCCCTCCAACCACAGTCATCTTCCTAAACATGGTGGGTATTGTGGCTGGTGTGTCCTATGCCATAAACAGTGGGTACCAGTCATGGGGTCCTCTCTTTGGCAAGCTCTTCTTTGCTATCTGGGTCATTGCCCATTTGTATCCTTTCCTGAAGGGTTTGTTGGGTCGGCAAAATCGTACGCCAACAATTGTCATCGTATGGTCCATTCTCCTTGCCTCCATTTTCTCGTTGCTATGGGTGCGCATCGACCCCTTCACCTCCGACTCCACAAAAACCGCCGCAAATGGCCAGTGCGGCATCAACTGCTAGATCGTCTCGGGATCATGTTGTCATGGCAATGCCATCTCTTCTCAGAACCTACCCTCATGTATATATAACAAGAAATCAAGCTACTAAACAATGTAATTAATTTATGTAGAGGGTTAACCTGAAAGGTGTACTGCTGGAATGCAAAGTGAAGGACATAAACACATTAGAAGAAAACCCTTTGATTATATGATCTTTGTTGCTGCAAAAGGTGTTTCTGTCCATCCCCGCATGAGCAGGTGTTTCTTGACTCTTCAAGTTTGTTCAAGCCATTGTTGTGCAGCTTCATTTTCTCATCTTTATGGTAAAAGTTTATAGAAATATCCATCCATTGTCTAGGAGTTCTTGGCTAAAAAATTCTTTTTACGTGCAGGACTGCGTATCATGGAATTTTAATCTACCACAACTCTCTGATTGCATCTCATCTCCTTTACTGTAATAATTGATGGTGATTAACCTCCTAATTAGGAGTCTAATAATAGATATCAATTACCGGTCAGGATTAAAGCAGGCATAGTGATTTGCAGTTGGATAAGATGTTCTTGATTGATATTATGGTAGCTTTTACTCTTTTTTTTTTTGCTTTCATAAAATATTAAAATAATGTTTTTATAAATCTAAATTCAATAATTAATTAATCTACATCAAGATTTTATCAAGTAACCCCATCTTTCCACACACATTTTTTAGCATAAATTTTATGGTAATCAATGATAACTATATACTAATATTTATTTCATAAATTTATTTTGAAGAGAGACACGAGAAGAAAAAATCACATGAACCCAATAAAATAATAAAACTATTTTCACCCAGTCTCATTTTTTTTATTTCTCTCCTTTTCATTTTGTTTTGGGCCCAAATTGAACCTGGACCTGAAATAAATAAAGAATGGGTGGGCTTGGGGCAAACCATGTAAAGAAAACGACACCGTATGATGTGAACGAAATCCCGAATGAAAACCCCTAGTTAAGGCAGAGCAGAAGCAGCAAATCTTCGGTGTTGAGGGTTTGTTGACTATTTATAGACAAAAAGAAGGAAAGCAAGAGACAGAGACTTGGGAGGAGAAAGTGAAATTAGGTTTTTTCTCTTTCTAGAAAAACAGTGTAAGCAGCAATGGAAGTAATCACAGAAGGTGTTAACAACTTAAACATAGCAACAGCAGCAGTAGCAACAACAGACTCAGCCAATAACAAGAAGAACCGAATCCAAGTTTCTAACACCAAAAAACCTCTTTTCTTCTACGTTAATCTCGCCAAGGTATTACCAAACCCTCCCCCTTTTTTTTGTTTATTATTTTTGCTTTCTGTTTGTTATTTGCAGAGGAAACATGCCTGTTTTATTTTTCTATTTTTTTGGATGGTGTAATGAATTAATTCGATCTCTGTTTTTTTTAATGGGTTTCTTGTTATCTCTTATGTTTTAACTAATTTTAGGGATTTGTTGCTGTTATGGACATGCGTGGGTCCTGTTCTATTCTTGTCTTGGGTTTTTCCATTTAGGGTTTTTTTCTTGGCTCCGTTTTGTTGCTGGAAAAATTGTGGATGAGAGAATATATGAAGAAGGGAAGCTTGTGAATGCGTCCCTATTATTGCTTTAGAATTATTTGTTTTTTTGTTAAAATATGGTTTGCTCTTTCGATTCTGTTACTGATTCGTGTTGGAATGCTTAGTCTGAGGGTTTTGTAATTTTAGCTAGGTAGAGTGAAGGAAAATGGATTTTATCAACTGAAGAAGTGTTTGTATTCGTGTTTGTGGTTTTGTTTAGCTGTTTAATGGCTGAATTTTTGCAGAGGTACATGCAACAGCACAATGAAGTGGAGCTTTCTGCTCTCGGGATGGGTACAGTTTCTTTAGCTTTCATCTGAGGAGTTTACTTATTTATTTTTAGTGGAGGCCTTTTGGGTCTGTTGAAATTGTATTTTTTGTTGAATTCCGTTTCATGGTTGAGTTAGCAATTGGGGGATTTATTTTTTAACTTGGCTGGTTATAAATGAAGTTTGATTTGACTAACCACTATTTAGTCACGAAAAATAAGAAGGGATTGCTGCACAATATAGTCATACTATGTCGCCCTCATGTGCAATTTATAGCCACTGTTGCTATATAGTCAGATAAGTAGTTTAGTGTTATATTTCTAGTTATGGGAGAGTTTGTTGAATTTGATATTTATGTTACATGTGCAGCTATAGCCACTGTTGTTACCATTGCTGAGATCTTGAAGAACAATGGACTTGCTGTTGAGAAAAGTGAGATTTTTATTCTTTTCTTATTTTATCCTTTACAATGGACTTGATGTTGAGAGCTTGATCACTTATTTTGTGTTTTGCATGTTCAGAGATCATGACTTCCACAGTTGACATGAGGGAAGAAACAGGAGGGCGTCCTGTTCCAAAAGCAAAGGTAAATCATCAGTATAACCTTTTGTTGGATACATCTGTCAGGTATGCTGTTGGGATGCAGTAGATAGAATCCTATCAGATAAAGATTTCACCAACCTTCAATTTGGAATTGTATCTGCGTTGCTCTCTTTGGAAAACCAAGGATTGTTAACATCTATATATTTTACTAGTAACAGCTCACTACATATAAGCGTATGCATTTTTAGGTTTGTTTTAGAAGATGGAACACAGATAAGAGTGTAATGTAAATAGGGTTTTGCCATATCTATTTTCATCAATTGCTATAGACGACAGGGGATGTAGATCTAATCATCAGGCAAGAGACGTGGCTTATGGTTCAATTGATCAAATCTGCACTGTGATGAGGCCTCCACAGAGGGAACCCTCTCGTGTAGTATTTGTACTGATATGAGAAAGCTGCACTTCATTCCTTGTCGATAACTAGTTTTTTAGAGTTTGAAAGACTTGACCTTTTGGATTTGTTCTCTTGCAGATTGAAATATTGCTAGGGAAGACAGAAAAGTTTGATGAGTTGATGGCTGCTGCTGCTGCAGAGGAAGCCGCTGCTGCAGAGGAGCAGAGCTGAAACTTGAAAGGATGAATTTAGCTTGTTCTCTTGAGTTCCTTTATTATCAACACTTGTAACCTGCCTATCTTGGATTGTAACTTTCAAGTTTAGAAGCTTGTGATGATATCTCTTCTAGGAGTTTTTGTAATAACAATGCCTTTGCAAATTCAAAATTCAAATTTGTTTCCGAGTTATATCCATGGTGGAGCACGAACCTGGTTTCTATTACTAGCTGGCCATGTTGGTACATCACATCTGCAGGAAAAAAAACGGGCCCTTATTACTTATTTTCATGGTCTGCACAGAAAAACCAAGAAGCCCTTTTTACTTATTTTCATGGTCTGCACAGAAAAACCAAGAAGCCCTTTTTACTTATTTTCATGGTCTGCACAGAAAAACCAAGAAGCCCTTTTTACTTATTTCATGGTCAAATCGAAGCTGAGTGTCTCCACGAGTGAAAGATAACACCTTTTACTTGGTTTGGCCTGGCGTTGCATGCCGATGGATTCATGTTCGAATCTGGCACGGAATTGCATGTTGCCATTTCATTCCTCCAACGTGCCTACCTAAAAGGATGTGGAAATCTCAGACTTCACCATGTCACTGCCGTCTGAGATGTATAAGGTGGGAATAGGTTAATCAACCAAGAGTTCAGAGTGGTGATCCAATAGTGTCAGCCGAGCAATAACATTTTTCAAAATGCAAACGTCCGAAAAACCAGGAGATAAAGTGTAAACAAAGGCGATACATGTTTTCTAACCTCCCAAACAAGTTTGCGGGACCGTTTCCTAAACCAAAAACAAAAACCTCAATGGAGACAAAAACCCAAGATAAATTAACTTGGTATAAAAAAAAAATGCTGCTATCTCAATTTTCCCTTTTGCTTTGACAGAAAAATGTTCGAGTCATTTTCTCCTTTCATGCTTCTTCCTCATCCTCTACAAGTATCTTTTTGCAGGCTTCATAGCACATGAAAGATATCCCAGCAGCAGGAACCAACTTCATGCAACTGGGTCCCAGCCCCTTATATAACCCCTGGATGCCTTCTTGTTCCAGTATGCTAGCTAGAGCATGGATCACATTCCTGTATACTTGTCTTCCGCTGAGAGCTCCTACCTGCATGTGCTTGCGGGCAACTTCAAGAGGGAAAGTTGCACTACTTGATATGGCACCAGCAGCAGATCCGATTAGAAGTGTTTCAATGTTGCCAATCCTCTCTTGCTTATAAAATTTTCGGTAGGCTTTCCGTAATGTGTCATAGGCAAAGTAATTTGTTGCAGCATATGGAATAACTCCAATAAGGCTGGGGGCAAGACCTCTGTAGAGTTCTCCAGGGCCCTCTTCACGGAGAATTTTTAAGAATGCATCTACTATCCCATTATAAACACCTCTCTGCAAAATACATCAGACCCCATGAGATAAAGAACAGCATTCACACAAGATTTCAGTTTCTGGTTTAGGTTTTGCACATACCTGTATAGTTAATCGTGTCTTGACCAACTCGAGCGGGTATGTGCACAAAGTAGAGCTCACCCCAGCACATGCCCCAGCAATTAATGATGCAGGAATTGGAAGTTTTGGCTGCTCCCCAGGTGCAGGGGACAACTTCTTGTTTACCGTATCATATGCAAAGAGCTGCAGACACAGAAGCCAGTTACAAGCAAGATTAAATACCTTGAACTGGAATATTGCTTTGAATATGCAGAAGTTGCATGGCTTATTTATCCTTCTCTAATTTAAGATAAAAGGGGACAGACGAGACTGTAAAAGGCATTGTTAATTAACAGAATGATGGTTCTAGAGAGAGCTGATATCTATCAGTCACTTGTTTGAAGTCCATTCTTGAAAACAGAAGGTTGTTAATTTCACAATTCAAACAGAAGGTTGATAAGATCAATCTTTGTTTACCAGGTGTGGTGCGATCCAAATCTTTGCTTATGCCAGAGATAAAGCTGGCATCTAGCTCACCCCTTGCATTAGCATTCTAAATTTATTTAAGATGCTCGGGGGTTTCCTAAGGTGCAAGATATCTTAAACAGAGATTAGTTTTCCTGCAATTATTTGGTAGTCCAAAGTTGGACTGTGATAAAGTAGTCCAAAGGCCGTCAAACAGGGGGAACCTAGCCTTTAGCCATCCACTCAATTTTACCCTCATCCTGGAATTAGTTGATGGCCCTTGAAGGTTTATAACACACTTAAGAACTCATAGATGCAACACATCTTACAAGCAAAACAAAACAAAAGAAATAAAGAAGAAAGGGCAGCTGAAGGCAGTGAATGTAAGGTCAAACCAGATAAAAATTTAAGGACTTGTACTATCGACAATACCTAAACCAATCCAGCTAGTGCACAAGCAACGTGTTAGAGATACTTGAATACTTGTGAAAAAAATAAAGCCTCTTCTTTTGGGAGAAAAAAAGAAGCAAGGTAGATTATTGTCATTTAAGCAGGGACTGCCATTTGGACCATTTATATTCATCAAACCAATCATTTAAAAATTCTTATTGATCGTGCGTGTGTAATCTCAAAATTAGTTTTGATTCCACATTACTATTTTCAATTTCATACTTGTATTAAAATTTTCATTCCAATTAGAACTCTAACAAACCTGAATTCTAAATTCACAGCAATAGACAGAAAAAGGTAGCTAATAAGCATTGGCCATGGACATTCAAGCTTCAACCATATAAAATCATCAAAACAATTCATAGCCGAACCAAAAAGTTATCAATGACGAGGCAATTTACAACCAGAATAAAGAACACAACCTGTGCAAACAGAAAGCAATCATCTCGATGTTGACACTCAGAAAAACATATAAAAAAAAAAATGGATGACAAGAAGAAAACAGAAAAGAGAGAAACAAAAAATGCCTACAGTGAGCACAAAACTTCCTTCAGCTCCTCAATTACAAGACTGCAAAGCACAAACCAGTCCACAAAAATTGCTAGCCATCAAATAATAAACAAAACCAATCAACTTAACCAACAAAATTCACACCAAACAGTCAATTTAACCAAAAAAATCATCTCTTTCGCAGTGTATAATACATAAACCAGAGAAATTTCATTACCTCAATGGCCTTGCTAGGGGCAACACGAATCACGTTAACCAAATTGCCTCTAAACAACCCTTTCCACCCATCAGTCTGAATTATATTATTAAAAACCTCAGTAGTATTGTGTCCACTACTCCCCACCATCAAATGGGTCCTAATAGTCTCCAAAGGAGCCACAGCAGTCCTTGAGATAGCCCCAGCAATCCCTCCACTAATTAACCTTCTTAATGAAGGGTTTTCAACCTTAATCTTCAATTTAAGCCCACCTTTCTTCTTCTTCTTCTTCTTAACCCCTTCCTCCTCTTGAACCCCAACAAATGACAAGTACTTAACACATAAATCATTGTATAAAGACTTAAGGTTGCCGTTGTCCCCCATACCCATTTGGTTAACACTTGCAAAAAGACCTCCTGCAGGGAGATACTGCACATCTTGAAAGCTATTCCACTGAGACCCCAAACCGGAAATCCAGAGAAACCCATCTCTATTATCATCAAACAACTGGTTTCCACCCCTAGCCATGAGTCAAAACCTTGTAAACAACTTCTTTTATGCTTTAATGAATACCCAAAAGTCCAAAACCGGATATTTTAGACAGGAAAAGATTGGATTTTGAGCAAACGGGCACCTAAAAAATCCATTTTTTAATACTGGTATAAGGTAAAATTGACAAAAAAAAAGTTTTATGAAGAAACCAAGAAAGAGGTTACAGTGAAAACAAGAAAAGGGAAAGGAAAAACTTCGAGCAAGAAAAAAGCTAATAATGTAACTAGGAAGAGAGAGAGGAGGGGTTGGTGAATCTCTCTCCTTCTCTTTCTCTGTTCCCCTCTCTATAATGTTTGTTGTGTTACTTGCGTTTTATTGTTATATAATATAGAGAGGGGGGGCTTCCAAGGCGGAGTTGAGTTAGGTATTTGTGTTGTTGGCAAAGTGTAGTGATGGGGAAGACTGCTGTCTTAGGGAGTCTCTTCCTGTTCAAAGATTTTGGGCTTGTTTTCCTCTTCTACTTTTGTTTGTGTATTTTGGTAATTTGGTTTTGTCATTTATGGGCTATTTGGTATTTTGCGAATTTCTAAGGATATTTACTTTAAGCCATTTAAATATTTTGTTCTATATTTAATTAATTTTTTATTTTAATTTAATTTAGTAAATGACTAAGCACGCCCCAACTATAATAAAATTCCTTCCAGTTTGTCCAAAGTATTTGGTACGTTTTAATTGCCATAATATCATTTCAAACGTTTCATTTTTTTATTAATAGATATTCAGGGTAGCTTGTGTGTATTTAAATTAATTTTATAAATTTTAAAATTAATAATTATATAAATTTAATAATTATTATATTAATAACTAAATTGAGTCTTAAGCTTTTCCCGTTGGTTTTGATTCATTTCAAACATTTATTGTAGACTGAGATAGAGATCTTTTCCAACAATATTTTAAATACTCCATTCGTTTTTTTTTAATTGATATATTTATATATAATAAAAAAATATATTTAGCACTTGAGCTAAAATCATTCTAGCGCCAACCATTTATTTTTTATTGTTGTTCCGAGATAAATAAATAAAAAGATGATGACAGTGAGATGATATATTTTTAATTTTATTAAAATCCATAAAAAAAACAATTTTTAATGATCAAATATTAATAAAGGGTCTGGTGTTAAAAAATTAAAGAAAAAGGGGACGTATTTAATGACCTGGCAGGACCTCAAAAAGGTCCGGTGAATTTGTAGCTACCGAAAAAAAGTATATAAATATATATATATATATATATATATAAATATATATATTATGAAAATCACATCGAGACCCAAACCCACGGCATAAACTACTAAGCAAAGCGGGCCTGCTGGCTCCTGCAACTTCCAAATCTCAAGCCTTTTTACCTTGTTCGAGGAATCATTTTTAAATCTAGAGATTCAACTAACCTCAAACTTTGACAGGTTTAATAATAATAAAATTAAAAATTAAAAAAAATTCAATTCCCATAGTTGTAAATTTGGATTCAACTAGTTGACTCTAGCTTCTTCTGGTCAAATTTCATTAATAATAATAATAATAATAATAATAATAATAATAATAATAATAATAATAATAATTTGTTTTGATTCTTCAGTAACATGTTTGAAACCTTTTAATTTATTTTAATAAAATTTAATACTTAGAGTTAAAAATAATAAATTTAATTTTAAAAAGTAGTAGAAGAATCGATCAGAAGTTAGTCCTTTTAATTTACAATTCTAAATAACTAAGCTAGCATTTTCAAAATATTCATTTATCTATTTTTTAAAAAATATATAAAGAAATGAGATGACAACAATGATGGTAGTGTGCAAAACAAAATAAATTAAAATTTATCTTATCAAAACACATTTGAATTCAATTTGTTTATCAATCAAACACAGCAATTGAATCAACCCTTCAAACCATGATTAAAACATTACTTGAAGTTAACTCGAGTTACAAATTTTAAAACCATTCTTGAAGGCATTTTATTGCATAGTTTGAATAGTCAAAGTTTAGGATAGTCAATTTCTCAGTTTAAAATATGCGGGGAGGCCTTCAAGATTTAAAGCGTGAATGGTCACCCACCTTGAAAATGATTTGGACTAACCTAAGAGAAACCCCACCGGGATAACGAAGAGTTGTCTTAAATAGGTGACTTGGTAAAATCTTCAAATTAAAAAGTTTTTTTTTATATAATTTTAAATTCGAGTTTTATTTTTGAGATTAGTCGAGGTGCTAAGTGATCACTGACATGACAGTCACTAAAGACTTATATGATCGTTAACTTTAGAATCTATGAGATTAATCGAGGTGCATGTAAGTTGGTTCAATCATCCACGTTAATAAAAAAAAATTATCTTGAATAAAATAGTGCTTCTATTTTAAAGTTATGTCATGGGAAAGTAATTTTTGAAAATTATTAGACAGGTGAAAAATAATTTAAATGTGCATATGTTAATCAATTTAATTACAAAATTAATAGTTTTTCTAACATATGCTCAAGAGAACTATACTTAATGTATTTGGAAAGCTCCACTTATATAATTAATAATATTTTTTTAAGATGTATAAAAGTATATTTGCATTATAATATTGCTGAGCATAGGAAATTAAATTGATTTAATTGCATCAATTAGTGTGTGCTCTTATGAATTAACAAGTTAAATTAATAATATCCTATTATTCTTGCTAGATATATAAATTAATAATCTCTGTTTTTGTTGTTGTTGTTGTTATTATTATTATTATTAAATAAACTAATTCGCAATAAGTAAGTGTCTGGAAATGAGACTGTTTTTGTTTTCAAATATATTATATAAATCTAAAAAAATATTAAATTGGTATTATTTTTTTTATAATTTTAGTGTATTAATATTAATATATATAAATATTTCTAAGTAAAAAAAGGCCCTCCACTGCCATACTGCCATGTCATCAAACACGAACTAAGTAGTAAGTACTTGAGAGTTAGGTGTCCTGCCAAGGTGCCACCAACCCTGCCTGCTCAAGCATGTGTTAGCTTAGCACCCGCATTTTCCATTAAAGATTTTCTTAGACTTCTCCTGGTGTTCCATACGAAGATCATAAATCCAATCCAAACAATCGACTCGGAGTTTTACGATATAGGGATTAGGGGTAGGACGGGAGCAGAACAAGGAAAGGGACACCTAAGTAATTACCCGATGCCTCATTGGATTAGGGGTAGGATGGGAGCAGAACAAGGAAAGGGACACCTAAGTAATTACCCGATGCCTCCTTTCAACAACTTCTTACCTCAGAAAGAAGCAGCCCACGTTTATAAATTATTATTAATATATATAAAAAATGTCGATGCTTCACCAAACTACAAAATTTAACTCTGGGTACCGTGTGTAAATGCTGTGATGGGTGTGAAATGCAATGCATGTCCAAGAACTTCAATCATATCACAACAATTAGAGGTTTGGAAGAGCTGTTACTGTAGTTTTTTAAAGTGTTTTTTGTGCTGAAATATATCAAAATAATATATATTTTTTTAAAATTATTTTTGACATCATCATATCAAAATGATCTAAAAACACCAAATCATATTCATTTAAAATGAAAAAAAAAAACTCAAACCGGCGTTTGAAACGCCAGCCAAACAGAGACTTAAAAAAACACAACTTTTTTTTAATCCGAATCAAATAGAAAAAAATAAGTTTTTTAAAAACACTTTTAAAATGAAATATAAACAGGATTTTTATCTGAGCTGAGAAAATAAATAAATAAATAAATAAAATCATCCGACAATGAAGACACATGACTCTTAGCCCTTCATCTACAAAGATGACAGCTTCATCTAAAATGGAATAAAATAAATAGAAAGTTTTTACACTTGATTAAGTTTTTGGTAAGAAAAAAAGTCAGAATTTTGTTAAATATGAATATTATTTTGTTTTTATTGAACATAATTATGTGTACCAAACTAATGATGATGTAGTAGTGATAGTTGTAAATTATAGTATCTAAATAGTTATTTCAAGTTCGGATATGTATTAACATAAAACTCAACCCATGCTACCCATCAAGAACCCTAAAAGAGATATAGATGAACTTCAAAATTTTCTTATTAACTTCCACCAATTAGGAACTTTGTTTGCGCAGGAAAAGTCAGATTGCTTTATTTATTTTTATTAACATTTAGGTTAGCTTTTATATAACTCGACTAATTCCACGAGCTTTGAAGTTAATGATCATGTAAGCCGATAATGATCAGTGTATTAGCAACTACAGTGCTCGAACCTAAAATTATAGGAAGAGCAAACTCTATAATCTCCAAACTATTACCATTAGATCATCTACTATATGTTTTATCTTTGTTTAACTGAGCATGCTTTATCTTTATTTAACTGAGTTTTGAATGTTCTCTGCTTGTTTTATATGATAGTTTTGGAATCTTATTGTTTTGAATTCGAAGTTGAATTTAAAAAAAAGATATTAGAAATAATTTTTTTATAAATATATCAAAATGATATATGCTGAACGATCCATCTAAAACCAGATTGGAAAGAGGTGAAATCTCCCACAAGAATTAAGTGCTTCATATCTCAGCAATGGCCAAGAATCATGTGACACAGTCTTATGCTCATCTAGAAACAGAATTTAACTGGTCAACCCATGATTCATATTGCTGGTAAACAACGATAAATTTATTCTTTTTATTCTCTTAACTTTGCGATGTGGCCACCATTGTCAGCTACAACCCCAAAAAACAGAAGCTCTAACCATGGTATCCATAACCATAACAGTAATAGTCCTCAGCTTACTCGGCAATGAAATAGGCTCTGTTCATGGGGATATCGGGACTGCTACTTCTTATGAACCACCGTATTTACGTGAGTAGATTTTCTTGTGTTTGCCTTTACTGTTTTTGTCTACAAGTTTCTTCTTCAAACTTGTTTATTCTAATCTGTGTGCAGCTACTAAGTGCAATGGTAACAGAGAAGATCAATTCCCGCCGGGGAACTTGTTTGTCTCTGTGAGTGAAGGCTTGTGGGATAACGGCGCTGCTTGCGGGAGGCGTTACCGGTTGAGGTGCCTGAGTGGAAATAATAAGCCGTGCAAGGACGGAACTGTTGACGTTAGGGTGGTGGATCTCTGCAGAAAATCACCATGTCCTTCGACTATTCTCTTGTCAATCAGCCTTCTCTGCTGTATCATCCTCCCCAACCTCAAAAATCAACGTTGAATACATCCAGTACGTGCTCCCCCCCGTCCCTCCTCTTATGAACTTCCTTTCTCACTCACATCGAAACTGTTCTTGCAGGATTTGATGGAACAAATGTTCCCGAACTATATCAAGCAATCCGACAGATAGAAGCTGTGAAGGGAAAATGGCGTTTCTGATCTGATCTTATGATCTGAATTATGATCTGATCAAGATACGTAATCCCATTTCTGATTGTTCCATGTTGTAATATGAATATCTATCTCCAATAAAACTCTGATTATTAGATAGATGGCACATATAATTACACTAATAAAAGCAATGGCTAATCCACAATCAAAGGTTAGCACAAATGATTACAACTTAGCTTGTGAATCTCTAATTTTTTGGAAATATTATGCGTGGGAATTCTTCTTCCCAGGAAAATAAGGTGGGCTCCCGTGAATACACAAGTTTTCACTAACCCACGAGTGGAATGTGTTTTGGCACACAGCATGGTAACATGGTCAAAACAAAGCAACGGTGATGATCCTTAAAAGGAATAATATTAGATTTTATTGTCGGTTATTTTTTTATAAAAATATATATTAAAATAATATATTTTTTTTAAAATAATATTTATAATATAGCACGTCAAATCAACTCTAAAACATTTTTATAAAATTAAACAAAAAATATTTTTTTACTAAAGTCATTCAAAACAAATTCCCACCATAACTTTAATATCGGAAGAACAAATTCCCACCATCACCTGTCATGTTCTCGCAAGCGTACTGCCTTAACTTTAAGGTCTGTTCTTCTGGGTACCGTAATTTTAGCATCAATAAAAACATATGTTGCGTGAGAATATGTATGGGGATGCTTTTAAAAATAATTTTTATTTAAAAATATATTAAAATAATATTTTTTAATTTTTTTTAAAATTATTTTTGATATCTAAAATTAATGTTAAATTTAATTTAAAATAAAAAATAAAATAATTTAAAAAAAAACATTTTTAAAATACAGTAATAAACATCTTATTATTCAAACCATGAAGTGAAAAATACTGAATTTCCCCAAAGTCAACAATTAAGCCTTGAAGTAAACCTTTAAATTTTAATTTAATTTAAAATAAAAAAATATTTTTTAATTTTTTTCAAGAAACATTCCATCATTCAAACCTTGCCATGAAGTGAAAAATACTTAATTTCCCCAAGGTCAACAATTAAGCCTTGAAGTCAACCTTTATTTAAAAAAAAAACTAGGCCTAAGTTAAATGTAGTTTTGCATTTTTGGACACTATAATAATTTAACTTCACGAAAAAGAATAAAAAAAGACAACTTTAACCTCAATCAACTAAACAATAGCTGATTCACGATGGAGTGAGAATATGAAAATCATTGTAGAAAAAACCAGTTAATTGATCCGATAAATTTTTTAAACCTTAGTTAATATTTGAAATTCAAAATCCATGAAATTAAAAATTCGAATTCAGTCAATAATTTCAAAACATATCAATTGAACCAAAGACAAGAAGAAAAATAAGATTTAGCTTAACAAGTGTAATCAAGTGTTTTTTTTAAGATGTAATGGTGGTTAAGAGGATATGCTTCTTATTTTTTTTAGTTTACATCTTATAACTTGTATTTAAAAAGTATTTATTAAATTCTTTTTAATATATTAAACGGAGAAAAAATACATTTTTAAAATCATCTAAAAATTAGTAGTTATTGACACATAACTTAATTCAAAGATTTCTTTTATTATAGAATTAAAAAAAACTCTTCAACTATAAAATAATTATTAAAGTTTTGTGTCATAGTTTAATTTTGTTTTGTTCCGGCCGAAATGTTCCAGTTTCGGCTCAAAATCATAATATTTTTTTATTTTAGAACATTTTACTATCATAATATTTTGAAATTTTAGAGATGTTTCTAATTTTGAGATTATGTTTGTTTGACTTTGTGTTTATATTGTATAATTTAAAGTTAATTTATTTTGAATTTAAATTATACTTGTTAAATTAATATTTTAATTTTATATATATATATATATAATTAATTATATATGAACAGAACAACCCCGAAATGCTCCGAAACCGAAATGTTCCGTTCCAATAGAAAAACCGGAACGGTATTGACAACCTTGGTTGAAAAAACAAAACAATCTTCTTTAGTAAGTATAATATACAGTCAACTTTAAAAAAAAAATCTTGATACCTCAAAAATAATTTATAGTGTTTTGTGTTATAGTAAAAAAAAATAAAAAATTCTAAGCATCTCTAAAATAATTACATAGTTTTGCATTTTAATTTTTATTAAGCTCATGGCTATGGCAGATGCAGCAAGAGAGAGTAAAACACTGCTGAGGCGAATCAACAATACGCTCACTACAGTGACTTTAGAACTATAATCTTGCAAGATAAATTCTCAGTGCTTATTCTCTAAGAACAAATAATCAAATGAATTGGAGATACCGGGCCCAGATGCCATTATTAGAATATCAAATGAGTTAGAAGGGCTAAAAATGAATTACCAGTACGATTAATTATTTCTCAAGATGACGCTGGAGCTTGTAGGTTGCTTGAAAGAATGTTTCCAAATCCTTGGTTTTGCTTCTGGAAATAAGGGTGGAGACCACGAACCCCTTCCAAATACAATGGTGTTTGCATTTCGATCAAACGAGAAACCTGCAAATACAACTTGTCTGTTAATATGATATCCGCTTAAGTATATAGCAAATCATCATCAATTGCCACACACGCTACATAGTTTTAATAATATAATCCCCAAATGATATGATCACTGGTCATTTTATTTTTGTAAATAAAGGACATAGTTTACAAAATAAGCAGTAAGATGAATCATGGGCTCTCTAAACATCATTGCATATATGCATGCTGATAGACGAATTATGGCATGAGCAAATGATAACTGAAATACAGCGAGGCTGTGAATTTAAACCCATGCCCTGCCTGGTATGATAATATTCTGTTCAATTTTCTGATAAGATTTCACATTTATGAGCAAAAAGTTGGCACCCCTGCATGCATTCATAGCACACCAAATGCTGCATTCAAGATAACCTTCCTGCAATATTTCTTTTGGTAAGTCTCGTTAAGTTTTAAATTTCCATTTTATTTTGGATCAATTTGGACTCCATTACCTAGCAGCTTGCTCATTTTACTCATCAGCAATATAGGAAGGAGACAACTATTGGTATTTTCTGGCATGTGGAAGGGCTCATTAAGTTTCCCAACTTTTATATTCTAATGATTCATCTCCAAGCATACCTATTATTTGAACTCATAGGTTTGTATTTCTACTAACAGTGTTTCTTTATGCGGAAAGTGGAATTTGTGTTGAAAACATGTGGAGCACAACTTACTGCTCTGCGGAAGGCAAACATCTCTTCTTGTCCTGATAGCATAGAAACTATCCCAGATGGTGCACCTACCGAGCTTACATTGCCTTTAGCTAAAACATCTGTGCGAAGTTTGCCACCTTCTGTCTCTGTTTCAAATTGGAAACTGGAAGCCATAAAAGTAACTTGCTCATATAATCATGAAGACATCTTTGTAATAATGCTTAATATGAAGTCAACTGAACATTCATCAATGGAGGTTGGTGGCCGGGAGTGATACAAGCATGGTATCATATTTTTATCCTCTATCAAGGAAATAATTAATGAACGTCACAAACAACCCTGTGTCTGGTGACCACCAAAGGTCAGTTCAATGCCATGAATTAATTCTCACTCGATTTCATGTTTCAATTATCACAAAATTCCATAATGATAGCATATGCTGCGCAATGCTTTTGATTTATTTATTTTATTATGCACGTCACTACAGTCCCTTTTATTACCTAGTCCTCTTCTATGACATAGTGTTGATTTTCAGTCAAGTTGTGCATCACTTTTAATTTCCAATTTAGCAATATGACCTCAAAATATAGTGTTCTTCCAGTATTGTATAAACCCTATAATCAATATCGACAATATGGACTCCCGCATAATGTTAATAGGTGAATCTCACTTCCGTATATGGAGTTCAGAGAAGTCTTTTTGATACCCAGTAAGAACAAACATATAAAAGCATCAAAATATTCTCTTGAAGTTCTACAGAACTCTTTTTAGCCATGGATAGTGGCAACCATGTTGCACCTGAAACTTCTTGCAAATAAAAAAATTCAGGGGACTTCAATCAATTTGTCAAAAACTTTTGCACCACCACAACCTTCATGAAAATTTCAAGAAATTACACCAACAGCTTTTTGTGTGACTAGCGAAAAAGATAGTATCATATTCAAAGAGCTGCAAGCATGTAATTCACAAGGTAGATATAAAATAGGTGCAGTAGGTTTAGAACTTTCAAAATATCCACATTCCATAACCAATATAAAAGCACAAACTCTGGATCAAAACATTTGGTTCGACTAAAACGCCCTTGAAAGTTTATTAACTTTATGATTAAAATCGGAATTTGAATACCTTTTTTCCTTGCCTTTTCATATAATGCTAATTATTAGTTGCTGTGTTAAATTTTCTTTTTAAACTCTGCCTATTTTAAACTCTTAAAAATATTTTCACTGTGTTAGAATTAGTTTTGACATTTTTACATCACTTTTATTGATACACTTGCAATGCATGTGCTAAAAATACTAGTAAAAAGAAAAGAAAAACTACCTTTCCAAGTCAAAAAGTGTAGCCTCTTCAGTTCCTTGAAACAAGTCATCAATAGAAGAAGCTGCAGAACAAAATAGGCAGCAGTGATGATTGTACAACTCATCTATGAGAGTGATAAATCTGCGTGCCTGAAAAGAAAAGTTAAAATTTGTTATTGATGATGATAAAAAGGGAAGAACAAATGAAATAATGCACCATTGTAGTCTTACATGATTGTGCAGTTCAATAAAAAAAATCCCATCTCAGCACGCAGCATTATATTATAGGATCACATAATAACAGTACATGTTTTGTATAAAAAGAAAGCATATTTTATGGTTTTATGAATATGATTCAGCAAAGGTGGAAAGAAGGATGAACATTAAACCAAATAGCTACAATTCTATAAATGTTTTCAGGAAACAAAATACCCCCCTCCCTCTCCAGTTGTCTACCTTCTGTCCCTCCCTCCCTCTCCAGTTTTCTACCTTCTGTCCCCCCCTCCACACAAAATTTGTTATTTTCAAATTAATAATCCAAATTTGATCGGATATTAACCATGTAAATATTAAAGCAGTATATCTGTGTTACTTGACCACGTACAAAGCCTTTGCTAGGTCTTGCCTCATCAGCAAACATGTTTGGAATCATATTGAACTATATGAGTCTTATATGAACTGCAAACACAAGTTTTACATCTTGTGTTGAAAATTAACAGTGTTACCTTGTCACGGATTTCCATACTCATCAATGGAATATCAGAAATGAAGACAGTGTGATAATGTTTTGCTAGTGCAATATAATCTGCTGCACCTACCTGCATGTAATCAGGTAGCAAGGTATGTGACCAACAAAAGGGTGAAAAGTAAAAGGAAGAAAAGAGAACTAATCACCAATGATCTTAAACAAGAAGAGGCATGTAACATCTTGGCTGTCTTTCCATCATACAAGAATGAGATTACAAAAGGAAATCGAGTTCTAAGATCTAAAATGACATTGATGAGCAGCGAGAAAATAGTCAAATCAGAAAGCTTCACAATGGAATTTCATAGAAAACCTATTTGTCTTTCAGAAGTTTTTAAATCATGGCTACATTTCCTTTTTGAGAACCTCTGTAACATTTGGGCATATCTAACTCTCCTACATGAAGGAAATAAAGCTCTAAAGTATCATGATAAGATGGTTTCAAAATTTTGAGGAACTCTTTTGCTCATTCACTATAATATTTAGTGTTCTTCTTCCAGCTCAGTTGTTGGCTTGTTACATCGATTTGCAAATGAAAATGCCCCAGAGAACTCATATGCAACATGAGGGGGAGAGGGGTGCACTGAGTAAAAATGGCAAGTTGCATACCGTCCGGGCACATAGATACTCAAACGTGAACTTTGCCGCTCCATTACAGCTTTCAGGAACATCCAACACTCTGGTTTCAAAACAAAATCACATTAAATTAGATAAGAGCAGTGGATAGATATCTGATACAGCATGTTTGGGAAGTACCTCCCAAACATAACCGGGATAGTCTCAGAGGTGATTTGTCCTCCCAACTGATTTGTGACCTGACACCACATTTTCTCAAACTGCTTTAGAGTGCTGCTCTCCAAAGGCCAGAAGTAATTAACCTGCATCATGCATCTATAATCTCAACCACTAGATACATAAAAATGCTGGAAAAAGGAGACAATTTCTACTGTACTTTTCATTTCAAAGTAGTTTCCAGAAGAGACCATCATTGATATTGTAACCTGAACTAGTATAAGTACAAAGGATACTGAAAAGAGTCATTGAGCTGCTAAGGAAAGACCATTCATTTATTGCGAAGGGGAATGTGGTCCTAAAAAGAGATGAATAACTATAGATAAAGTACCAAAAAGGTGGGAGTTTAAACTCAGATGATGAATAAAGAAAACCAAAATATATAACAAACCAGAGGTGATGAAAAAATAGGATTCACCTAGCTAACTAAAGGCTCTATTAAGCACTTGGCCTTCTTGAACATGGCAGAACAAGTAAACATGTAGAAGGGGAAAGTGATATTTGTGGTAATTACTGAAACTTCCTTGTTAGAAGGCAGGTATCTGGTATTTTCTATGTTTCTATTTTCGAATTTAAAGAATGTCAAATGAATTATCTGATGAAGCAGATCTAGATGACAGATAAATTGAAGCTGGATAATCATCCAATCAATTAGAATTGGAACTGCTTATCATCTTACCTGGTCATTAGATCTTTGTGCTATGAATCGGCGATAATCAATCTCACTTCCAATCAGAATTATCTCACAATGCTGCTCCAGCTTCGAAACCAATTTCTGAAAGATATCTCGCTGCATGCCATCCTAAGAAGCAACAGGGGCAGATTAGACCATGGTGAACAAAATTTCCCATGCTTTAAAACAGTATTTGATTTGTGTATTGAAGTTTGGAAAAAATCACTGGAATATATCAGAATAAAAAGAAGATTCCAGCTGCAATCCAGAAATATGTCAGGTAATCATTATTAAGCTACATAAACCTTAAGAGGTTCTCACCCAGGACAACAAAATTTAGAGGAATGAATATGCAGAAAAGAAAGGAAATGAGAATAAAAACCTGATTTAATTCCCTCGGTGCTCGATTACTGGTGGCCACAAGTACTGTTCCAGTGGACAGCAATCTGCTTAGAATTCCGGATAAGGCCACAATAGCAAATACATCAACAGTCTGTAATATAAAAGCAGAATTTTTAATTCATAAAATGAGTTGCAAATTCAATTGGCCTTTTTTTTTCGTTATGGCTTCTCACAAAAGATGAATACCAACTTTCAATACTCCCATATTGGATCTGCTGCTAAAATTTACATAGACAAACCAAGTAGAAATTTGAAGAAAGTTAACCACAGATTACCAGAACATTCTACAAGATGCAACAAGATTCTCAACCTATGCCACACCATGAATCGATTCAATACATGGCAGATAAAAAACAAGTTCATAATTATGGGATAGAAGGATGAAAGCATCAATGCTTTATGACTGAGAAGGAAAAGTAAATGATTATTTTAATACATTTCTCAGATTACCTGTATTTCATCAAAGCAAAGAATGCTAGCCCCTCTTTCATCTGCTTGCTGGTCTATGAGAAACTCATCTGCTACAGCAAGAAGAATGTTTTTCATCTGCACATCTTGCTTATATCTTTCTTCAGCAGCTAACCACTCCTTGACTTTCATATCAAAGGGTAGATTTGTAATCCAACTAGATATGTTTGACTGCAAAGATTTTCCCTCTACTTGATTCTTCCAAATCTTATGCATATGTGCATTTATATTTAGCATAGCCTGCAAAAAAAAAGCACAGCAAAATAAGACTTTTCTTTACACGGAGTAGCATTAATGAACAGCTCATAAAAATACCAGTATTTAGTCTCCCGTTGACATACAATACATCCAGAAGCTTTAAGGAAAATTACAGGCTTATTATCATCTGAACAAAGTGAAAATTTTTGACACATTAAACTCTCCAAGCTCTCCTTTTCGCTCGCTGTCCCAATACACAGGTGATCATAAGAAATTTCACAACATCATGAAAGCAAAACAAGAAAAATCACCTCATGAAAGTGAAACCTTCTTCGATGTTTCACCATTCCTTCAGTCGCACTGTAAAACATGTCCATCAGCATCGTCTTCCCTGCACCAAATAAATCATCTTCGTCAGTTTATTGAATTCATATGAACAACCAAACAACAAGCAAATACTACTTCAAACTCCAAACAAAAAACCAGATGAATAGCCTTAGCAGCAACATACCACTCCCAACATTGCCATAAATGTACAATCCTTTCGGAGCTGGAGGAACAACCGGCCTACGACCAACAAGTGAATTCAACTTCCTCTCTCTATTTAAGTATGAAACCCACCTGCCCACTCCAGGTTGTATTTCTGCTCCCTTTTTCCTATTCAAAACATGTTCCGTTACAAAAATTCACATAATTTACTAAAAAAAACTCCAGAAACTCTATGTCTAAACACAACAGAATTCACTGAAAAAATAAAAAATAAATCCGAAATTTGATTCCTCCAAAAATAAAAAATACTGAAAATTAATAAAAAAAATATCTCAAGAATTCTATTCCTCCAAAAATAACAGAATTTACTTGGGGGTGGGGGGGATTCCTCACCCGAAAATAGCAAATTTTTCCAAAATCCGATCCCTCTGCTTGTTCATTGACATCCAAATTCCTCCTCCGCCAGTTTCCTGCTTCTCCTTCGCTTCTTTGACCAAAAGCTTCAGCCTCTCCTCCTCCCTCTTCTCCTCCCATTCCGCTAACTTTACGTTATAATCCTCCATATCTTTCTCGTATTGTTGTAATCTAGAAAGCAGTTTCTCTAATTCAAAAGCTACTCTTTCCTGGTACGGATCATTCTGTAGCTTCCCTTGCTCAACCAAATTCTTGTACTTCTCTAATAGACTAGGAGGAGAATTAGAGTGCAAGCGAAGGGAAATCGAGTAAATCTTGTTAGAGATTGCTGATTTTTTAACAAACCCTAGTGACCTTAGTGAAGGAATTCCTCTCCTCATTTTCTTCAAACGGTTAATTTTAACCAAATTTTGATTTGATTTCTGTGAGAAGGGAGTGGAAAAGAAGAGTAGAGCTGATCAAGGAGAAGGGGACGGAAAAGGAGGTGGCGACGTGGACGTTAAGAAGGTTAGACACGTGCATGAAATATGGTGGTTTATTTTTAGTATACTACATCCTAGTCCCTGTTGATTTAACCGATGTTCAATCTTATCTCTGGAGTTTAACATTCTTACAATTCCAACTCGAATCTCCATGAAGCTCTAATGTGGTATGTTTCGTTAAATAACAAACGGAAACCAAGACAAATCGCTTTTTTGTTTTTATTTTCTGAATCTTGAGGATTAACTTAATTATCTATCTTTGTAATTATTTATTAATTAAAATTAATTAAAAAAACTTTTGTAATGAAGAATGCGAAGCAATAAAAAAAACAATTCAAAGCATGTATATTTTTCATATATTTTTATATTATAGAGTATATTGCATTTAGTTTTTAGGTACTCTTGAATTGTGAAAGAAGGTTTTATAAACATGTCATATAAATTGAAACATGTTTTAGAAAAATAAAGTTTAATTAAAAATAAAAAAGATATAGTCATGATCAAATTCTTATAACATCATT
Source organism: Salix arbutifolia (assembly GCA_025169955.1). Classification (NCBI taxonomy): domain Eukaryota; kingdom Viridiplantae; phylum Streptophyta; class Magnoliopsida; order Malpighiales; family Salicaceae; genus Salix; species Salix arbutifolia. The sequence goes on from CM045907.1 coordinate 18,681,802, forward strand.
ATATTTAAAGGATATTGATAATGATTGATATGAAATTAGTAATTTTTCTTACTCTACTTCAATGGGATTGGTAAAATATATGATGTTTGAAAAAATCCAAGTAATTTAAGGAAAAGATTTATACTTTAGATAATTGTCTAATCTCTTGGTATGGTAAACATGATCAATTCTCCTTTTTAGATGGTTGGCAATTGATGTTTGATATCTTCAAAAATGTTTTTTTTTGATGAATTCGATGATTTTTTAATGGTTACGTCAATGATTTTTTTCTAGAAAAAATACAATAACATTGCAAATAGATATTTTAGAAAATAAACATACAATAAAGAAAAATAGATTGTTTTTAAGGATCCATGATCTATTATAACCTGTAAATTTTTTTATGAAGAGAAGAGATTAAATTATAGTATTGTCTTGATATAAAATATATTTGACTTGGCATGGTATAGTAAAAATATTTTTGACTCGAAATATTTCTGATTTATTAGAAAAAAATATTTATGACTTGTTAAAGTATTAAAAATAATAAGTTTAACAATTCTCATACCTTCATATATCTAAGGGCTTGTTTCGGGGTGCGATTGCGATAGCTTTTCAAAGTGCTTTTCATGCTGAAATACATCAAAATGATGTTTTTTTTTTAAAATAAATTATTTTTGACATCAGCACATCAAAATGATCTAAAAATACTAAAATATATTCATTTAAAATAAAATAAAAATCAAATTTTCAGCAAACACCAGTTACACACACTCCCAAACAGGCCCTTAGCGTTTAACTAAGTTTGGAGATAATGAATCATCACCTAGACCTAATTTATTTGTTTAGAAAAGGAGGACCACGCCGCCATTTATTTTGAAAATCTATCGGTTTTTACATTGGAAAAATGAGAGAAAAATACAAAAAGTTATCATTAGAAATATTTAATCTATGAGGTCAGAATATAATATTTACGAATTTTGAAGGACTAGAATAACGTTTGCCACGACTATTAATATCTTTTAAGCAAATTAATACTTTCAAATGCAAATCCAAACCGCCAAAAGGAGCTCTAATACATTCAACCAGCACCACCTCCCACCACGGCGGCCGGAAATACAAGAGCGGCGGAGCAGAGCTGTCTGGCTCTACTCCAAGCTTGCAACACGCTGTCAAAACTAACTCAAATACACACTCACATTATCAAATCAGGTCTTCGAAACAACCCATTAGTCCTCACCAAATTCACTGCCACTTCCTCTGATCTTCAAGCCATTGACTATGCTACTTCTTTTCTATTCTCACCGGAATCTGACACCCGTTTGTATGATACATTTTTATACAATACTATCACCAGGGCTTATGCCCAGACTAATAATTTAAAGGCAAAAGCTATTGATGTGTATAAGTTCATGCTTGAGAGAAACAATTTGCCTAATAAATTTACCTATCCTTTTGTTCTTAAGGCTTGTGCAGGTATTGGGGACTTGAATTTGGGGAAGTCGGTTCATGGGTCACTGGTGAAGTTTGGGTTTGGTGATGAAGTTAACGTGCAGAATACTTTGGTGCATATGTACTGTTGTTGTAGAGGTGGGGAAGGAGGTGTTGAGTTTGCACGGCAGGTGTTTGATGAAATGTATAAGTCGGATTCTGTTTCATGGAGTGCGATGATTGGTGGATACGTGCGAGTGGGGAGGTCTAGCGATGCCATTAGTTTGTTCAGGGAAATGCAAATCAAGGGGGTTTGTCCTGATGAGATTACTATGGTTTCGGTTTTGAGTGCGTGCACAGGTTTAGGTGCGCTCGAGTTAGGGAAGTGGGTGGAGTCTTATGTTGAGAAGGAGAGTGTACAGAAGAACGTAGAGCTTAGCAATGCGCTGATTGACATGTTTGCGAAGTGTGGTGATGTTGATAAAGCAACAAACTTGTTTAGGAGTACGAGAGAGAGGAACATTGTTTCGTGGACTTCAGTAATTGGCGGTTTAGCAATGCACGGACGTGGTGTAGAGGCTGTTGCTGTGTTTGAGGAGATGATAAGAAGCGGAGTGACTCCAGATGATGTTGTTTTTATCGGACTGCTCTCTGCTTGTAGTCATTCCGGGTTAGTTGATAAAGGGAAAAAATATTTTGATTCAATGAGAAAGGAATTTGGCATTGTACCTAAGATTGAACACTATGGATGCATGGTAGATATGTTATGCAGGGCAGGACTGGTAAAAGAAGCATTGAAGTTTGTTCAAAAAATGCCTATTGATCCTAACCCTGTTGTTTGGCGTACTCTGATTAATGCTTGTCGTGCTCATGGTGAGCTCAAGCTTGGAGAGAAAATTACCAGACAGCTAATCAGAAACGAGCCCATGCACGAATCCAATTATGTTTTACTGTCCAACATCTATGCAAAAATGTCCGATTGGGAAAAGAAAACCAGGATTAGAGAGGCAATGGACATGAAGGGGATGAAGAAGATCCCTGGGAGCACTATGATTGAGTTGGACAGTGAAATTTATGAATTTGTAGCTGGAGATAAATCGCATGCACAGTCCAAAGAAATATATGAGATGGTGGATGAGATGGGGAAGGAGATGAAGAGGGCTGGATATATTCCAACCACTACAGAGGTGTTGCTTGATATCGATGATGAAGATAAGGAAGATACTTTAAATAGGCATAGTGAAAAGCTGGCTATTGCTTTTGCCCTTCTGAATACTCCACCTGGAACTCTTATTCGGATTGTGAAGAACTTGCGAATTTGTGATGATTGCCACTCTGCTACCAAGTTCATCTCTAAGATTTATAACCGAGAAATAGTAGTAAGAGATCGAAACCGGTTTCATCATTTTAAGAATGGCCTGTGCTCATGTAGAGATTTCTGGTGACGATATGGACACGGAGATTCATGATTATTGATGGTTGGCTAGAATCTCACAACAATTTTGGAACATTTTAACATGCAATCAATCCTTATCATGGCTATTTCCTGGATCACACACCTGGTACAAATAATGACCCCGCTAGAGATTTGAACAAATTTTGTGGAACACTTGGTAAGATTGTTTAGACAGGTGATAGCATATACCGTGGGAGGTACTTATGGTTTGCAGCATCAGGATGAACATGCTGTTGGCATGAGTTCATCATTTTGCAGTCATGTTTCTGCATTCTTCTCTTTGTAACTTCCAGATTGGATTTTGGTTTAGACCGGGAAAAAAGATTGTAGTCGTTAAAAACTTACCTTTGTTGTGAATGCCATTTATGTACAAGTCAGAGAATAATCGAACAGAATTGATTTTTGATTCTGTAGTATGCACAAAAAAAGGGCCTTGATTCTCATTTATTTATTAGATTTTCTTGGAGCCAACTTCAAAGACACCTAGGGTTATTTGTAGCAGGGTAAAGCTTTAATTGTCTGGAAAATTATTGTTAGAAAGAAAACATTTCTTATTAAAATGCAATATTTTTCAGTACAGAAATTTGAAAATTCAGTTTTCCAGTTTGAAAAATACATGTTAAAGTTTCTCTGTATTCTTTCTTTATGAGTTTTTCATTAAAAACTTTTATGATAGTAAACAGAGAGCTGTAATTATATATCTCCAATCAAGTTAACTCATTAAATATTATTTTTGAGTTACGAGACTGAAAAAATAACATAATAGAAAGTAGATAAAAAAAAATCAAAAAGTTTAATTTTTAATCAACTCAATATTAAATAATAAAATTAAAAATATTAAATAATAAAATTAAAAGAAGAAAAATTAATTAAAAAAAATTAAATCAACCAAATTAATCTATGAGCTAACCACCAAACTTATGATCCATGTCATTGTTCCGTAAAATAGTAAATCTAATATTAGAAATAAACTTTTTAATTAATAAAAAAGAGCACTGTTTAAATAAATAATAATTTATAAAAAGTTACAGATAAAAACCCCTTCTGTTTTATTCTTTTTTATGAATATATTTATAGTTAAATTAAATTCCTGACGATGAGGCTCAGGACAACGATTTATAGAATTTGCCAGTACTTTTAAGTTTTAAGACAATGTTCTCCACTTATTGTGTCTGTGGGGTCTCTCAAAGAAAGCAAAGTCGAGAGAAGAAAATCTTTGGAATGAACAGAGCTGAGAATCAAGATAGTGTCCTTTCACTATCTTACCTAGGATTTGCTAAGTGCTAATAATCTATACGCCATCTGCACGATTGCGATTGGATCGGAAACCATTATGATACCATGAGAGTGTTTATCATTGTATTTAAAAAAAAATTGAAGAAAAAATTATTTTTTATTTTTTATTTAAATTAAAAAAATACTATTTTTATTTTTATATATTAATGTCAAAAATATTTTTTTTAAATAATATCATTTTAATATATTTTTTAATAAAAAATAGTTTTAAAAATAACCACAAATACACTTACAATCAGTCACTAGGTTAATGCATTAGGTTTTGTGGCATATCAGCTAGAGAGGAAGTGAGGCATTTTGATCCAAAGTGGTCGTCACTGTCATCATTATCTTACATTCTACGTTTGAAGTTGTAAATGGTTTAGTCTTTGCACAATTCGATGTATCTTCGTTCCATGACAAAAATCTTGTGACATATATAACAATAGTTATCAAATTCAAGTTAATATATATATTTTTTATAAGAGTCTGTCGGAATTTTAGTCGTTTAGACTTTCAAAATATATTTTCTAAATTTACTCTCGTATCCAAAAAAAAATAAAAAAAATTCTATGCATCTTAGCATGTATGAGTTGAGGGAGATCAGATAAAAGAACCTTGTAAGCCCTGGGCATTTTTCTTTTAAGAATCCCACTTCCCATGTTCATCTTGTTTATAGCAAATGCCATTTTTCTTGTTCTAGCATGGCAATCTCTCTCTCTCTCTCTCTCTCTCTAAGCTTAGAGCCTATTTGAGACAGCTGTTGCTGTAGCTTTTCAAAGTGCTTTTCGTGCCGAAATATATCAAAATGATATTTTTTTTTATTTTTTAAAAATCATTTTTGACATCAGCACATCAAAATGATCTAAAAACATCAAAATATATTTTTTTAAAATGAAAAAAAATAAATTGAAACGCATTCGAGAAGCTGTTCCAAACAGCTTCTTAATGTGTTTGGACTGCTAGATTGATCCATTTGTCTCCATCTCTTGAGTGGGATACGTACAGAAACAGGACAATTTCTCCAATTTAGAACATGAAAGCATCTCTGGTTTTTCGAGAATAGCAAAATGGTGTCCTCTTTTCTCATAGAAGACACTTTAGAAAAAACAACCACCATGACACGGAACGGAGAGGGGCTGGGATGTCAAAAACTAGCAGAGATTCTGCGATTCTGTCAAAAGATAGGCTATTCTCAAACTGTTGGCAAAGCATTTGGTGTGATTTAGTCAAAGACTTGAAGGAAGACCCCACATCTTGATTTCCACTAGAAAATGATTTTTGTAACGCTAGGATGAACTAGTCAATAATCAAGAGAAATATCACTAATTAGAACCAGTAGACACTCAAGCCTTGCCGGTGAGCAAGGTCAAGCCAAAGAATGGGCACGCGTCATTGCCGTGGACAGGTGAATTTGTTTATCACCTGCGTTGTCACCTTCAGATATTTACTGACTTTTATACAACCAATTCGCCCCTGCAGTTCTTTCAGAGACAAAATCAAATGAATAGGCTGTTCTTGTACGCGTTTGTCTGTAAAAGGCTGAGAAAAGTGATCGAGCAATCCTACGCTTTCCCTTGAGTCAATTGACCAAAGAATCACGGCATGCAAGGTTAAACTGCTTGGAAAATTCACATTGCCGTGGAGCGCTCGCCACATTGACGAACACCTATGTCATTGGCTTGCGATTCATGCACGTCGATGGCCTCGACGATTCATCGGCTTGTACTGTAGAACATTTATGACTTTGCACTCTAGAAGATACGATGGATTTTCAGTATCAAGGACTCAAGTGAGGCCCCTAGGGTTGGAAGATTCAGGGTTATGGATAGGAATGTGCAAATTGTTCATTATCAGATCCCTTTAAGACGCGTTACAGATGGTTCGTAGAGATATACAAACTATTTGAAATTCCATAAACAAAGCAACTTAAGATCAGAGTAAAGATGCAGATCAGATCCTCGATCGGTGGGAACAGCACATGTCTGTTTGTAATGATCGGGGATTTTACCAGGAATAGCTTCCAAGTTCCAGGAGTAGGGAAGAACTCATTGACAGACAAGACAATTTACAAAGCACACTCCTGCGAATAGCTCCATAAGCAAATACAAGAAAATGCGAGATGATATTTGCCTACAGGGACTAGCATCATCGATACACTCTTCTTTTTATGTAACTACTGATATTAACTATGGTTGGAGCTGTCATTTTGCATGGGTGATTTCAAAAAGATATAGCAAGACTAGAGAACCAAAGTTATCTATTTAAGTATCTAATCATGCAAGAAATACAGGGATCGGCAATGGATCAGTTTGGTTCGTCGTCACAGATTCCTTAATGCCCAGGCCGGGTACAGTCCAAGAAAAGCTGGCGGGTACAGTTAAGTCAAGGTGGCCAGTCTGCACCAAATCCAATTGCACCCCAAAGGCAGTGGGATTGTTGGCAACAGAAAAGCAAAAGTGCTCAATTCTCAATGAAGAAGATGCCACAAGAGAAGTTGCAATGGTAGATCCACATGCAATTGACCTCTACAATCAGTTACCAACTCATTTCCTTTCCAGATCACAGTTTAGAAAGATTGCATTTTCTTGTTCCTGAGAACCCTTCTTTATACCTCAAAGAGGCTCAACTTGAACTGGCAAAACGGGCACAGATCAAAGCACAATAAATCAAACAGAAAGCAAAATGTGATTCAAACCACAATAGAATACACCTGTGATGTAAACATTGCATCTCCACAACAGCATTGCATTGAGAAAAATCCACTTAGGTAATGAGAATAAATAAGCACTGAAACTTCATCAATGAAAGATGTTCACATAGGTAATGAGAATAAATAAGCACTAAAACTTCATCAATGAAAGTTGTCCCTCCATAGACACCGATTATATAAATAAATAAATAAAGTAAAAAAAAAGGGTAAAAATACAAGCATTTGAGATTTTTACTCCGATAAAGGACAACTCGGCAAAGCCGATTGCACAAATCTCAAATCTCTAACATTCAACTAGCATATGACAAAGCGAAAACCTAGAACCAGCATACCCAGTGAGCAAAAGCAAACAGAAGCACAAAACTCCTCTTGCCTCGACACCAATCCTCGGTGATCCATATGTCCCTTCCACTCTTATTGCCGTACTCTCTTCATCCAATCTTTATAGCTAAATAAACTCTTAATAATAAAAAGTTAGTCTTCTGATTCAGCTCTCTTCGCGTTTCCCTCTCCTTCCCTCTCTTCCAACAACCTTCCAGCCTCCTCATCAGCCTGCTGAGCCTTCTTCTGTGCCTCCTTCGCCTTCAAAGCCTGCAACTTTGCATGATTGTAATACGCAACACCCAAAAATGCAAGCCCATAGCCAAACAAATTGATGGGGGTCACAGTATCCTTGATAACCGACCAAGAAAAGGCGATCAACAACCAATCCTTAACCACACCAGCCACATTCATGGTCAAAGCCGAAGTCTTTCCCACAAGCAAGAACACGGCGAGATTCAAAGCAAAAGCACACAAAGAATTGGTCCCAAAGATGACAAAATCAAAATGGAAACTTGAAGTCTCCTTCAACACAGGGTATTCCACAAAAATCCAAGGGATAGTCAAGAAAGCCAAACAGCAAGGCGCGACATAATAAAGAGAGGTAATTGGATTCAATGTAATCCCCTTAGAAGTGAGCAAGATTTGAATCATTACCAGTCTAGTAGCCTCAAAAGCAACAGCACCAAGCTGAAGAAAAACCCCCCAAGTATCAAATCTAGCCTCACCATAAGCAGCAATCCCAACACCAACAGAGATTGATAACATATTAGCCATAGTATTAGACTTAAAGCTCTCTTTTTTAAGCATAACCCCAATAGAATAAACAGCAACAGGCATCAGGGCTTTTAACATCTGAATAAAAGAAACAGATAAGTAAATATATGCAGAGTTAGAAAGCCAAAGACTTAGAGAATATAGAGCACCAATGGGAACAACAGATTTGAGATAGACATCTCTAGACATGGAAACAGGTTCAACAAATTTGAAAACTTTAATGAGAAGGATGGCAAGACTGGAACAAAAAGACATGTGGATCATGGTTAGAGAAATTGGGAATGGCCAATTATACATCTTTTTGTCAAGGATGTATTTGTTGTAAACAATAACAGTGAAGGAAAGGAAGATCCAGATGGCTACATAGGTGTAGGAAAGCAAGATCTTTTTCAAAACACTGTCACTTAGAGATCCACCCTTTCCCATTTTGGCTGGTCTGGTGGAACTGCCCTGGGAAGGTGATGGTGGTGGTGGTTTGGGAGATAGGGGTGTGCCAAAGGAGAGGAAACAAAGAGGAGAGATGGTGGTGTGGATGGAGAACAAAAGGGTTTGGAGTTGTTGATGTAGGGGAGAGGTTGCAATATTTGAGTGGACTTTTCTAACACCCAGTTGTTTTCTTCGTGCAATTCTACTTGTCAGATTTATGGGCTGGGCTTCTTTTTCTTCTTCTGTTTTTTTACTTTCCATTGTTTTTTTTTTACTTTAATGTTAATAGTACGATGAGTGCAGTTTTTTTTGTTTAAAATTATGTTTTAATGTATTTTAAAAATATATTTATTATAAGTATTTTTTATGATTTTGAAGTGTAAATGCTAAATATATATATATATATATTTTTTTTTTTAATTAAAAAATATTTTTGAAATGTAAATTATGATAGTTTTTTAAAGTGTTTTATTGTTCAGAAATATATTAAGATAATATATTTAAAAAAAATAATTTTACATATTCATATCAAATAATTTTAAAACATAAAATAAAAAATTTAAACAAAAAAAACATATTTTTCTGCAAACACAGCCATTCACATGTTAAACAAAATTTACATCACAATATCAAATATATATTTAGTTCTTTGTTTTTTTTTATTACTAATGACTTCTAGATTCTTAATTCTGTCTATTTACTCTGAATTTGTGGAAATAGTCAACTAATTCAAAAAAAACAATGGGTTTTCTGGCGATTGCTTTTTTCGTTTAAAAACTCGTTTCTTATGGTAAAATAAAATATATTTATAAGATAGTTTTTATGTGAATGTTTTAGAGATGCCTTTTTGTTTTTATTATCTAATCAAATACTACGACAGGTTTAGTGATGATAGTATAATTATATATGCTTAAATGCAATATTTTTAATAAAAATATGTGTAAAATCGCTGAAAATGATAAATTTTAATAAAAATAACTTAAGTGACGCAATATCAGTTACAGATGGCAATTGCGGTTGTTTTTTAAAGTGTTTTTCATTTAGAAATACATCAAAATGATATTTTTTTATTTTTTAAAAATTATTTTTGATATCAGCACATCAAAATGATTTAAAAATACCAAAAAAATTTATTTAAAATAAAAAAAATGAATTTTGAGCAAATAACAGTTATACCGCCTAAATAAAAACAGGCCCTAAATGGATTTTATCCCCCCAAAAAAATAAAAAAATGTGAGCGACGTTTGATAATGTTGTGTATATTAAAAATTTATATCGGCCACAGATCCGTTCGTCCTATTTATGTATGGACGAGTGGACAACATTCACGAGTGCTAGTAGGATTTATCTATGATTATCAAAATTATTTTCTTGATTGTTTTAGAAAAATAAAATAAAATAAAATAAAAATTCTCTTGATCGCATATTTAATTTTACCTTGGATCCATTATTGAATTTAACCCAGACTCTTGCGAAAGGCCATTGTGTCGTGTTTTCTATAACAAGACTCGAAACAAGGATTAATTTGGAGGGAAAAAAACAAGATCGCTACATTAATTTAAATTAACTTTTTAGTGAAATTATAATATATATATATATATATATATATATTATTCCCTGTACAAAATTCTGATATTAACACACAAAAATAATTTAAAAAATAATAATTTATTTTTCTAAAAAAAAAAAAAAAAAAGTCAATGTCAAAAACTCCCGAAACGCTTTTATTGCAGTAAACAATGGTTTAAGAAAATAATCGAGCAACCACGTGAGATAGCATCGTCTCTGGTGTCGTGGTGTTGACTATCCCTGCAAACTACCGTGACGTACGCGTTGGCCTTTGTTAAAAAAAAAAAAAAAAACAGCAAGCCCGTTTTATTTCATAACAAAACCTTATCTTTCCAATAATTACCAACCTGTATTTCTCAAACAAAATAAAAATAATAATAATAATAAAATGACGATACTGTGACTTCTGAGCTAACACAGAGCAAGCTTTTGTCTAGTGCAAGTGTTAGCCTTAATTAATGATTTAATTATATAATCTTAATTAATTGTGCGAGGATTAAGCAAGATCTAGCTTAACATCCGGCACTATTTCTTGTCTCAACACGCAACATTTATAATTGAGAAAGAGAATATCAAATTGCTAATTTGTTTGGATATAACCACACATCATGACTGTTCAAGAGAGAATGGATAAAGATTTAGTTGAAAATTGAGAAATATTAATTAATCGAATATCATAGGTTTTAATTCGAAGAAAGAGGGGGAAATCCTATATAATTTTGTTCTTATTGTTTTTGATAGATCATTACATTTTATTTTCTCTTTTCTTATTCTTTCAATCTTTACATTTAAAATACTTAAATGAGTAGCAAATGGATGTCATTAATCACTGTTTGTGTAGCGATGATTGACCCCGTTTGGAAGTGCGTTGCAACAGGCGATTCTAAAAAAATTGATTTTTTTTTCATTTTAAAAACAGGCGGTTTGGTGTTTTTAGATAATTTTGATGTGCTGATGTCAAAAATAATTTTTAAAAAATAAAAAAAACATTATTTTAATGTATTTCAGCACGAAAAGCATTTAAAAAGCTACCGCAATCGCACTTCCAAACAGGCACTAAAGTGTTAATGCATGGTCAGTGCCTTGTTATTAAAATAGAAATGAAATACTCAATAAATCAACCATCTTATCATGAAAATTTGTATAAGTACGTAGCTATCTGAAAATGACTATGAAAATTATAAAAAAGAGAAATCGGTGGATGTTCATATGGGTAGGGATCTAACTAAGACCTGTTTGGGAGGGTGATTGCGGTTGTTTTTGAAAGTATTTTTTATTTAGAAATACATCAAAATAATATTTTTATTTATTTTTTAAAAATCATTTTTGATATCAGCACATCAAAATAATTTAAAAATACAAAAAAATATTTAAAATAAAAAAAAATCAAATTTTAGAGAACAGCGGTACAACCGCCCTCCCAAATAGCTTCTAAATCTAACATAAGAGCGTTGAGTGTCTGAAAGTGAAATAATTTTGTTTCAGAATACACTTCCCTACACAATATTAAATATATTTTATTGTTTTTTATATGATTTTAATGGAAGGCTGTAAAACAATTTTTTATAAAATTATAAAATTAAAAATTATATAGATTTTTAATAAATATCATATAAGTACCCAAACTTGAAAATTGTATTCGGGGATGCATCTGAAACAAATGAAAACAGGTGGACAAGGGACAAAAACAAAATGGTTTGGTATCACATGGAAAATATTCCCACCAGAAAATACCAAACCAAGTTAACAATTTTGACTTTCTCAACGCATGTGGTCCCCACCTCTAACTACTGAGTATTCTATTCTGACTGCATAGCCAATCGCAAATTTCTGACCCCGACCATTTTTAGGCCATTGACCACTTCTCTATCGAGACCAAGCATGTGTTTATTTCTGTATTTTTTAAAATAATAATTTTGATTTTATTTTTTATTTTAAATTAATTTTATTGATGTTTTACTGATATTAGATTAGGTCATGTATCATTTATTTTTTATTTTAAATTAATTTTAATTAATATTTATTTATAGTTGCAGATAAGGACAGGATTAAATTAATTCCTTTTAAATATTAAACACACCCCTTTGGAAATCAGCGATCTATTTAATATTCAATCATGGAGAGACTTATTCTTTATACTAAAAAACTGGCAGACAAATACTTTTATACCCTTATTGTTATTGTTTTTCAAATATATTTTTAAAAAAATTGATTTTCCTATATATTTTAAATTACTTATATCCTGTTTTTATTAAAAGAGCGTGTAAGGTTAGACTAATTTTAACTTAATCCTTGTAATTTAATTAAAATCATTTATTGCTCCTCGTTGTCTTGAAAATATCATATACTCTTAAATCCATTCTCATAGGACTAATTAATTAATTTTAATAAACTATAAAGAGTAGATTGAAGTGCCAATGCTTCCATAAATGTCCTTGGACCCCGTTTGGGAGTGCGTTACAACTGGCGTTTGCCGAAAATTTGATTTTTATTTTATTTTAAATGAATATATTTTGGTGTTTTTAGATCATTTTGATGTGCTGATGTCAAAAATAATTTTTTAAAAATAAAAAAAACATTATTTTGATGTATTTTAGCATAAAAAATATTTTAAAAAACTACCGCAATTACACTACTAAACAGTCCATTAGAAGTTCCTCCAAAATCTTACACCCTCGTGATTCTGAGATTTATCTGGAAGTAGTAAAGTGACCTTTTGTCGCTTTAAGTTTTCTCCTCCTTAGAATATTCGTATTTCGATGCCTTCGCTAACTTCTACATCCAGTCACTGTCACCATAGTTAATTAAATAATTCTGTGGCTAGTTTCTTTAATGACCGGCATTTGTTTTTTCAAATATCATTTAACCTCTATCCTAGAAAATAAGCAATTGACTTTATTAGAATAACTAGTTTAATGGCCCGCACTTCGTTGCGGGCAAAACAAATAATTTTTACAACTGTTCAGATTAAAATATAATATTTATACATGTAAAGTTTGATATAATAAAACAAATCAAAATACTCTATTATAACAACAGTAACATCGAAGTATTAACTTCTAAAATTATCGTCATTCTTATTGTCAAAACAATAACAATTATCAAAATACCTCGAGAGAAAGAAAAAAAAGCAAGTAAGAACAAAAACTTAAATTATTATTATTATTCTTAATATTAATATTATTATTCCGTAATAACCAAAAAAACAAAATTAGATCAAAGACTAAAAGAAGTCTAAAAACATTAACAAAAGAACAAATAAAAAAAATAAAATAAATGATAAAACAAAAATAAAAATTATGACCTGAAAAAAAATCATTTCGCTTAAAAATTAAAAAAAATGACCGCACTATGTTACGGGCTGAGAATTTTTTTTTTATGATTGCTGGGATTAAAGAAATTAATAGGATTTGTTGGTCTAAAATTAAAATATAATATCTATATAAACGAAATATAATATAATAAAACAGATTACCATGTCCTATCATAAAAATAGCAAAATCAAAGTTTTAACATCAAAAATTATCATTGCCATTACTGTCAAAACAATTAAAATTATCAAATTATCATGAGAGAAAAAACATTCAAAAACATTCACAAAAGACTAAGTAAGAAAAATCATTAAATTTTTATTTTTTATTTTTATTATTATTATTATTATTATTATTATTATTATTATTATTATTATTGTGTTAATAAAGAATAAAAAACCAGAAATAAATGAAAGACAAAAAAATTTGTAATAACTTTAACAAAAGATGAGACCAAAAAATAAAATCAAAATTATTAGGCAAAAAAATTAATCTAAATTGAAAATATATAAAAAAAACCAATAAAAAACTAAAAGACAGAGCAAATAAAAAAATATAATAGATGATAAAACAAAAATAAAAATTATTAGCTGAAAAAAATCATTAGCGGCTATAACCGTATTTAGCCATTTAAAAAAATATTAAACAAAAGAGATTGCGCCAGACCGGACCGGACCGGTCTGGTCGTATGCGCGCAATTACACCCGTGACTCTCAGCCGAAACCTTTTTTTGTCCTATTATCAAGGTTAAAATCGTTGAAACACTGTTCAAAAAAAAAAAAAAAATCAATCAAAGAAAAAAAAATCAATAACTTTAACAAAAAAAAACCAACCAAAAAATGAAAAACAAATATAAGAAAAAAAATAATTTGACGTCAAAATAAATAAATAAAAATAATAAAAAACAATCAAAAGAAATAAAAATGAAAAAAAAAACATAAGTGAAAAAAAAATTAAAAAAGCAAACAAAAAATAAAAAGAAAATTAAAAGCAAAATGAAGATTGTAACTCTCGCTAGTAATAAAAAACAATCAAAAGAAATAAAAATGAAAAAAAAAAAACATAAGTGAAAAAAAAAACATAAGTGAAAAAAAGAAGAAGGAAAAAACAGATTGTAACTCGCGCTAGGCGGGGGTCAAACCCCCGCCCTCTTAACATAAGCGTATCTGTTTGCCAGTAGGCCACTGGCCTTTCTTTGTTTCTTCCGGTGAAACAATATATAAATAGTATTAAAACAGCGAACCAAACCGACAATCCACAGTGATCACTGTTCAAAAAAAAAAAAAACACTATTGAAATCCACAGTGTTTTCACTCACAAGCTACAGTGTTTTCCTGATCTCTTTTAGTTTATTGTGTAATGTTAAGATAAGTTAAGAAACAATAAAAAAATAATTTTTAATATAAAATGATATGAAAATATTTTTTTAATTTTTTTTTAAGAAATATTTTTAAAATGCAACATCAAATAGGGCAAAAATAAATTCATGAAAAAACATTATTTTATGCATTTTAACTTAGAAAGATTGAATTCACCCACCTCTCAAACATGGGCTAAATGAATGCTCACAATAAAAAAATAATTTTTAAATCCATTATAATATGTTTGAATAATTATTTCATCTCAACATATTAATTGGTCCCAACAAAGATTCTCTAACCAAAGCCTTGGCACCAAGTAAAGCCCACGATCCCATCAATATCTGGCGAAGCCGAATGCATGTGACCCTCCACCGGCGAACCATAGCTGTCAATGCCTCTTCATCTTTGTTTTCTTACGAGGAAAAAACAATACTAAGGAAAGTATGTTCCAGGGGACATGATTTACGTTACCCTAGGTAGAATGGAAGCCCAAATGAATAGTGGGTAAAACATAGGCCCAATACTATCTTAAGCCTGATAGCCCAGCCCAGACAAGGTCATCAAGTCCACCGCCAACATCTATCAAACAAGAATTCTTAAATTTCCTGAATCAAAACCAAAAATTCCATTGCTTAAAATTCAGATGCTCCACTATGAACAGTATTTACTTCTATGGGGGAGGACATGATGCGAGATGAAAAAGTGCAAGCAATTCAATCTCCTTGAGGAAGCTATCGGTTGTCGAGCTCGCATCTTCATATGTTTTTTCCAAAATACAAGTAGGATCGACAATAGTGCGGCAACTAAAGCAGCTGAAATGGCTCCAACCACAATACAGATTCGAGATTTTGATGGTTTAACCATTCAACAAGACAGTCTTGGTTTCATTAGCTTTAAACCGAGAACAGATTGAAAAAACTGTATCTCCATTTTGAACCTTGTATGCTACCATGTCTGCAATGTTAGAACAGCCACAAAAAACATCTGGAGTCACAATTACCGATGGAATCATCACCTTTTCTGGCATTTCCACCACAAAAAACCCGAATCTCGACGAAATGCTCTCCCATGTATCCCCCTTTTGGACTTTGTAATCCATGTGCCAAGTGAAGAATCTGTGCTCAGCCAGGCAGCTGCAATTTATCATAATCAGGAAACCATCAATAGTTCTCTTCACTGCATCATTATCCACATTGGATAAAGAAGCTGTTTCGTCAAGACTTCTCATTGTATTTGGAACATAGTACAGTGAAGCAGGGCATGATGTCGACAGATTATATAATAATATTATATATATATATTCAGTTTAAAGATATAAAAGCGTTTGTAGTCCAACGGTTAGGATAATTGCCTTCCAAGCAATAGACCCGGGTTCGACTCCCGGCAGACGCAGCACCATTGTATGTTTTCGTTTTGACCCTTAAAAATTTTCAATATTATAATTTCGCCCTCTAAAGTCATGCAAGTTCTTACTTTCAATCCTAGGGGGAAACGATCATGTAACTTTAAAATCCCAACATTTCATTTTGTTCTCTATAAACGAATATTTAATCCATCCTTGAATTCTAATTGATTAATTTAATTGTATAATGTTTTTAATTTATCATTTTTCTAATTTTTTTTCTTTCAGATTTACTAAATCAGCTACAATATTTTTTCAAAAAAATCTCACACGAGACCGAACCTTTCTTTCCACTTCTATCCTCGTCCTCCCTCCAATGATCTCCTTCCTTCTTTCAATAATTTATAAAATTTCATGTTGTATAAAAACATGTTCGTGTCATTAACCAAATACAAAACCACCATGAATTCATCATTGAAAGCAGACAATACAGGATGGTACAACGTATGTCTTTCTGTCCAATAATCTAAAATAACATTTTCAACTAGTTGTCTTTCCAGTAATCTTCTGGAAAACAATTCTTTTCAGTGAGTACAGTCCAAATCAGTATCAGAGTGCGAACGGCTCCTACCATTATTCACCAGGATAGCTAGAAATGTAAAAATGAACAGCTAACAAGAAAAGAAAGGAAACCCGGTGCCCAGAACTTCTCTTCCTACACTTGGCTTCTCGTCATTTCTAAAATATGGATAGGAACTGGTGCTGAAATGAATGAAATTATTCGGAGAACTAATATTTTTCACCAAATGATTCAAGCAATGGATGGAACCTGCAGCCTGAAATTATCAAGCATTTACTGTACTTCTTGCACAAAATTGGCAAAAATGAATTCTAATGGTTTTACCAACTGCGAACTAACTACTGTTTTCAACGACTAATCAATAACCAACAATCAAAATTGTCTTAACTGCTGTTTTCATCTGGTGTTAATAGTTAAGAATCATGATTTTCTTGCTTGGTCATTAACCGCAATGCTCAAAGACAAGAGTAATGGTTAAATATCATAGTTGTCTGTGAATCAATGATTAGCTCGTATTTTCAACTAGTAATATTACTGATTAACAATCATAATTGTCCCAACTCAATTGATTAGCCATTGCATTGAACAGCAGTTTATGGCTAAATGTCACAATTGTACTTGTCTGATGGTAGGTTACTCTCACAATCTGTTCATTTCCTCAAGTGCAAGCTTATCTTACTGAAATAAGCTATGATTAATTAATTGCAACACTAAGTTATGGCAGCCAATGTAATTCGTAATGCATGCCAATGACACACAAATAGAAAAGGTTTTAGGAGAAAAGTTGAACAAACCAGATTAGGAGAGAACTGATATCACAATAGAAAACAAACCTGTGGCCGAACATTGATTTTATTCTGCAGCAACAAAGGGTGAAAAAAAATCCTATGCTATCATAGAATTAGGCTCCCTCCTGCGATCTACTCCCTGCGGTCATACTTCCGAGCCCATATGTGCTTTCCATTGATCCGAAACTTTGCCACACGTCTCCCACACAGGATCTGATCAACAGCTGTGACAGTACGCATAATAATTTTGGCGTACAAAGGCTGTTCACTAGATTGAGATTTTTCTTGCATTTGAACATCAACAACACAATCACCACAGATACTTGTAAAAAGTTCTGCCACTTCCTCTTTCGTCACAGGAAAACCCCTCGAGAAAGTAAGAAACATTGTCCTGTCATTCTCAGGAACAGCACGAACAGGGTCCCAGCCCCAGAGTTCCCCCGCAGGAAAAACATTGTCAACAGGCCTTTCCAGTATAGTGACATCACCAAATACTGGATGAGGAAAACCAGGAACGACAAGAGGCTGGTTTCCAATCATTTGTGACGTGCCTGCTAAAACACACTGCAAAATATCAGTGAATATTCTAGCACAAACTGTGTTAAGAAAATTCTTTATTCCGCTTATCGCGGTGAATTTATTCTGAAGGAACATTTCCAATGAAATGTCCTTTCCAATGACTATAGAAGTAAAGGGGAGGCCGCCACCAATAGGTATGATCGGAAGGTTGGTGTATTCTAGAGAATCCAAGCAAAGAGCCGCTTCATCAGCCACGACATTCAACACAGTATCTGCCAGGCTCGTCATTTTTGCTATGACATTAGAATAACGCTTGTCTTCCAGCCATAGCCACACAGCTATGACCAGCAGAGATTCAGCAGGCTTTCGCCTAAGATTTATCACCAATCGAGAAAAGACCTCTCGATCAATGGCATGATAAGCATGTAACTGGTCAACTGTGATAGAGGTCATTGTGGTAGTATAGAGTGTGTGTGTGGAATAATGAATAGAAATGGTGGTCTGAATTCACCAAGAAAGCAGCCTTAAAATAGCCTAATTTGTTTTTTTTTCCATATTGCGTAACTTATTAAGTTCAGGTGCACAAATGTCAATGAGAATCAACTAAATTGAGCAGGCCATAAAAAGCATAGGTGCGAAAGAAAATCCTCCATAGAATTCCTGAAAATCTATAACAAGGCTGTCTGAGACTTAATGCTACACGCGGGAGAAGAACGTAAGCTACACACTCTGTTATTATTATTCTTTCCCTTAATCATCACACACCCTCCATTTACTAATCTCTTCTTGGTTAAATTCTGATGACAGCATGTGCTGGCTACTGAGAGTAGGTTTTCTGTAACCTCCACTGCGTTTCAGAATTGAGAAAGTGACAAGTTACACTCCTGGTTCTGTTGTGGACTTGCCTTGTTTGCCTCCTCCCACTTTAATGTCCTAATTAGCCTAAAGTGGACATTAATTTGCATTTTTGAATCTCAAACTTATCCTGATCATTTTGGCTGGATATACTTGTAGTTATAGTTCTTGTCATCTAGATTTTGTTTACCTTGGATTCTGAAACTATTGCTCCGGTCTGAGAAATGAGACTAAGACAGTATGTAAGGCATGAAATAGATCATATCAGCTAACTAAATCTAGTTATGTCCATGAAATTTATCAAGGTTGATTAAATTTTTGGTAAAAAAACAGTCCAATTTTATCTCACACTTTCTTTCTTTTTATTGTTTTCGCACATTGGCATTTTCTAAACTCACAAGGAGTGCATTCAAGACAACCATGTGCCATGGTTAAGCAAATAAAACCGTTCTTTCATCATTATATCTGAAGAAAGGTTCGATTACTATTGCTGTCCAGGTTGTGCTCAGGATGTCTATCACTTCCTGCATCTGCATGCAAAAGCCCTATCTTTGCTTAAACTAGTTTTTGGCCAACCAGGACTCAACCCCACAGTGGGTTCCTTATGGCAAGTTGGCTAATAAGGACAGGAATCTGTGCAGTGAACAATCTTGTCTGGACATTTAAGTTCCCAGATATTAAAAAAGCATAATCACCATCTAGAGTGTAAGAAAAATCATAATTTATTTTCATGCTTATCTCTGCACAGAGTTACTAGATACCACCAACCCTCTAAATTCACTAAGTTTGACCAAGTTTAGACCTATCGGGATGAATTTGAATAGGGTTGCATATAGGGAAGTAAATCTAGTTGGATTCTGATAAGGACTAAACTAAGAACAAAATTAAAACATGTTAATTGTGAAATCTCATAAATCACTCTCATATAGCATGAGAGAAGACAGTATTTTTGCAATTAATTGTTGGCCATTGCACAACTCTCCATGATATGAGATAATTTGACAAAGTTTTATAAATATTTCAAATCACCAGTAAACGGAGGAGATTTAAAATGTTTTAAATCCAACAATTCATACTTATATTTTTCTCTTTGACTTCAATTAATCATAAAAAAAAAATTCGTGTTTCTTGTTTTTTTGTTTTGAAACAAACCGCTAGTCTTTACCTAGAATTACAGCCCATTGAAAGCCCATTTCTTGAGTAAAGTTTTTATGGGCAAGCATTCGTCGATGATAGAAAGGGAGTCATTCGTCATCGATAAAAAATAAAAAAAGTCAAGATTTGATTGAATAAATATTTAGGGACTTGATTGAATATCGGAAACAAACACAAGGGGTGAACTAACGAGCTAGGCATGGAAACATATTTTTCTTCTTCTTCTCGGCTTGATCATGACATAGAAACATGATTGTGGGAATTGGTTTAATTATCTGTTCAGCTAAACGTCATTAATCACTGTGTCAAGAACTTCCCAGCAAATGCTCTCCCTGAGAGGCATGGAACCGCTGGTTCCGTAGAGACGGATGTTCCATGAGCATTCCTGCAAAACGCTGTGCTTCGCTTCCCAGCAACCGATGATGAGATAGCGACTCGAACCATTCTATGTTATTGCAACCTCTTGCCGCACAATCCAACGTAATTGCTTGTTCATCCGAAGATGTTCCTCGGACACCAGTGAATGACACGTCGCTCACTGCTACTGCCTTTGGCTGTGGATCATCAGTTTTTTTTTCATGAGTATATAAGCTTGCGTTTCTCTCAGAGATTCAATGGAGATATAAACTTCAAAATGCGAATCAGCGTACCTGGTCGGGGCAGCCTTCTCTCTTTCCATCGCAGTAGTGCTGGTCAATTATGATAGGGTTTCCAGCTTCATTAAGCGTTATTTGCTCGAACGTGATCCTCCTGGCATGCCCTGATCCGCCCTGGAAAATTCTCAAGAACAATCATAATCTATTAACAGGACATTTTGTGCTAAGAGTTTTCTTTATTTTTTACGTTATTGTTGACGGTGATAATATATACCGGGACTGTCTTGATTCTTGCTCCATTCTGTGTTCGAGTGAAGCTGCAATTTCGCACGTGCACGTCCTCCACTTGCTCAGTAGCTCCATTCTCTCCTAGACTACCTATGCTAAAAACGCAAGCGTATTGCAAAGGTCACATCGCTAATCATATACAAATTCCACAGCATCCAGACATTTTGTTTGCAACTCTGAATAATTATATCTATGGCTGAAATGACTTTTAATTTTGGTAGAATTCTGATTAACATGAAAGAAAAATGTGTTGATTAACATGGTACTAGGTAGGAGGATAACAACGTTTTTACTACTTTTAATCATGATTATTGAATTTTATCTAGCTCTGTGGATTGATTTGGAACTCAAACGACTTGTGTTCTAGATTAATAAAACAATTAACATTCTATTTCAAAAATGTTTTTGAAAAAAAAAAATAATAGCAATACAATCATCACCTATATAGTAATAGTAATAGTAATAGTAATAGTAGTAATAATAATAATAATAATAAAAATAAATAAATAAAGTAAGGAATGAAGAGTTAAAATCGTGTCCCTATGGTAGAGTCTACTATATTAACCTGGCTCGAACCAGACGCGCCGATTCCATCAGTGTTAGGACTGTTTCCAGGTGCAGTAATTTTAAGGCCAGAGACAGAGACACCCTTGCAATCTCTCAAGTAGACATGGCTCCTCGGATTTTTTTTATGGAAACTATTAGAGAAAATAAATAAGACTTACAAACAAATATTAATTGATTTAACTTAATATTTAAAACCAATACTAAATATAGTTTTAGGTAAAAGAAATATAAAAAGAGTATGGATTTAGATGAAATCTGAGAATGTCGCTTGTTTTTAGAGAGAAAACACTTCTTCCACTACTTAAAAACCTTTTATAACCCTTATTGCTCACTTAAATAAACTTGGGAATATTAAGAAAGAAATAAAAAAGAGAGAGAGAGAGAATAGTTTGAAATAGAAAAACACTTTTATTTTATTATTTTAAAATATAAAATAGTTATAAAAATTAATTATAACTATTATAGTAATTAATTATAACTGTTATAATAATTAATTAAAATGATTATAATTTTAAATTAAAATAACTGTTTAAATAAGTGTGACCCATATTAAAATTATATTTGTTTTTCACAAAATAATATTTTAAAAAAATATTTTTCATATTAATATATCAAAATAATTTAAAAAAATAAAAAAAATTCTTTTAAAAATATTTATGAAACTCAGTGCAAAATAAACAAAAAAGAATAAACATGTTAGCAAAAATAATTTATTTTAATGTGCAAAAAAGAATAAACAAAAGTCTCACCTGATTATCTTTTACTGTGCAAAAGTAATTGAAGCCTAGAAGATTGTTTAATTTATTTTCACCAAAATACCCCTTCTCCCCCCTGCTTTCTCGAGAACCCAGTGGAACGGTTATTCTCATCGTCCTCCTTTTTCAATCACTGCAACGATCTCTCATTGTTAAAGAACCTCTGCAACGATCTCTCATTGTTAAAGAAACAACACCAGATCTACACAAACCACCATCCACAACAAAGATCTAAGAAAACCACCACCAGATATGTTTTCCTCAAGCCCTGCAATCCCTTTTTAGTGTACAAGCAAGTGTTTTCTCCACGAAAATCTAGGTAAATTCTAATTCCATTATTTCTTCAATTTCATCTGTGCATGTTCTGAAAAATATCGAATCTAACCAGATCTTTCACTGTTGAAATTGTATCACTTATTATTGCAAGAACTATTGATTTGCTCTTTATAATTCTAGCAAGCACTCGTGGTTATAATCTTCTTCTTTCTCAGTTGCATACTTTTAGGAGATTGATAAATTTGTTGATGTTGAATTAAAAAAGAAAACAGAAAAGGATTGAAATTGTAGCCTTGATTATGATGAGTTAATAAGAAATATCAATTGTTCAATGTCATAGAAAGTTACGGTTTGGTAAATAATGTAAGAATGACAGAACATAAAACAAAAAAATAATACTCGCAAAAATTATTGGTAGGATTAATATGGTGTTATTGTATTGCTTCCCAATAAATATAAGGTTCTTCAGTTTCTTCAACATTTATGACAAAACTTCAAAACCAACAAAATGATTGTCAAAAGAAATAAATTCACAGTAACATTCATACAAGAAATTCAAAAAGCTGATGAAAACATCCTGCATTGAAAAATTATTATACGTGGATTGCAAGTTCTAGAGCTTGCATCTGTGAGCAGTGATGACAAAAACAACAGTAGCATCCATGGAAAACAAGAATAGAGAATGAAGGTTACCGCTCCTTAATTATGGTTTTGAAATTAGGAATTTCTTGCCATTATCTACCTTTCCGATTAATGAATGAAGGGACTCAAGTAAATTTAGCAGTAATCGATGAACAACTGTCTCATTAATATATTTTGTATATAATATTTAATTTCCTCATTATTTATAAATCAATTACCTATCATGCTATACCTGCATTGAGTTCAGAAATAAATTATTACTGGACAATGTATAACTCCAGATTTTGGTTCTTTCTCTTAGATAAACTTCATAATTAATTACATATCAAAGATCTTAGAAAATTTCATGCCTGATTCCTGAAAAATGCAAGTGTTACGAAATAACCTCTACAATATTTATGGTGATATTTGATTTTTTTTTTCTTCCTGAATTTCGTTCTCTCCTAGATGTACTTCATTATTTATCAGATTTTCTTAGAAAAATAATTTTCATGTCTGATTCAAAAAAACAAAGAAAATTACCTCTTAATATTATGGTAATTTATTTATTTATTTTTTTAGTTGATTTATTTAATTAGACTTTCTTTATTCTCGTCAGCTACCAAAGAATATTATTTGAAAGATAAATTCTCTGCCCTGAATTAATTACTTTAACATATTAACGGATTATAGCATTCAAACATCAGACCACTTGGTATTCCACCGTACTACATCAACAGTTTATCCTGTCAAATAGTGTTTAACAACGTCTTTTAAAAATATTTTTGGAAAAAAATTAAAATTTTTAGTTTTTATTTTAAATTAAAAAATTTGATGTTATTAGATTATTTTTATATATTGATGTTAAAAATGATTTTAAAAAAATAAAAATTATATAATTTTAATGCATTTCTGAATAAAAAGTATTTTCAAAATCAATTGCAACCAAACTCTCAAACGATACTGTCACTTTCCATTTTGCAGAAATTATATGAGTTCCATCTACACCATGAGGAAAGCTCTAAAAAAGATAAGAGACTAAATGATTTGTTGAAAACACATACATTTCACTATTCATCTGTCTTCTATTTTCAGTTCTTCAAAAAAAAATCAATCTAAATTTGTTTGAAGATTTTTTTATTTTATTTTATCAACATTGAATTGATGATTGAGAATTGAATTCTATACTTTATTTCAATTTATTTTTCATAGTATTATTATAGTATAATGACTTGGATTTTAGATTTAATTAGTTAACATAGGTTGACTGAGGTCAATCAAATATATATTATCATCTTAATATATTTTTAAAAAGTATTATTTTAAAATTTTTTAAACAAACTTTTAAATTTGATGGTCACTCGGTTTTTTTTTTTTACTTATAAATTGGATCGAATCATATTGTAAAAATATCACCAATGCATAAATATTGTTTTTCATATGATGAAATATGATAATTAGCCGCACTAATGATCTAGTAGTATATACTACCTTGCCTTCCACAGTGATTGAGGATCCAGGGGATGGGGCAAGACAGCGGTCATGTTCTCTCGCTCCTTAGAATTGCTTAGTGCTTGTTTGACATTGTGATCTTATCAGTTTTTAGCTGAAATTTGAATTTTTTATTTTATTTTAAAAACTAGTGGTTTAGTGTTTTGAGATCATTTTGATGTGCTGATTTCAAAAATAATTTTTAAAAAATAAAAAAATATCATTTTGATATACTATCAAACAAGACTTAAGCAGTAAACAAAGTGAGGCGACTGAACTGCCCCTTCGGCATTGTTCCAGGATCCAATGACGGAGCCTGTTCTTCCTTTATTCTCTCGTTTAGCCCTCAATTTTTATGTTTAGTTAATTTTAGTTCTATTATTATGATTATTTTATCAATTAAACTTATTTTATTTAAGTTGGAAAAAAAGAAGATGATGTTTTTGTTTTCAAAAACATCTTGTAATAATAGAAATGGAGTTAACTACATAGAAACATTAAGGGATTAAATGAAGAAATGGGATTAGAAAAAAGAATTGAAGGTTTTTTTTTGTCTAGGTTGCGCCGGTCATACCTGCGCAAATAGTCATGTTTGTAAATTAATTTTTCTAACTGCGGAAAATGTTTTTCTCCACTGCTAGTTTGAATTGAAAAAATAAATGCCTAGAAAATAGCAACTCATGAGGAACTGTTTCTGGAATTTGCAGCCTCCAGCAGCAAAAGCATGCTCAGTTTTTTATCTGGTAAAGCCCTGCTGGGTGACTTTGAAAAAAAATAAAAAACTTTATTTTATAATTTAAATTAGATTTTTTTTTACGTTTTTAAATTACTTTTATATAATGATAAGAAAAATAATTTTTAAAAAATAAAAAATATCAAAATCACTTTCAAATTGGATAAAACAGCCTGCGAAAGTTGATAAATATGGTATTAAACTTGTTCTTTAAAGTTATTACAAGCTCAAGAGCAAGTGAACATTAACCCCAGTTCTTGTAGCAACAGCAGGAAACGCTGTTAAATCATCCATTAATGGGTTACGCGCACTCCATCATGATGATACCAAGGCCCCAAGCAATATCACCACACCACGGACCATGAATTTCTACTGTAAAATCAGATTTCTAGAAAACCAAGTGATGCCAGACAACCATTTCAAGTTAAAGAATCATTCAGGCACCAAGCCTCAACGTTTTCAATTGCTAATTTGAACACCTTCCTTCCAACACTTGCCTTTAAAATAAAGAGCCGTTGATAATAATAATAGAAAAAATAGATGGGGGGATAAATCAAACCTTAACAAAACCGGCCATGTAGGCTCGACGGAAACACACAAACAGCAAAAATAAACTAACAAGACAAAATGAGGCATTCAGTGTTCAAAATATTTCAATTTTACCCTCTAGAACATTAATAAATGATAAAACGGAAATCGCCTACAAAACTGAACTAGTTATCATGCATCATCTAGATAAAAGTGTACCGATGTTTCATGCGGCATAATAGCAAACTCTACTTACTTAATTCTCGAATAGCCAAAGCCCCAGAAGCTACAACAATTCAAAAGTAGGATACATCATGGGGTAAGATTCTACCAATACAAGAGCATTAGGCAGGGTATGGTTTGCAGAACATATAAGATAGAATGGGACTCTAGGCTCCATCAAAACCTACATCATAAAGGATTGAATCTCCTTTAAGATGGCACTGCAAAAGAAAATGGTTGAAAAATATCAGCACATAAATGGTTGAAGAATACAGTGCAGTTGCACCAAAATATTATTTATTATCGATTTTACCATTATCACCCCATAAATTTAAAGAAGAAATGGAAGATGCAGACAACAGAAGACTGGTTAGCAAGGTCACTTCTTATTTGATTCGGTTAAACATTGAAAAATTTAAACAAAATCACTAGCAAAAAAAATTCCCTAGGTTCTTTCTGTTGTCAAAATTCAGAATATGCTGTATTAATAACTTATAATGGCATTGAGAAACTTACTATATGTAGATGTATCGATTTGCTCAGGAAGCTCCTTTATATCCACTTCAAACCTCTCTTGAACCTGCAATCAGCCAACGAGATTTAGAATGGGCAAGAAAATTACGAATACAATACAGTTTTGATGAAAAACAGATAAATAGGATGACCTGGTTAAGAACATCAGAATCCGAAGCTGATGATACAAAGGTAATTGCAAGGCCTTTTGTGCCAAACCTACCAGCTCTACCAACCTGTGATGGATTTGACAAGAAAGCAACAGTGAGAACAGTGTGACATTTTACCATAGACAATGCACTAGAAAAGAAAGCCATCTTGCGGATATGCTGAACAAGTTCCATTGATTATACCCTGTGCAAGTAAGTGTCAGCAGAGTCTGGCATGTCATAGTTAATGACAATGTTGACACGTTCAATATCAATACCCCTGCCAACCAAATCAGTAGCAACAAGAATCCTTTTATGACCCTCCTTGAAACCCTTGTAGCGCATCAACCTGAAAATGACATACATTAGCATATAGCTAATCACTGCTTAAGATTATTGAAAGTAAATGCCCTCAAACTAACTCATTTCTAATTCAAAAACTGCAAAGATCATTTTCAACTAGGTCATCAAAATCAACATGACCTTGAAAAGAAAATAGACCACCTATGGAAGGGGAGAAAAGCAAGGCAAATCTCAATTTGATGTCAACCACAGAGTCCATAAAACAATCAAATCATTAACAGATAAATGATATAGAAACCCAACCAAACTCGTACATAATAATTTGTTATCTGTGCGTTCTAGTTGCTCAAATGATGCACCCAAAACTATAAACAAAACATAAAGCTTTCAGAATATGAATTTCAAAACCCAGTGTTTGAAAAATCAATCAACACTACATGTTTGCATCATACTGGAGAATCACAAACCATGGAACCGAGATGCAATCAAATTCCAAAAATCAATTCAAGAAACAAAGCTGTTCCAGTCAAAACACGCCTAATGTCAAATGGCCCTAGAGCGACATTAAAAAAAGACAATTAAATCAATTAAAGCAAGTATCCTTGTCCAGATTTTTACCAGAAGACCTAGCTAACCAAAGGGGAAAATGAAGGGAAAATATGAAGCAGGGTTGCTAATGATCACATGAAGGATCTACATACCTTTCTTCCTGCGACATGCCAGAATGTATGCATATTGAGGGGAAATTACACTCCACGAGTAACTTGTTCAGCTCAGCTGCTCTGCTCACACTTTTAACAAAGATAACAACTTGGTTGAAGTCCAGTGCATCAAGAAGATCATTTAACTTTCTGTTTTTCTCCAACTCAGTCAGTTTGATGTAGTGCTGTATTTCAATTTCAATCGTCAGATAGATGCCTCACAAACTGGTACAATAAACTTTTGTCAAGAGAGCTACAGCACAATGATGTTGTCCATGTGGAGCAATTGCTCTGAAAAGGCAAGGGGTGAACACATCTCTAACAAAGTGTCCAGCCTGTCAGCAGTGACAAGCCAGCACAGGAGCATCATCTTTCTGTAATACACAAACCCTTCTCTCTCATTACTCTATATTCTCTCCATATGGTAAGCACTCTGCTCCTCTTCCTTTTTCACTCATTTTACATCTCTCCGTAGCATCTGCTCTTTCCAGCCCTCTTTCTCCTCCATACCCTCTATCTCATCTCTCATCAGTAGCCTCCCACTCAAACCCCATCCCTAGCATTATAACCTGGAGTTGCCTTGCTCCGTTAACAACAATGTAAAGCATCATACAAAATCTGAATGCATACCTGCACAAGACCATGGAGGGTCAACTTGGCTTCATCATCGACGTAAATTTCCATTGGCTGAAAGGAACAAATATCATTGTAAATCATATTAGGAGCCTTCATGAAGCTAATGCTATCCAGAAGGAAATGAATGATGGATTGGCATCCCTTCAATTGAGATTCCTGTCCATCTGAATCGTCTGCTTGCAGATGCTTTTTTAGTCATAACAAGCAAGTGCCACCGCAGCTCAATACAACTCTATTTGACAACTGACGTCACCAGAGAGAAAGGAGACAACCCCACCCAATCCCATTGCATTCCCCTTCCCCTGCATCCACCCCCACCTCAATCCTAAAATAAAAAAGGAGCAATATCCTAACAAATGTAAAAAGACTCAAAAAAAACACAGAAAAGGACATACAGCCACACCCCTCTCACACATACCCCAAACTTGAGCCTTGAGATCCCCAGCCATCAAAACACAATTTCCAGGAAAGGTGCACTTATTGATCTTCTAGACAGACAACTGGGTCTAAATATCTGGAAGACTCACAGAGACATCTGGCATTATTAAAAAGGAAAAACTTCTAAATTCAAGTATAACTGGTCATAAGACATTACATCTTGCATGAATTTCTTGCAAACCGGGCGGATTTCTTTGCTGAGTGTTGCAGAAAACATCATAACTTGCTTATCATGAGGTGTCATCTTGAAAATCTCCTGAACATCTCTCCTCATGTCTGCAAAAAGATAATAAGAAACATCAGCAAGATCGACATCAATATCTAAAAAACATGGAGAAAGCAAGAATCTTAGGCCAAGGTTTTTGGATAAAAACATACCGAGTGATTCAAGCATTTTGTCACATTCATCAAGGATAAAATGTCTGACATTCTTCAAAGAAAGGTCCTTGTCTCTAGCAAGTGCCAGGATTCTTCCAGGTGTTCCAACAACAATATGAGGGCATTCATTTTTCAGTAGATCCTTGTGAGTTTTGATATTGACCCCACCATAGAAAACAGCAACCTTGGTATCGGGCAAGTAAGTACTGAACCTCTCGAACTCGTGGCAGATCTATAAAGTAAAGGATAGCCACAAAAAATGAGGGAAAACACCTTCGTATGTTCCAAAATGGAGCAGAAGTGAGTAATACTCTGGTAAGTGTATCTCAAAGATACCTGGTAAGCCAGCTCTCTAGTGTGACATAGAACAAGGGCAATAACTTGTCCAGAGGTAGGTTCAATTTGCTGAAGAGAAGAAAGAACAAAAACAGCAGTCTTTCCCATTCCAGATTTAGCTTGGCAGATGACATCCATTCCCAAGATGGCTTGAGGGATACATTCATGTTGCACTGATGAATTACCAAAGAAAATTGTATGGAAGGAACCCTTGGTAAGTAAAACATAACGTCTCGGATCCTTTAATTGAAAGGTTTACCATAGCAGAATACAGCTCCAAAATCAAGAGTGTGATAATTGTATATTACCTGTAAAGTTACAGATTCAGTAAAAAGAGGTGCAAGGCACTAGGATAAAAGTAAGAAAATTAAATTTTGACGCTATACATACATGAATTTATGAAACATAGACATAGTCCACCAACAGTTAAATTTATTAGACTAAAAGGACAAACAAAACCATACGAAGAGATGCAACTTCAGAAAATTCCTTAAAACTAGTAAGTTTTGGACAATTCAACTGATATCTATCTCCTTGCAAGATACTCCAAATCCTCCAACAAATATAGACAAAGTAAACTGTACACCACTTAAACTAGCAAGGTTTGTACATTTCAACTGATATCTATCTACTAGGAAGATACTTCAAATCCTCCAAGAAAGCATAGACAAAATAAACCTTAAACCATTAGAGTTTCTGAGATGTTGAAACCATGCATACCACTAAAATATTTACATGTTAGTTTTCATACATGTTGAAAATCGAGCATGTCAATAAAAATACAACTTCAAAAAAAAGGTTATTTAAAACTAGAAATGGTACATTAAACACTAAATAGAGGTAGAAAGCAATGGATACCTTCAGAAGGATGCTCAAAACCCGAGTCGACAATAGACCGAAGAAGCTCTGGCTTCAAAAGGAAATCTCTGAATCCCGAACTGTGAATTCCAACATATCCCCTGCACAACGAAAAATAAAAAAGCCACATAAACAAAAGCCATTGAAAATAACCATAAACAAGAAAAAACAGTCTTTCAACACAAAGAATACTCACTTCTTAACGGCTTCGCCGTTAACTTTAGCGCCGACGGAGTCAGGTGCTTTCTCGTCTTCTTCTTCGTAGTCTAGAAGCTCCTCCTCGTAGGTGTCTATGTCTTTTGTTTCGCCCATGATTTCTATAGCAAACAGACACAGATCTCGAAGTTAGTGTTAAGAAAATTAGGGTTTATGAAAGAAAACAGGAAATAGATCTGAATAACTACGGTTTTGCAGTGAAATTGAGGAGAGAAATAGAGAGGGAAGGGAAGAGGGAGTACCTGTGAAAGTAAAATAAATGAGGGTTTGGAGGTTTAGGGTTAGGGCTTGCTGCAAAGGAAAAATGTTAGCGAGAAATTTACAGAAAAGATTTTTTTTCTAGGGAGAGAGTGATTAGGGTTATGTGGTTCTGTATGTTTTTATACTATGGAGGGAGAGTAGGAGGGGGATTGTTGCGTTTACCATAGTGACCCTGTGACTTGTTGTTAATTTCGATTGAGCTTTTTTTTCGAAATTATCATCTTCTTACACTTGCTTTTTTGAAAACAATACTATCCTTGGGTTACATAAAGATGATGGAAAGGGGATTTATTTTTATTTTTTATATATATTATTTTAATATATTTATAAATAAAAAATATTTTAAAAAACAATAAAAATCTCATTTCCACTGCCTCCATTTCTTATACAAAGCTAGTTTAGAAATTAAAAAAGCCCAGCCCATCAAGAAAACCGATTTTTCTTCTGTGCAATGAAAATGGGCTTAGATTTCTCATTTCATGGCGTACGAAGACCCGCCAACTCCTGTACAGCTAGACGTTGCTGTATTGAAGGTGAGACCTTGTTATTTTTTAAATTGTTTTTTAATTAGAAATTTGTTCGTACGTGATTAAGGCCCTGATGTTTCACACAAAGCAACGGAGAATTAGTGCTGGGATACAGTGTTTGAAAGTACAGTTGGGTTCTTTTTTAAAGTATTTTTAGTTTAGAAATGTATTAAAATAATATATTTTTATTTTTATAAAATTATTTTTAATATTAATACATCAAAATGATATAAAAATATAAAAAAATAAAATTTATAATAAAAATAAAAATTTTCAATTTTTATAAAAATATTTTTAAAATACAGTGTTAAACACCACGTAAAATATCATATGGCCATGCTGACAAGTGATGGTAATAAGCTGATATCATGAACTCTGCATTCTTATCTAATATAAAATGCACTATATGTGCCCAATTTGCAAGCGCCAACTAGTTTTTAAAATACTAAATTAACTTAATTATAAAATAAAAAAAATAGTCGGAAAGAATGAAAAGATCTTTGGAGGTTAATTTAATAATTTTTGTTTTGAATAGTAATCTAGTTATTTTATTAAAATTAGAATACAACGAGTGATATGCCCGCGCGATGCGCTGGGTTTTTTTTATCTATGTAAAAATTGATTAATTTTATATGTATTGTATTTTGTTATTTTAATATTTAATCGGTAAAATTATAATTGATAAAATCCACTAGAAACAGATGTTTTTGTCCTATCATAAAGTGATTGAATGTTGCTATTGGCAATTTTTTTTTGATAAAATAGGTTAAAAATGATTTTTTTCTATGTAGAAAACTGATTATAAAATTTATTGCTCATATTATTATATTAAAAATATTTTAGAATAATAATAAAGAGGTCATTTATTTATATATATATATATATATATATATATGAAAGTGTTGATATTAAATAAATATAAAAATATATAATAAGTGTCACATATTGATAAGGAAAAAAATATTACAAATAATCATTATCATTATTTTGAATGTCTTATCTATAATAATAAAAAAATTAAGACCTGACAATATTAAAAAAAAACTAAAAAACTAAATAAATTACCAAATAAAAAATATTATTAGATTTTAAAAAATTATTTGAACGGAAGAATAAAAAAAATCATTTTTGAAATGATAATGAAAAGAAATTAAAATGTAAACATTAAAAAAAATAACCTTAATAATAGTGGAAATAATAAAAATTGTTGAGACCATAATTATTGTTAGAGAAAAAAATTCAATATTTTTTTTTACTTTCATATTATTATATTAAAAGTATTTCATAACAATGATATTAATTTTGTTTTTTTAAAAAAACTTAGGTCATTTATATATATTAAAGCTCTAATATTAAATAAATACCAAAATATATAATTAGTCTGATATATTTAAAAGGAAATAAAGCTTACAAATAATCATTATTATTATTTTGAATGTTTTATCTATAATAATTACAAAATTCAATACCTAACAATATTATATATATATATATATATATATATATTATTATATTTAAAGAAATTACTTAACTTGAAGAATAAAGAAAAAGAAATAATAACAAACATTATTTCGTTAAAATTTGAACATTAAATAGAAAAACTTAATAACATTGAAAATAAAGAAAAAATGGAAAGAAAAACTAAGAGCATATATATATAAACATGGACAAAAATAGGAACTATGTAATAAATATGTATAAAAAATAAAGGAACTAAAATCAAATCCAAGATTAAAAGTATAAGGGATAAAATAAAATAAAAAACATGTAATAAATTTAATTTAAAGGATAAAATTGAAATAAATCCAGACATTGAAATTAAATAATTTAAAACAAAACCAGAAATCAAAAGAATTGGGACCGAAATGAAACTGAAATCCATAATTAATTTGCATAGAAGGATAAAATTAAAAGAAATCAAATTTTGATACCGAAAATATTAAGGATTTACAATAAATTTGCATGGAAGGATGAAATTGAAATAATTGAAAATTTTGACACCACAAATATTAAAGATTCCAGACCAATCCACAAAATTAAAATAATGAGGATCTAATTGAAACTACAATATATAATCAATTGCAATTGAAGGACGAAATTGAAACAAATCAAAACTTATATAATAGGAATAAGGGCCAGAAAAACAATTTCGAACTTTCAGGGACTGAAATGAAACTTGAAAAAAATTAGCTTCGCTGATGTCATCTTGCGCAAGTAGGAGAGAGAAATGGGGGGAAAATTCAAACGACCATGGACACGTCTCGGGACACCACAGTCACACACATCGCATCATGTGGAAGAGAACATGCATGAAAATCATTCTAGACGCGGGTTGGGCATTTTTGAACGCCGGAGTAAGTCGCACGCGCCGTCTGAAACACGTGTTAGTGCGAAAATAGACGGCGCGTCCGGCGACGCGCCAACAGTAAATCGGCAAAGAGAAGAATAAAAATTTGGTTAATTACCGGATCGCCCTCCATCCCATGCATGATTTTTAATACCTGGACACCCCAGATATTAGTTGTGGTGCGTGTAACCTGCGATGGATAACCCGGTTATAAAAAAAGCCCCTTTTATAACAGTAATGAAAAATGAAAATCATTGTTCATCACTGTAAAAAAAGTTGGGTTCGGAGATTAGTTGTGGTGCGAGTAAACTGTTCGGGACATCCCGGTTATTAAAAAAGAAGAAAAAAAGTGCAAGGGGAAAGCACCTTTTATTGTTCATTACCGTGATTTTTACTGTTCATTCATGTTTGAAAGTACGTATAAATTGACCTGGATACCCTGATTATAAAAAAAAAATGTATGAGTGGAAAAAAAACAGGAAAAAATGTTTTCAAAAAAAATTGGACCCGGAGATTAGTCGTGGTGTATTTAAGCTGTTACGGATACCCCGGTTATAAAAAAACACAAATAAAAGAAGTTTGGTTAAGTAAATAAAAAAACAAAAAGCCCATTTTGTAACAACAATGAACAGTGAACAATGAAATCATTGTTAATTACTGTTCAAACTGCTCATCACTATAAAAAAAATGTGTCCAGAAAATAGTTGTGGTGCGCATAAACTGATCGGACACCTCGGTCATAAATTTTTTTTAAAAATGTATAAGTGACAAAAAAATAATAAAGAAAAATATTAAAAAAATGGGTCTGAAGATTAGTCATGGTGCGCATAAGCTGTCAAGGATACTGGTTATAAAACAAAAAACTTGGTTAAAAAAACAAAATGAAAAATTTCTTTTGAAATAGTAAAGAACAGTGAAAATTACTTTTCATTTCTATTCAAATGGGTGACCTTTTTAGATATATAGTAATAATAATCAAAAAATTATTTATTTATTTATTATTATTATTATTATTATTATTAATATAAAATATTTACTCATGGAATGTTAGTTTTTATTTTTGAGCAATACGGTGCTGCAAATACAAATAAGTAAATGCTAATTACAAAGTCACATTTATTATTATTATTATTATTACCATTTGGAGGTTCTTGTTCGTTCAAAAGGACTTCTCCTCCATTTATCTAGCTCGCAAGAAGTCAAAACCTATGAGAGCATTCTAAAAGTAGTTTGCAAATGCCCCCACACCCACAATATTTTGCATCCACTTGCTGGCTGAAAATGATTTAAGCAGCTCGTCATTAATTAATTACATGGTCAATCAGATGATGAGTTCCCGCTGCAAATCGTTGATTCCAACAGCTGCAACAGACGATCCACGGTGCAGCTTGCAATGTACACTGCCAACTCAAGCTGTAACAGGGGATCCACGGTGCAACATGCGATGTACACTGCCACCTCAAAAGAATTTTTGCGTGCTAAGCAGACTTTAATTGAAATTCTGGAAACAGCGGTGCATGCACCATGTCCGTGTCAAATGTCGAAATTTGAAAAGGCAGTGCACTGTTTTAAATTGCAAATCACGCAGCGTTTATTTGTTTTTCATTTTACAGTGCAATCCAGGCTCACGTAAGGCGTTAAACAGCGGATCAAATATCCAATGAATAGTAAATATGGGTGTAGGTGAATAGGAATAGACCGATCTGATTTAGCTTCTTTAGTAATAACGAGCCATATGCCCGCGCGTTGCGCAGGGTTTTTGTCAATGTATAAAATTAATTATGTTTTTTGATATGTTGAATTTTAATATTTTTTTTTTTTGGAACTTTAAGATATATTAGAAAGAAATGAGGATGTACAAAGAAGCCAGCTAATAATAGCTGCAAAAGAAAAGGAGAAACAGGTCTCCCTAAAAGAAATGGAGAAACAACTCTCCTGCAAAAGGAAAATCACAAGAAAAAACATCAGAAAAACACAGCCCAAAGGCTACAGGGCCCAACCTACTGGCCGAGCCTTAAGAGGCCCTTACAAAAGAAACTAAGTCGCCGCCCTTTAAAGGAGACCCATCTCACAAGCCAACTAGAGAACAATGCCCAAAGGCTGCATCCGACGCCCATCTGAGATGGAGGAGCGCCACGCCGAAAGACAAACCCCAACCAGCGGCCTGGAGCCCATAGCCTGCGCCAGGAATCCCACCTCGCAAACCTTTGCTAGCAGCCCACAGCCCGAAGCACAGGAGGAACAGGCTACACGTCGTCCAGGTTCCACATACTCCGTGTGGCTTCTGGGATTGAAGATTGAGTGCCCAGATTGGATATCTTGTCTCTAATCTGCCGGAACAGCTCAAGACTGATCGTTTGAACGGATCTTGCACTGTTGTTGAAGACTCTTCGATTTCTCTCCTGCCAAATATGGTACACCATTGCAGCCAAAATGAGGGGGCCAATCTTGTGGGAGATGAGCTTGGAAGAGTGAAATTCATTGGAAGCCCATTCCAGCAATTGGGACCATGGAAGGGGGGGCAAAGATTCTGATCATGCATTGTAATGGTGCTCCAAACTTGAGAAGAGAACCTGCATTGAAAGAAAAGGTGATCGTGGGATTCTGCCTCTTGGTTGCACAGCTTGCAAATCCTGTTATCTAGCTCAATATAAATTTTGTCCATTGTGCTGAGACGACGCCGGGAAGCTAGCCATAATACGAATGAGTGCCTGGGGATATGCATAGAGTGCCATAATAGACGATGAATGTTATTCCCATTTCTACAAGGACGTATGAGATCCCAGGCCGAGGCAATAGTAAAGATGCCAGAGGCCGTGTGAGGCCAAATCACTTTATCCGGACCCAATTGCACTGGGCAACTAGGCAGCAAAGACCATAAGCAATTTGATTGGCTATTATCTGCAGGAGTTATCCATCTACCATTATCAATGATATCTGCCACTGTGGCTCCCCATGGAATGTTAGCTGATGAGAGGATTCTGTGAGAGAGAATGTCCACTGGTCTTTTACCCGAAGGGAGCCAGTAATCATACCAGAGAGAAGTGTGATTTCCATTGCCAACATGGACTCTAAAATCCCCTCTGCAATATTCCCGAGCGAGAAGGATCTTCCTCCAGGTCCAAGAGGGGCTAGAGGGAACCGAAATCTTCCAAAAGGGGTTCCCTTTGATGAGGTATTTATGGACCCATGCAACCCAAAGGGAATCCTTATCCGTGAGGATCGCCCAAATATGCTTCATCATGGCAGCCCTATTCCAAGTTCTTAGACTCTTAATGCCCAGCCCCCCCTCTCTCTTGGGATAGCAAATCGTGTTCCACGCCACTTTAGCTCCCTTAGGGGATAAAGAAGCACCATGCCAAAGGAAGGCCGATAATAGGCTGTCTATAGTGGCCACTATGGAAGCAGGGAGAATAAACTTCGTGCTCCAATAAACCTGGGTAGCAAATAAAACTGATTTAATTAGCTGGAGTCTTCCCGCATAAGATAAAATCGAAACTGTCCATAGCTTAATGCGCCCCCTGATACGATCAACTAGCTGCAGGCAATTGGATCTCTTGAGGCGAGTGGTAATCAGAGGAACCCCTAGATAAGATGGATGAGAGACTGCCTTGTCAATGCCAAGATCGCTAATGATTCGGTTTTGCATGTCATCATCGACGCCTGCAACAAAGACTGAGCTCTTGCTATGATTGATGCTCAAACCCGAGGCTTCTGTGAACTTGTCTAGCGCCTCCTTAATAATCTTAACTGAGTGCTGGTCCGCATGGCTAAACAGGATGAGATCATCTGCGAAGCATTGATGGGTGATTTCCAAGTCCTTACATCGCCAATGATGCTTGAAAGAGGGAGTCCTGGTTGCATCTGAGAGGAACCCATGCAAACCTTCCATTGCCAAGACAAAAAGATAGGGAGATAAGGGGTCCCCCTGCCGTAAGCCCCTAGAAGCACCGAAAAACCCATGATCCTCGCCATTGATAGAGATTGTAAACCATGGGGAGCTAATACAGGCCTTGATCCAATTAATTACTCTCGGGTGGATATCAATGCTATGGAGAGCCTGCAAGACAAAATCCCAATTAATTGAATCAAAGGCTTTTTTCAAGTCCACCTTGATGGCACATCGAGAAGGACCCTCCTTGCGATGATAATTATGCATAAGTTCCTGCACCAAAAAAATAGCGTCAGAAATATTCCTGCCTGGCAAGAATGCCGTTTGGGATCTGCTAATGACACTCGCCAGACTACTCTTTATCCTGTTAGCGATGATCTTTGAAATGCATTTGTATATCACCGTGCAACATGATATGGGCCTATATTCCGATAGATTGCTGGGATTCTCCTTTTTTGGAATCAGGACAATTCTAATGGCAGCAATGCATTTAGGCAATTTTAGATGGGTGAAAAAATATCTGATGGCTTCCATGAAGTCTTCCCCCACAATTGACCAGCTGGATTTGAAGAAACAACTGTTATAACCGTCAGGGCCCGGAGCTTTGTCATCTGGAATATCAAACAAGGCTTCTCGAATCTCTTCTCCCCTTATAGGGCCTGCCATAGCCTCTTTCTGCTCGCTACTTATGGCCTTATTATAAATGCTAGGCCCCTCATAATAACTGGATGGGCCATGATGGTTCAGGGTGTTCTTGAAATAGTCCACAGCTATAATTCCCATCTCCTCAGGATTGCTAGTTTCTTCACCCGTCTCTTTCTGCAGACTGTGCATCACGTTCCTGGATCTACGGTGCAACAAAGATCGATGAAAAAAGGCTGTGTTTTTATCCCCCAAGTTAAGCCATTGAATCCTGAATCTCTGTCTTAGAATAGCCTCCTCATCATCACTGAGCTTGTTATAATTGGTGCAAGCTGTTCTCTCTCTCCCGTTGGCTTCAATATCCAAAGGGTTGTTATCCAATTCAAATTGAGCCTTCTGCCACTCATCCCTGGCCTGCTTTACCCGAGAAAAAATGTGGCTAGTATGACGGTTGTGAAGAGTTTTAAGAGCTCCTTTTAGAATTCTCAGCTTAGACGTCAATCTGCTGATAGGGTTCCCATAAACCTCCGAGTGCCAAACCGCTTGAACAGCCTCATCATAGCCTTCCTGATTGACCCAGCTATTAATAAATTTGAATCTAGCTTTCCTGCGAGGAATGGAAGGGCACAACCCTAGTAATAAGGGACTATGATCCGAGATAGTCCTAGGCTGAACTGTTGTCCTGATTAGGGGCCATTTCATCAGGAGAGTTTGGTTGCCAAAAGTCCAGTCCAGTCGTCTGAGTATCGTGGCATTAGCATGCTGCCCATTATGCCAAGTAAAGTGAAGACCTGTTGTCTGAACATGAATCAACTCTGAGTTGCCAATGCAAGAAGGAAAATCATCCATGTGACTATGCCACTGGTCGTCCCCTCCATGTCTGTCACTTGAGCTCAATATTGCATTAAAATCCCCTAGCAATTTTAATATTTAATTGTGATGGAAAGTGGTTTGTATATTGTATAATCGTGTTATTGTTTTAATTGATTGATATAAAAATATATTACTCTTTAATTTCCAAACAACCAACTTTTATTTAACTGTAATGTTATTCTGCTAAGATTATGTTTATTGTTTTGTTGTTTTTGTTGTATTGATTGTTTAATCGTTTTAATGCCATTGCGAGTTTTAAATTTGAAGTATTTCGTTTTTCTCATCGTTATATTGCTGCAGGGACATTGTGTTAATTGTTTAGTTGTTGCTGCATAAAACAAAATGATAATTGTGTATATACATGACCTTTGAAATTTCTGAAATTTGTTATTTTATTTTAATGTTATATTATTTTAGTCAGATTGCGTTAATTGTTTTATGATTGTCGATGCTTTGATTGTTTTATTGTAGCTGCTGCTTTTGCGAGTTTTGAGAATTTGATTTATATGTATATATATATATATATACTGCGTTTTAAATTATAAATATTGTCATTTTGTTTGGTGATGGTGTTGTTTTGGTAAGATTGTGTTAATTGTTTTTATATTTGTGATTTGCTAATTGTTTCATTGTTGTTGTTTGGTGATGGTGGCGGAGTTAATGTGTGTTTGAAAAAGAGATAACGTAGCTGCACAATTAAAGGAACAGCAGTGTGCTTAAAATGTGGAAATATAGAATCACGCAGTGCATGAGCTGAATTTGTACATCACGCAGTTTTTTTCTTCTCTGATTATGAAAGTGGAAATCACGCAGCACTCAGCGTTTCTTCTCTGATTATGAAAGTGGAAATCACGCAGCACTCAGTGTTTTTGTGAGGTGTTTAACGTGCACATGTGGCTCAATTTCTTTCACACACTATAAAATCAGAAGTGCAGCTCCGTAGTTGCAAAAGCATGACAGCATATCTGCGAGAAATTGAAAATTTGAAAAGGTATTGCATGGGTCTGTTTTGTTTCATTTTTAAAATGAATGTCGGTTGGCAACAACGAAAGAGCATGTCGGTTGCACTGTGGGCGTTAACCAACCGAGATGTCTAACATTGTTAGGAAGAGGTTGCAGCAACGAATAATCTTGTAAAGAAAAAATCTGCAACGAATATTAGTTATGTTAGAAAAAATCTGCAACGAAGAGGTTGCATGCTGTCATATAAAAAAATGTATGAAAAAAAAATCAAATAGGAAAAAACTGTAAAGAAAAAATATATGAGGGAAGAAAAAATCGATATTCTTGTAAAATGATCAGGACATCCCGGTAATTGGAAGAAAAATTTTAAAAATAAAAAAGGGAAAAAAATGGATATGAATATTAATTATGTTACGCGTAAACTGTCATTAACACCCGAGTTGAAAAAAACTACTAATACAAATAGGAAAAAATGTAAAGAAAAAATATATTAGGGAAGAAAAAATCGATATTCTCATAAGATGATCAGGACATCCTGGTCATTGGAAGCAAAATCAGAAAAAAAAATTAAAAAAAGGATCTGAATATTAGTTATGGTACGCGTAAACTGTCATTAACACCCGAGTTGAAAAAAACTACTACTAATAAAAATAAAAAATAAAAAATTCCATGGAGTCACTTTCAAATCCAGGATTAAAGAAGGAAAAAATTAAAACATTACGGTAAAAAAAATAGATTTGAAAAGTAGTTATAGTACGCGTAAACTGTCATTGATACCCTAGTTTATACCATTAATAAGAATAAAAATTATTTGAAAAAAAAGAATAAAAATTATAATATAAAAAAGAGAAAACAAATTTTCTATACAGTGTAATTTAAAAAAATAATAAGAATAATAATGAAGAAACCAAAA
This sequence comes from Salix arbutifolia, assembly GCA_025169955.1. Taxonomy (NCBI): domain Eukaryota; kingdom Viridiplantae; phylum Streptophyta; class Magnoliopsida; order Malpighiales; family Salicaceae; genus Salix; species Salix arbutifolia. The sequence goes on from CM045907.1 coordinate 18,722,683, forward strand.
CTTAAAGAAAAGCAACCTCGAAACGACAGTTGAAGAAAAGAAAACATTGTAATAATTTTTTTTTTTTTTTTAAAAAGCAAGTTCAAAGGGAAAGAAAGCAAGCTCAAAGGGAAAACGACAGTTTAAAGAAATTAACAAACGAAGTGAAAAAAAAAAAAACTGTTGCAGGCAGTTGTTTTTGAAATGTAGTTTGTGGCCGACAGATTCGAACCCCTGCGCGCTGCATTTTCCAGCGCGCAGTGAACCTCTCGGCCATACCCACTCACATGTGTATCCTCACCATACAAAATAGAAAACTATGTAATGTTTTTTTTAAAAAAAAAAGGAACACAAACTCGCGCGAAGCAGCGAGAGAAATTGCCAGTGAATAGTGTTTTCAGTCTGCGTGAACAGTGCAAGTCCTACCTCTTTTAGCTCTTTAGGTAATTTCATTTTACAGTGCAATCCAGGCTCACGTAAGGCGTTAAACAGCGGATCAAATATCCAATGAATAGTAAATATGGGTGTAGGTGAATAGGAATAGACCGATCTGATTTAGTTTCTTTCATTTTACAGTGCAATCCAGGCTCACGTAAGGCGTTAAACAGCGGATCAAATATCCAATGAATAGTAAATATGGGTGTAGGTGAATAGGAATAGACCGATCTGATTTAGCTTCTTTAGTAATTAGTAATAGTAATTAAACAGCGGATCAAATATCCAATGAATAATAAATATGGGTGTAGGTGAATAGGAATAGACCGATCTGATTTAGTTTCTTTCATTTTACAGTGCAATCCAGGCTCACGTAAGGCGTTAAACAGCGGATCAAATATCCAATGAATAGTAAATATGGGTGTAGGTGAATAGGAATAGACCGATCTGATTTAGCTTCTTTAGTAATAAAATCATTTTAACCTCGATTAATTTAATAATAACAGCTGTGGAAGAGATTAGGTGACCTTGATAAATATTTACAAGATATTTATGTGTGATGCATTTAATATGATTTAGTACAAAAATAATTTATTAGACGTGCAGTTATTTATAGGATTTGCTTGAAAAAATTGTCTTGTTTCATTTTTTAAATAGATTAAAATCTTATTTGATATCATCATAGTATTTTTTGAAGTGTTTATCGCTTCTTAAAAATATATTAAAATAATATATATTTTTTATTTTTAAAAATTAATTTTGATATAAAAGTCATGCTTGTCAATTCCGTTATGTTCCGGTCGGAACGTTCCGTGCCGTTAAAAAAACCGAGACGAAACGGCATTATTTTTGTCTCGGTTTTAATTTCGGCCTGTTCTGAAAATTCCGGCCAAATTCCAGTCGGGACGTCTCGGTACCGTTTCGAATCTGCCGTTCTGGCCTTAAAATCCTCTTTATTTTAATTAACTTGTGATTTTTTTTCTAATTTTGAGATTATGTATGTTTGACTTTGTGTTTATATTGTATAATTTAAAGTTAATTTATCTTGAATTTTAATTATGCTTGCTAAATTAATATTTTAATTATATATATATATATATATATATAATTATATATGAACAGTACAATCCCGAAACAGCACGCCGAAACGCTCCGAAACCGGAACTTTCCGTTCAAGAGAAAGACCGGAACAACATTGACAATCTTGATAAAAGCATAAAAAAATATAAAAGTAAAAACATTAAAAAAATACTTTTAAAATGCAAAGATAAACAGATTCTACAAAATTATTAATTGCTATGCTTTTTCAACATTTTTTTTAAAATACTCTCATCTTATTTTATAAGATTAAATTAGACATATTATAAGAAAATATATGACTTAATATTCTAGTTAAAACAATCATTTGGTACACATAAAAATATAATGCATGATGGTATTTGAGTAAAAAATATTTTTCAGAATTTTTTTTTATATTCTTTTCTTATAAATATTTTATATTCACGATATTTTATAAATAATAGTTTACTTAGTATCATATAACATTATTATACAATTGTTACTGTTGTTATGATAGGGTATTTTGATCTGTTTCATTATATCAAACTATAAATATAAAAATATTATATTTTAATCTAAATAATTGTAAAAATTATTTGTTCCGCCCGCAACGAAGTACGGGCAATCAAACTAGTATATAACTATATCAACATGACTTTTTTCACCACCACCATATTTATTTTACTTCTAAAATAAATAAATCCTCAACAAAACACTGTTATTATTAAATTAGATATATTTATTTTATAGTCACGATATCGTAAACCTCAAATATTTACGATATTCTGTTTTGGTAGAAACTGATTTTGTTAAAAAGATAAAATGCCTCGCGCCAGATAGGGGTCGAACCTATGACCTTCTGCTTAGGAAACAGACGCTCTATCCACTGAGCTACGAGCGCTACTTGTTGATCTACACTCTACGATATATAAATTAAACTGATTATCCAAGCCTCGATAAGTGAAAACGATAAGAGATTGACATTGTTGTCCCTATAAAAAAACAGCCATCGTCCCTGAGATATAAATAAAGTACAAAATAGATAAAAATGATGAGATAATTTCGTTTTCAAGAACATAACAGTCACATCCACATTTATATTCCACAAGGAAGAATTAACAGGGCATCATTCCAACATTTAAGAATGTACAAAAATAAAATGGAGTGATGCAGAGAGCTATGGCTCAACCACACCACTGCCAATCCATGTTGTACAATATAGGCGAGGAAAAATTAACAAGTTAGCAATTTTGATTTTCTCGAAAACAGAATCTATTTAGCCGTTTGTTCCAAGACAGTAACTTTCTTCCGATCCCCATCCTGAGTATTGCTTTGCAAAGGGGGCAATGAATACATGTTCACAGTCGAGCTTCCACTCCGAATCTCCTTCAAGACACGAAGTGCTGACAGTGTTGGTTTCACGTACATGCTCTCCATATATTCTATCTCTGGGAGTTCCTTGGGAACTCCGAGTGACCTCCCTGCATTTGCATTTGAAGTTTTGTCGTCACAGCTCTTTACCTCAGTTGAGTGAGGGGAGACTGATGGTTCATTTCTAGAGAAAACTCGATCGAGCATCGCTTCGCACTCCTTAATAAGCTTGGTAAGTACATGAGTTGTGTAGAATGGCTGTTGCATTACCTTTTGGATGAAGGGCATGCGAACCAGAGCTCCACTTCTCTTATCATATTTTTTCAATATCTTCACTAGTCCTGCACACAGAATACAGAGATTCATAAGAATACTTGTTGAATCAGAAAAACTCCCATTCAAGTGATTCGACAACTAAGCCCAGTTGGGACATGTAGCTGCCTCGGAAGTAAGTTTCGTTCTTCCATTTTTTTACTCCAATTAACTAAGCGACCCTCATCCATGCAAATATTAGAGACTTAGCTCTATATAAGTTTGGGTATAATTTTGCCATCAGCAGCTTGCACCCACCCTAATGTCAACTCAACAAAATGGTTGCTACTATTATAACATATGTGTTCTTATTAGCCATAGATAGTCATTTTGTTAGCCATTTATCATAGCATTAGCAATGTCACCGAAAGGCTAATTGCTTGCAAGGATATAAATCGTACTGAATAAACTGTCCATATGGTTAATCCACAAAGATCATGAGGCTTCACCAACCACGGAGAAAGATTGCAGGTACCTGTGTAGTTAAGGGCACTGTAATTCTCCAACAACACCATCTCTCCATGAAAATCCACTATCTCCCTCCCTTCTCTCATCAGCTCTTCATTCGAATCCTTCACCTTCTCTACTTTATCTTGTAGCTCCTGCATGACAACCACAACCACAAAAAAAACGTTCAATTAGAATAAAATCATTTCCAACCACATTTCCCCAAATCCAATCGCTTCTGAAAAATAAATGCATTTCTAGTTTATAAATTCTACTCTCTTATTTATGTTCATGTCAACGGATCACTTTCAAATCCAAATTAACCACAGAACACACGATTCCTCATCTTCTAAAATCCAATTCAAAACCCCAGAGATTTATTAATATACTCAACATTACTCACTCCCACTGGCAAAGGAGGGAGTATAATCCAGCCTCGTTAAATAATTTTGAATTTCTTTTTGCAAATAATCATTGGCAAACCCATAAAAACTGAGAAAAATATATATTTAAATTTCTAACCAAAATTCAACACAGTGTTCGAATAACAGATAAAGAAAAATCAAGACCAGTACCTCAAATTTATTTTTTTAGAAAAAAAAGAGAATAAAAAAAAAAAAATCTATACCTTCCATTTGATGACAGAATCCTCTTCTTTCTCGACAATAAAAGCATTAAACTTCTCCATCTCATCCTCCAAAACCCTAACAAAATCAATCACCTCCTTCGCCACCTCACCGCCATCACCATCACCGCCATCCATTTGATCATCATCCAATCTGGGCCGTTTATTCAGCGGTTTATCCCCATCTTTAGGATAAATTAACTTCAACTGTTTCTTCAAATCTTTATAAGACAAAAACTCATCTCTCCATTCCGGCACCGTTTCTTCTATTAAATTACTTAAGCTCTTCCAGAACTTCATTCCGCGCTTGATCGCCGCCGCGGGAGAAGACAAGATCGTCAAGTTATCGCTAATTGCTTGCGAGATTAGTGATTAGTGAATTGATTAGTTGATTACGAGAGGTAACGATGAGAGAGAGATTAGAGGTGGCTTCTTATTGGTTAGGGAGAGAAAATGCGAGAGAGAAAATGCGAGAGAGAACAAATAGTGAAGATTCGTTAGAATTCGAATATCGTCTCTCCTGATCCTGTGATAAGGATAAGGAGACGATTTAAGTCGGCTGCAGGTTTGGAAGTATATGGAGATTGTTTTTTAAGATATTTTTTATTTAAGAAAGTATTATAATATTATTTTTTTAAATTGTTTTAAATATTATATAAAAATGATTTAAAAATATATAAAAAATTCAAAAATACTTTTAAAATATAATGTCAAACAGATATTAAATCTTTTTGGATGGCTACATGTTGATCCCTAAACTATAGTTTAATTTTTAATAATGTACCCAACATTAGAGAATAACCAATTTTAGGATCTAATTGTTTTGTAATAAAAAATGTTTTTCCTTAAAAATAATTTTTTGTGTTTTTATATCGTTTGATATGTTGATGTTATTTATTGTTATCTAATTTCTTATCTGATTTTTTAAGTATTTTTGAGAGAGAGAAATATTTTTAATAAATTTGTGTCTTTTCAATATTTTTCAACGTCATACTTTAGTCTATAACTATTAGATCTTACTCAATTTTATCCCTAGTAATCATTAAGAAAAAAAATTAAAAGAATTTATTTGGGTAAAACAAGGTGGCAACAAATGAATTTGAATGTGATAATAGATCAACATATTTCATATTAAAGTTGTTTTCTTTATAACAACCTGAAACCATAATGGACCAAGAGAAAAGAGAAACTTGGTAAATGTCAGGTATGTGATAAAAAGGTTTGGCAAAGATAAAAAAAATTTGTGGCTAGTAATTGCTTATAGGTTAAAAACCTTGTCCCTAAAATGCTATGAAAATTTGTTTTTAATTGTTGATCTAAACTAAGTCTCTTAGTTATCGTCCCTTTTACTTCTTTGAATAACATCAAATCCTTGAAAAACATGAAAAGACAATAACATAAAATGTTTATCTTTGTTGTCGCCTTTATTGTTATCCCTTTACCACATGGAAACCTCATAACTTAACATGTAAATATTATTGTCACCACTTTTCCTTATATAGCTAGGATATTTTTTTGACAACCAAGGTATTCGAGCTAACTTACACGTATCCCAAATAATCCCTGAACTCATTGAACATCATGCAAGACCAGTGAACATGTAAAAACTTTGATATTTGAGAAATATTCACGATAAAAAGAACTTTGAAAATTAATTACTCACGAGCAAACTAGTAATCTTCATTACCGAAACCCATGAGAATAATTAAACCCCATAACCAACCTAAAGTAAAACCTAAACATATATCTCATACTATTACTTTGCAACCCTGACAAGACTTGAACCAAATCGAACCTAAACTAACTAGATTGGGTTGATAATATTATCAACTTGGTTGGTTTTATAAAAAATCTCAAATTATACACATTTATTATATTATTATCTTTTCTTAATTTAAAGTAACTAAGACAAATGAAGTTTATGTCAACTTAAAGAATTGACATATTGGTTAAGAATACACATTTTTTCATCCAATTCTAAAATTAATATCTACTATAACTTATTCAAATTCAATGATAACAATTAATAAAAAAAAATAGTTAAGTAGCTCAATTTATAATTAATCCAATGTGAAAATGGTAAAATTTAAATAAAAAAAACTCCAATAAACTTAAATTAACATATCAAAGCTTTAATTCATGTAAAATTATATTACCCAATAAACACCAATAAAAATATTTGCAAGTCCATAAGCCTTTAGTATCCAAATCACGCTAAAGAAATAATTCTATAAAAAAAAATTAAAAAAATCCAAAAAAATCCATGTTTTTATAGCTTATTTATTATTGTAATAATTATTTTTTAAAGTTTTTTTTTTACTTTAAAATATATTGATATAATATATATTTATATATATATTTTTAAAATTTATTTTTAACATTCCATATCAAAATAGCATTAAAAAACAAAAAATCATTAATTTAAAATATTTTTTTATATATATTTTCTTTAAAAACAACAGTTTTTGGAACGCACACTTTTGTTTGCCCGCTCGCACCATCCTTGCTTTCTAGCTCACTCAAAAAACATGAAGATCGTCTCCGTTCTAGCTTGATCAGTATCAAAACGTTGAGAGAGGAAAACTGAAAGGTTTGTACTTTTAGATCGTGCACTTGTATGTCCTGTTTTTTCTATGGAAAAATGGGGCTTTTGTATGAAATGGGTTTATGGGGTTTGTTATATACTGTTTGGTTGCTGAGAAAGAGTAAAGAAAATGGAATTTAGGTGTTTTTTTTGGGTAACGCTAAATACTTTTGCAAACGGGTTGTTTCTATTTGGTAAATTTGTTACGAGCATGAGAAAGTGTTTTTATTTTGTTATTTTAATAGTATATGATCATGTCATATAGTGGTTTAGATTGTTTATACGTTAATTAATCTGTCCTGGGTGTTGCTATGGAAACACGGGGCCTTTTTTATGAAATCAGTTTATGAGGTTTGTTGAAGTTCTGTCTGGTTACTAATAAATTTTAAGAAAACTGGAGTATTAGAGACCATGTCGCATTACATGGTTGTTTGTATGAGAAGTTGAATACTTTATTTTACTTTTGGAATATGTAGCCAAAGAATGAAACTTTGATGTTCTGTGTTGCAAGTCATAAGTGACATGGCACATGCCTTCGCTGGTTATTCCATTTCCATAATTCTGTCTTGAGACATTTCCAATCTCAAGATTTATCTCGTTTAGTTTTTGCCACTAGTTGTGAATTTGTTCTTTGATTTGTTTATTTGGAGAATCTGTGGGATTGATGTTGCCAGCGCCTTACAAGAAATCACATGTTTTAATATCTTCGTTCTGTTTGTCATGTTTTCTTTAACAGGTTATTGTTAGAAGTTCCCTGGCAGCTGTGAATCTTTAACAATAGAATGGAGACAGAACGAAGTGCAAAAGAAACAGTGGTCACCCAAGTTAGTCTTGGTGGATTTGACATTCATGTTACTGCAAAAGATCTTTTGGAATACCTGGAAACGGAGATTGGACTTGTTTGGCGGTGTAGATTGAAAACGTCACAGACCCCTCCTGAGTCCTATCCCAACTTTGAGATTAGTGACATCACAAAGATCACAAGAACAGAAGATTATAGGAGAGTGGAACCCCATGCGTTTGTGCATTTTGCAATGTCTCAATCAGCAACTTGGGCTATGGATGCTGCAGACCGATGTGAGCTCTTCTTGAATAACAAAGGATTGAAGGTTAGTTTGGGGCCTGAAAATCCTTTCACCTTGAATCAGAGGAGGAGGACAACAATTCCCTTTAAGCTATCTGATGTGGGTGTTGAGATAGGGACCTTGGTTAGTCGTGATGAGTTCTTTGTTGGTTGGAGAGGACCGCCTACTGGTGCTGATTTTCTAGTGGATCCTTTTGATGGTACATGCAGGTTTTGTTTCTCTAGAAATACTGCTTTCTCCTTCAAAAGTACAGCTAAACATGCAGTTATAAAATGTGATTTTAAAGTAGAGTTCATAGTGAGAGACATTAATGAGATCAAACAGTACACAGAAACATCATGTTTAGTTCTCTTGCTGCAGCTGGCTTCTGCACCGCGGGTCTGGTATAGAACTGCTGATGATGATATCGAAGTATCAGTTCCTTTTGATTTGTTGGATGATGATGATCCTTGGATCCGAACCACAGATTTTACAGCCAGTGGGGCTATTGGTCGGTGCCATTCGTATAGAGTTTCAATCCCACCTCGTCATGGTCCAAAGTTGAGAAAAGCCGTGAATTATCTCAAGGAAAGGAGGGTGCAGGAGGAACACCTCAGACGACCTATCAGGATTCAAAATGAACCAGACTTTGGAATGCCCTTGTCAGATCATTTCTTTTGTATTCATCACAAGGAGGGAATAGCTTTTGATGTATTGTTTTTAGTGAATGCTGTCATGCATAAGGGCATATTCAATCAACATCAATTATCGAATGACTTCTTTGACTTATTGAGAAATCAACCTACTGAAGTCAATGTGGCTGCACTGAATCACATTTATCCTTACAGACGCCCAGTATTTGATGCTTATAAGAGGCTGAAAGTTGTTCAAGAATGGTTGCTGAAGAACCCAAAACTTTATAAAAATCAGAAAAAATTGGATGATATGGCAGAAATTAGAAGGTTGGTCATCACTCCAACTAAAGCTTACTGCCTTCCACCCGAAGTTGAACTCTCAAATAGGGTTTTGAGGAAATACAAGGATGTTGCTGATCGGTTTCTCAGAGTTACCTTCATGGATGAGGGCTTTCAGACAATGAATTCAAATGCTCTAAGCTATTGTGCTGCTCCTATTGTTAGAGCCATCACTTCTTATTCCTTCCCTCAGAAAACAAGAATCTTCAAAAGAGTGAGGAGCATTCTGACTGAAGGGTTTTATTTATGTGGTCGGAGATACTCCTTCTTGGCCTTCTCATCCAATCAATTGAGGGACCGTTCTGCTTGGTTTTTTGCTGAAGACAGAAACATAAATGTGATGGCTATTAAAAGTTGGATGGGAAAGTTCACCAATAGGAACATAGCAAAGTGTGCTGCAAGAATGGGTCAGTGTTTCTCCTCTACTTATGCAACTATAGAAGTTCCACCAGACGAGGTTAATTCTGATCTTCCTGATATTAAGAGGAATGGCTATGATTTCTCTGATGGCATTGGCATGATCACTCCAGATCTTGCCAGGGAAGTTGCAGAGAAACTTAAATTTGATTTTGATCCCCCCTGTGCTTACCAAATCAGATATGCTGGTTGCAAAGGAGTTGTGGCTTGTTGGCCAGAGCAAGGTGATGGCATCCGCCTATCTCTGAGATCGAGTATGAACAAGTTTCAATCAAACCATACTATTTTGGAAATCTGCTCTTGGACTAGGCTTCAACCTGGTTTCTTAAACAGGCAGATAATTACATTGCTCTCAGCTCTCAACGTGCCCGATGCAGTATTCTGGAAGATGCAGGAACTTATGCTCTCCAAGCTAAATCAAATGCTTGTGGACTCAGATGTTGCATTTGATGTCCTCACTACATCATGTGCTGAACAAGGGAATGTTGCTGCTATAATGTTGAGTGCAGGTTTCAAGCCTCAGAAGGAACCTCATTTGCGAGGCATGCTAACTTGTGTAAGAGCTGCACAGCTTTGGGGTCTCAGAGAAAAGGCTCGGATTTTTGTTCCATCAGGGAGATGGTTGATGGGCTGCTTGGATGAGCTAGGGGTGCTTGAACAAGGCCAGTGCTTTATCCAAGTCTCCAACTCATCTTTGGAAAACTGTTTTGTGAAGCATGGCTCAAAGTTTAGTGAGACCAAGAAAAATCTTCAAGTCGTCAAAGGGAATGTGGTAATAGCTAAGAATCCTTGTCTTCATCCTGGAGATATAAGGATTCTGGAAGCGGTTGATGCCCCAGGACTTCATCACTTGTATGATTGCCTTGTCTTCCCACAGAAAGGTGAAAGGCCCCATGCAAATGAAGCTTCTGGAAGTGACCTTGACGGGGACCTCTACTTTGTCACATGGGATGAAAACCTTATTCCTCCTAGTAAGAGTAGCTGGATACCCATGCAGTATGATGCTGCAGAAGCCAAAGAGCTTGCTCGCCCTGTCAATCATCAGGTAGCTATATGCTTTATTCAAATTTCCTCTTTGAAGTTTGTGGAATATTGTGGTGCTTGTTATGATATCTGAAAATATTTTGTTAATCCTGTTACCCTTGAGAAACACTTTCCTGTTAGAGAATAATATAAATCATATTCTGGGCCTCACCTAAAAGCTTAAGCTTTTAGGTGATATGGTTCTTTAACATGGTATCAGAGCCTCGTTGACCCAAAGCTTAAGCTTTTAGGTGAGATGGTTCCTTAACATTTCCTCACCTCCTTTGTAAATTGACATATGGCTCTTGAAAACCTTAATGTCAATTAACATTTGTGAACATGCTTGAATGCTTTTTCTTCCTTTTCCTCTTTTAATCCAGGATATGTGAATGCAGCTCTCAAGTTTAACAAATCATCTAACCTTTTGAATTACAGGTGTTCTAACTGCACCTTAGATAGCACCACACCAATAGTTTTTGCTTTATTTCTTAGTCAAATGCATGCACCAATCATCAAGGTCCATTAGTTCATGTAATGTTTGAAGTTTTGGGCATTATAGCGATGCAAGTTCTGATTTTAATAGCAATTACTCTGGAAAAATGCTGAAGGATAGGACTTTCCAAACTGTCTTTCTGTGGATAGGCATGCGATAACAGGGTATCGGCCTTTTTATTTATTTATTTATTTTTTTAAAAAAGCGTTGCTGCATAACTCTACTATATTGCTGAACTGGAATATTAGATATGAGGGGAAAAACATGCTTTGAAGAAAAGGTACATGTTTACTATTGTGTCGACGAAGTTCTATTGGATTAATTAATGTATTAACTATAGTATACCCTTTTTCAATATTACTGAAGATTCAGATTTTAAGTCATATCATCAATTCTGCACTTAGGGGATAAACCGTCTAGAATTCCATGCTTACCACTGAGTAAATTCCTAATGATTGTATGTTTGGCACGCAGGACATTGTAGAATTCTTTGCAAAAAACATGACGAACGAGAAATTAGGGGCAATTTGCAATGCACATGTAGTTCATGCTGATTTGAGTGAGTATGGCGCTTTGGATGAGAAGTGCCTTACTCTAGCAGAGTTAGCGGCCACAGCCGTTGATTTTCCTAAGACTGGGAAAATTGTTTCCATGCCTTCAGATTTGAAACCCAAAATGTATCCAGATTTTATGGGAAAAGAGGAGTATCAGTCCTATAACTCAAAGAAAATTTTGGGAAGGCTATATCGCCAGATAAAAGATGCTTATGATGAAGATGATGTGGCTGCGTCTTCTGAACTCAATTTTCTTCCTGGTGATATCCCGTATGATTTGGATCTTGAAGTTTTGGGAGCTACTGATTATATCAGTGATGCATGGGATCAGAAGTGCTCATACGATGGGCAGCTGAATGGTCTTCTTGCTCAGTATAAAGTGAAGAGGGAAGAAGAGGTTGTAACAGGGCACATATGGTCCATGCCAAAAGGAAGTGGCCGGAAGCAAGGGGAGCTGAAAGAGAAGCTTAAACATTCTTACAATTGCTTAAAGAAAGAATTCAGGCAAGTCTTTGAGAAAATGGACGTGGACTTTGCGCAACTTGACGATGATGAAAAGAACATGCTTTATGAGCGGAAGGCGTCAGCTTGGTATCAGGTTGCCTACCATCCTCAATGGGTTCAGAAGTCACTGGAGCTGCAAGATTCAGATGGTGCTGGTATTTCAGTGACGCTGAGCTTTGCTTGGATTGCAGCTGATTACCTTGCTCGGATCAAGATTCAGCATAGCAGAATAGGAAATGTTGACTCAGCTAAGCCTGTCAATTCACTAGCCAAGTATCTTGCTGATAGGATGTGACCAGCATCCGAAGGTGTTATCGAGTTATATTTTGTAGCGGTCATACTTTTGGGCTGCAGGGCCACTCTGCCATGATTTTGTTAATAGCAAAGTGTCGTGTTTTTGTTGCAGTATAAGATGATGGTTTTCGAACTGGCATTATCACTGTTGTTAATAGTGTTCCTCTTGCAATAATAGTCATTTCAGTTGGTTTCTCTATATTGAATGATCTGGTGGTTTTATTTCCTAAGGGCAGGCCAGAAATTCTGTTGTCATTTTTTGTCTAGGCATGGATATTTGGCACAAGAGAGACATGCTGATTCATTGCACAACATGGAGTAGTATGGTTGATCTGCAACACACTTCCATGTAGCCATTAGGGCCTGTGGTCGTCAAGGACCGCATCTGGTCTCAATGGAACTTGTTTTAATCAGTAAAACCTAGTTTCTCATAAGTTTGTGTTGCATATGATGTGTGGGTTTTCCAATGTTTTAATCAGTAAAACTTAGTTTCTCACAAGTTCGTATCGCATATTATGTGGATTGCTGTTGTTCGGGATTTATAATCTCTCAGTTGCCTGGTTAAGTTTACCAGCAAGCTCTTGAATTTAGGCATTTGGGTCTGCCGCAGGAAGCCAGAAACAAGTCAAACAACACAGCAGTACAAAATGAAAGAAGGATCTATCAGTTTTCTCTTTTAGAGATCTAATCTTAGATGCAGATGGTCACCAACTGTGCATGATGCTGAAGAGTGGTGGGAAACCATAAACTGGAAATTACACTTCTTATTACACAATAATCTCCTGTCCAAAACATCAAAAGAAAGTACTCAAACCATTATATTATTTATCAGCTGAGCTTTTTTGTTTCAGATTTCAAACTCGAATGGAAACCACTGCTGGCTCAGACTCCAGGGGATGAACATAACTGAGATTGCAAAAAGCACTTCAATCAGGTTTCAGATCAGAAATTAGTGGGAGGCTTCAGCCTTATCAGCCTGTTGATTCTTTCTTTCTCTGTGTTCTCCAGGACTCCCTTCACAAAAAATAACATTTAGATGCAAAAATCAAGAAACACTGCGCAACAAAATAGCGACACAGAAGAACATGGTCCTGCATTCGTTCAAACCTTCTTTAAAGAGTAAAAGAACAAATCATACCTTCCAAACAATTTCATCCAGACATAAACAAATCCTTCCATACTTGTCAAGAAACAACCTCTCACTCGGAGGTTTCTGGCACACATCCCTGATTGATGCGGTGATGATGAAAATCACTTCAGCCACTAGAGGAAAAGCAAACGCACCATATCAGTAAAAATGTTCAACTTGCCTGTACTATACAGAAATAGACACAAATTTCAATCATAGAAAAAAGGAGAACTTGCATTATGATGCTAAAATGCAAAGCTATAAGACTCGATCTAGTGATTGAGTCTTCAAAGGGTGTGACGTGATGACAAAGAATTTAAGATTTGCATAAGAGATCTTGAATTCAAGTCAGTGTGTGCATCTCTTGCAAGAACTCAAGACAACTAGAGTTTTACTCGCTCATCTAGGCTCACAAAATGTGTTTTCCGGGGATGGAGTGTGTGTATTTAAAAAAAGAATGATTTTCCACTAATTCGGTCTAGGCTAAATCCCAAATTGACAGATCAGATTAACGAGCTAGTATTACATACATGGGATAAAATGTACTTACAAGCAAGTTCATCATACTCATCTTTGCCAACAACGTAGAGATAAACATCTCCAATCACGGTGTAAACAACATAAACTGACCTGATTAATTATTTTTTAAAACAAAAAACCTGTAAGAAGATATATGGGCATTTCCAACAACAATTCAAGTCCTGTCTTCCTATCTATCCATCTATAAATTTTACGTGCAGAATTACGTACTTATGTGAAGCAACAAAGAGCTCTTCATTTCTTGCACCTTTAAGATTGTCAGCACCCGATTTTACTAAAAAAGATCTCCAATGAGATCTTTCCTCAGCTGGAACTCCATTAAATCTGCACATGAATCTTCGTTAGCTTAAATCTACAAAATAACCCATTTTATAAATCAATTCTGATATATATACATAAAAAAAACATGATTTATGATTTTGTTCATTGATATCTGCGTTTATCACTGCATGTTCGATGAAATTACAGAGAGAAATAAATAAATAACGTGATCTTCACAGTACATATGAGAATACACAGATTTATGTACATTAAAAACGGTACCGTTCGATTAGAATGTTCCCCTCAGAATTGGAGATGAGAACGGCCAGCAACATTTCTGTTTCGAATTATTTGTTTGTTTTTGTTTTCTAACTTTTCCTTTTCATATTTTTTTAGGATTAACAGAATAATATTTGTTTCCAGATGTTAATTTTCTAAAATACTTCATTTTTTTTACAGCTAAACAGCGTCTACGATTAAATAAACTCTTATAGTTACCAGGATTAAGAAATTCATTAAAGATAATTAATAGTCAAAGATATTTATTTATATTTTGATTTTTCATTTTCGAATCTCGAGCATAGCATTTTATTTCTCCACATACATTCTATCATTTACATTAACACATTAAAAATATTTTTTTATCATCGAAAAAAATAAATCTTAGGGCCTGTTTGGGATAACTGTTGCTGTAGCTTTTCAAAGTGCTTTTCGTGCCGAAATATATCAAAATGATATTTTTTTATTTTTTAAAAATTATTTTTGACATCATCACATCAAAATGATCTAAAAATACCAAAACATATTCATTTAAAATGAAAAAAAACAATTGAATTTTTTGAAAACAACGTTTCAAAAGCTGTCCCAAACAGCTTCTTAATCAATTTATATACAATGTTATTAAATCTGACGTCAGTCTGCTGATGTTTGATTTTCCAATCGTTTTGAATTCAAAATAGAATTTGAGAAATATGAAATAAAAAATAAAATCCTTAATCAATCAAAATTTGGGCAGGGGAGTCAATAATAATGTCTTTGATAGTTAACATCATACCAGGCAGCCAATATTCCAAGGGATGTGATAAATGAAAAGTAAAAGTAAAAATATTAATTAGGTTTTTCAATATTTGTTTTACTATTATAAAAAATCTAAAAACCTTTGAGGTGACGAGCTCTTCCAAAGCTTTCCGTAGATCCGTCATCTTATCCCATTTTAGCTCATCACTAGTTTGATGGGCCCGCATTTCGTTGCGGGCGGAGTAAATAATTTTTACAATTGTTCAGATTAAAATATAATATTTTTACATGTAAAGTTTGATATAATAAAACAGATAAAAATACTATGTCATAACAACAGTAACATCGAAGTGCTAACTTCTAAAATTATCATCACTATTACTACCTAGAGAGAAAAAAAAGCAAGTCAGAAAAAAAAATTATTATTATTATTATTCTTAATATTAATATTATTATTGCGTTAATAAAAAACAAAATTAAATCAAAGACTAAAAGAAGTCTAAAAACATTAACAAAAGAGCAAATAAAAAAAATAAAAGATAAAACAAAAATAAAAATTATTACTTGAAAAAAATCATTTCACTTGAAAATAATAAAAATTATCAAACTATACCAAGAAAAAAAAATCATCATCATCATTATTATTATAAAAGAATAAATAAATAAGTGAAAGATTAAAAAAATCGTAAAAACTTCAACAAAAGATCACATAAAAAAATAAAATAAAAATAAAAATTATTATTGTTATTACCGTCAAAACAATAAAAATTATCATGAAAAAAAACCTAAAAAACATCACCAAAGGAGTAAGCTAGAAAAACAATTAAATTATTATTATTATTATTATTATTATTATTTTGTGTTAATAATGAAAGGAAAAAAAATTAAAGACTAAAAAAATCCTGAAAACTTAAACAAAACATCAAACAAAAAAATAAAATGAAAATAAAAATTATCATTGTTATAACTGTTAAAAGAAAAACAAATTTATCAAATTATCCAGAGAGGAAAATAACATAAAAAACATTAACAAAAGAATAAGTAAGAAAAAAATATTAAATTATTATTATTATTATTAATAATAATAATGAAAAAATAAAATATTAAAAAAACCATAAAAATCACTGTTCAAAAAACCATAAAAATCATTGTTCAAATAACCATAAAAAAGAAAAAAGAAATAAAAAAATATTGTTCAAAAGAACAAAAAAAGAAAAAAACCATAAAAAAAGCGAAAAACAAAAGAAAAAAATAAAAAAATACTGTTAAAAAAATACTGTTTAAAAAAAAGAAAAAACCAAAAAAAAGATCAAACAAAAAAATAAAATAAAATAAAAATTATTATTGTTATTACCGTGTTGACAATAAAAATTATCAAATTATCATGAAAAAAAACCCTAAAAAACATCAACAAAGGAGTAAGCTAGAAAAACAATTAAATTATTATTATTATTTTTTTGTGTTAATAATGAAAGGAAAAAAAATGAAAGACTAAAAAAATCCTAAAAACTTCAACAAAACATCAAACAAAAAAATAAAATGAAAATAAAAATTATCATTGTTATAACTGTTAAAAGAATTTTTTTTATCAAATTATCCCGAGAGGAAAAAACATTAACAAAAGAGTAAGTAAGAAAAAAAATATTAAATTATCATTATTATTATTATGTTAATAATGATAAAATTAAAATTTTAATAAAACCATAAAAATCGCTGTTAAAAAAACCATAAAAATCATTGTTCAAATAACCATAAAATACTGTAAAAAAAAAACCATAACAAAAACGAAAAAAAACAATAAATTAAAAAATACTGTTAAAAAAACCATAACAAAAACGAAAAATAAAAAGAAAAAAAAATAATACTGTTTAAAAAAAACAGAAAAAAAAACGAAAAATAAAAAAAAAAACGAAAAAAAACCACTGTTGAAATCCACAATGTTTTCACTCAAAAGCTACAGTGAAACACTGAGCTCTTTTAGTTATAGTTATAATCTCCAAGACACTAACTCTAGATCAGGAATGTCAATCTCTTTCCGTTTCAGTCCAAACAACTGAAATATTTTATATCAGTTAAAAAACAAGATAAAATAATTTTTTTTTTATTTTAGGTTAAATTCCTGTCAATTCTATATTTTTTAGCCAAAATACGCTGGAATCATTTCGCCTGTGCCGTTTAGGCCAAATAATGTTTTTTTTTTTAAATAATGAATAATTTTACAATATCAATCATATCTCTTAATCTTACCGTTAGATTGAGATGAAATTTTACGAGGAGTCTCTTGACATATTTATATATATTATGTTAAAATTTCAGAGCAATCGGAGAATATAATGACATTGCGAGATTGATGATGATATTCTCGTAATATTATGCATGTTCATAATTTTGTTTAGAAAAATCATTTATTGTGTCTTTTTTAGATTAAATTGGACAATTCTAAATAATTTTATTTTTTGATTTTGAACTAATTTTTTTTTAATTAATATATTTAATTATACACACACAAACAATACAACTCCAAAACAGCATGCAAAAATACTCCGAAACCGAATTTTTTTGTTCTAATTGAAAAAATAAAACACCAACCAAAATGAAATTGACAACCTTACTCTAGATCCTTCATCTAACCCCATTTTAGCTCATCATCTCGAAGACACTAACCTCATTTTAGCTCATCATCTCCCAGACACTAACCCCAACCCATTCTTACATTTCCCAGCATGGATCATGTTAGTTTGACAACAACACACAAACTTAAAAGCTCCAGTTTTTAGCTTGGAGTATAAGATTATAGTGCCCTACCAATTAAATGGGGTCATAAAGAGGGAGCGGTCTCGTGGACAAGCATTTTGAGAAGGATTGACAAAGAAACGTCGACACTTCAACATTATTACAAAAGTCCACAATCTACATGAATGGCTTGTGTCTTTATTGATACCCACCCACCCTCTTTACTTTCGAAACCCTAATTAACATGTAGCCATGCTGTAGTTCTTTGTTGTTGCCGGCGAAAGGAGATGGAGCATTCATTTATGATTTTCCAACCACTTTTATAAGAGTTGTCCCTTCCCATCGTCAAATTCATCTTTATTACTTTGTTAGAATTTTTGGGATCGTGATTTAAGCTGTGAAATTACGACTTTTATCATGTGAAACAGAAAAACTTCTTGACTTGATGACACGTGTGTCCAATGTTTATATGGTTTGACGTCGATAAAAAAAAATTTCCTTTTCTTTTTGTCTCTCATTGATTTCTACTCCTACCCTTTCAAAACTTTAAAGCATCCTTTCAATTTGTTGTTCCTTTAAATTTATTTTTTATTGCTATTTGAATAACTTATAAAATTAGAATTTATTTTAAATTTAACCCCTTTTAATTCTTCATCTTTCAAACTTGTCCTCATTATTTTAATTGTTAGTTGTTTCATTTGAGACAATTTTTATTTTTTATAATTTCATCCTCATTTTTTTTCTTATTAAGTTTGATCCTTGTTTTTTTAATTAGTTTTTTTAAATTTCATCATTCAACATTAAATGATTGGGGATTGAACATTTTTTGAAGTCGCAAGGTCCAGGATTTCATGAATTATATGTTTTAGAAATTAACCAAAATTTAGAAGGTTCGTCCAGGTTTGCTTGAATTTTATTATTTTTTAAAAACTAATGTTTTTTTTAAATCAACATTTAATATTTATTCAATTGGAGATTGAGATATATTATTTTTGTTTGTTTGTTTTATAAAGATTTTTTCATAAATTTTGAAAATAACTCAAGTATCTTGATTCTTTTTATTTGTCTTTGTTTGTTGAATTTACTTTGGCAAACCTTTTGAATTATAATTTTTTTATAATTCCATCCTCCAACATTAAATTAGTTGAGAATTAATTATTTTTTTCAGTTGTACCCTTTAAGGTTAAAGTTTAATTTATAATGGGCTTCGTGATTTTATTTTATTTTATTTATTTATTCTAATCTCATCATTTAGACCGCAAAGTTTACCTTGATTGTTGTGCATGATTTGCTAGCTTTTTTGTTTGGGATTCAACTTTTTTTTTTCTTGCTTTATATCGGCTTGTCCTATACTTATGATCTAACTTATATATTTGGCTTGTTCACATAGACGGACTCAAGTTTTTTTTTTTTTGCTTTTTTAATTTGATTGGCGAGAATCTTCTTTTTTATTTAGTGTTTTTTTAGGTCTTTATTATTCTTTTGTTCCGTGTATTGGCTCATTAATTGTCGCTATCTTTTCTTTTCTCACATGATTAACTTATCATTAACATTTATGTTCTAAATTGCCATTTTTAAAAAAAATTAAACACTTATGTTTACTGTATATGTATGTATGTATGTATATATGTATGAGATCCTATTATATGGCACAAAAATAAAAATACATGTATATAGTAATCAAATACTTGCATTTTTGTGAGTAAATTGGCACACCTATAAACAAGGAAGCAGGTATATACGTATACCCCACGTCTTTCTCATCTAATTAAAACTCAAGCCACTCTCAATAATGAAAGAAAAGGACAGGGTCTTACATATACACATACATATACATATACCTATACATATACGTACACGTATACATAAAACATATTCCCCTTCCACAAATATTGACAAACATCATGAGAATTCACCATGTAATTGGCTGATCCTCCTTGAACATCAAGCAAACTGGCTTTATATACACTCCACAAGTTATAATACGTACCTAGGCTTGTGGCGACTAATCAGCACAACTTGCATTGAGAAGTGTTGTCTGGGTTTAAAGCAAGTGTTTATTGGTTTGTAGAATATATTTTCCAGTCACCAATCACAAAGACCAAGTCCCTAAAGCCATGGAGATTATGAGATTGGATTCTATGATTGGCAACTATATATTTCTGGGGAGATTGGCAGGCGTATTTATGAGGTGGTGATTCATATATAGGGATTCACATACTATCTAGCTACTGTGCAGAACACGTACGAACAGGGGTCAAGGGAGGTCCAATCTATGGACCCCACAAGAAAAGGAGGCTCCATGGAGGTCAATCAATTCCAATTAAGCAGCTCATCTATCATTTGCATGGTTATTTTCTCCTCTTCATCCGTATCATTTTCAGGTTCAATCTCAACCGTTGACGATGACTTTGATGACAACGACGAAGGTCGCAGTTCCTCCACAGCCTGGGCGCTGTTCGTGTTGCTATTTCCAAGCTCGACCCTCATGACCCAGTTTGAGCTTGAACGGGAGCCAGCTTTCTTTTGCCACACGCCAATATGAGAGTTATCATTGTCGAGCCTCAGACAAGTGAGCGAGGGAGAAGGGTTTTTTCCACAACATTTCCTTAGCTTGGAGTAGAGAAGCTCAGCCAGTGCCTTGGCAGGCAAGGCAGAGCTGCCATCTTTGCCAAGCTTAGTGTCTTGATCAAGATGGCTCGCCGGGAAATTGGTCTTGGCATTTTGTCCGTTCACCAATATAGCTGCTTGATCGTATGCTCTCGCCGCTGCCTCAGCTGTCTCAAATGTCCCTAGCCATACCCTCCTCTTCCTACACGCAAACATTAGAAAATTAAGAACCAAAAATCACCGGAACAAATATCCCTAGCTAGCTAGCCACCCCATCTCACGCTCTTCTCTCTACATTCAAGAGAAATGCAGAAGAGAAAGAGGGATCATAAATAACAAGAGATCCAGCTAGAATATGATAATGTGGCTAGCCATCTAGGTGCAAAACACACATTTTTTATACCCTGATGCTCTTTATATTTTCCCGAGGAGGCAGATGATCTTATTAATGGGGGGAGTGGGTGAGGTAAGGCTTACAGTAAAGGGTGGCGAATCTCAGACACCCAGGAGCCCCACTGGCGTTGCCTGACGCCTCTGAATTTCTTGGATTGTACCATGATTTTTTGGGAAAGAAGATTCAGAAAAATGCTGCAGAGATCATAATAACCATGCAAGTACGGAAGTGATCAGAGAGATAAGTGAAAGACTTTGCAGAGAAGAGGTGATGAGAAGTAGACAAATATGTAGACAGATTTATGTGAATTGTCGGTGAACTGGATGGGAAAAGTCTAAAGTTGCAATAAAGATTTCACCTAAACAAGTTTGATGATTCAGAAATCAAGCATCTGGCCAGCTAGTTAGCTAGCTCCATAACAACTAGAATAAATGATAGCATATGCTCATTGCTTTTCCCCAGCTAAAAAGGATAAACCAGGCAACCTCTAACATGTTCGACCAATCAAAACCAGAGGAGTTAAGGATCTTGCATGTAAGTCTACGCGCGAGCCCATGATCAGGGTCATCTGCATCATAATTGCTTGATTGACTGACGTAATGAATTCGCAATATTATAATTATTGATTGCTGTGATGAATCCGTGTAATGTAATACTAGCTTCATTGTATGAAAATAATATTGGTTTATCGAATCTGGGTCAACTAATTATTTTTTAAAAACATTTATATTTTATTGAGCTTTTCATCACTCCCATGTTTTTTAGTTAGCTCATAATGAATCAACTTTTTTTAAAATAATAATAAATGATGTTTACGTTTTAATTATATATACTTGGACATGAGAAACTAGTTGTTGATGGAAAGTGTATGCATGCTATGATATATATATATATATAAGACGGGTTTTACAGAATTATCTTTTGCTTTTATCATATGGGTTTCATATCCTCGCTTGATGATGTAAACTTTTTTATAATTGTCAAATACATAAATTTTATTTTATTTTATTTATGTTATAAAGTATTGAAATATTATTATATTTCCATGTGAAGGGGTATGGGTGCACATTTAAGTTTGTGTGGCACCTGTTCCTGAAAAGCAAGCATGCACTCCATTGATTTGATGCCTCCTTTTCCTTTTCTCATCTCCAAATTTTGCTAGAAATTAAAAAAATATGGCAGAGTTTAAATGGCTTTTCTATGAAGAATTAAATAATCTAGGTGGGTATATAATAATAACATTAACTTTGTATATATTTTTAAATTTTCTAAAATCAAGTGTTTTCGATCAATTCTCCCATCTCGAGACAAAATGTTTTTTCCATTGATCTTAGATAGATAATTCTAACTTAATTGACGCATTTATGAAAAAAATATTTCTTATGATTTAATTTTTTAAAATTGAACCAAGATAAAACGTTGCATGTGCACGCATTTACATAAAACGTTGTCCACATAATGATCATGTGGTGTCGAACCTTCCTAACATTTATGTCTATAGAAGCTTTAAATAAAGTCAATGGAACTTCTAAAAATAATGCATATATGGCTTTTACTTTGTTTGATTTTTCATTTTATTATTATTAATATGAGTGTTCGGTCAGCATGCATGTATCTCGACCAACCCCACGAGACCTGAAGTTAACGGTTATGGAAGTCTCCGGTGATCATCATATTAGCAACCACATGGTTCAAATCTGAGACCACAGAGAGAGCTAACCTCTTAGTTTCAAGCTCTTACCACCGAGTCACCTACTATATGATTTTTTTTTATCTTCTCTTGATTTTGATGGTAAAAGATGCATACATGCATACATACATACACTTTACATGGCAATTAAAATTAAATTTATTTTTCTAAACAATCTTAAGTCATCCCCCCAACACCGTGACGTATTTAAGAAACTAAAATTTCTAAATATTCCAATATCTGGACTCCATGACTGCAAATGAATGACTTAACCACTAGGTATTAATTAAGATTAGAATGAAATTGTTTCAGCTCCACAAGCGCACCCATCGCTCCTGAACAATGTGGCATGGCTTTGGTTCCAATGGGTCGAAACAAACCCAGCATTATTTCACCAAGCCATGCACATGCCAAAGGAATGGACAGCAGCAGCAGCAGGAGCATTCTACAGGAATGGACGGCGTCGGCGGCGGCGGCAGGAGGAGGTTTAATTAATTCAGCTGGGAGTTCATCGATTGACATTAAGAATCGGTGCAGACAATTTAATAAATGGTGAAGAAAAAAATGGTGTGGTGGGAACTTGCAGGAATTGCTTGCGGACATTGTCAAACAATATAGCCAATAAGCATATTCAAGAGCTTCTTCTTTGCTTCAATTAACAAATGTTGTGGCTGTGATTCAAACCTATTTTGTAATCAATTACTTTACTCACAAAGTCAACGAATCAATTACGATTAATTATTTTTCTATGATGCTATTTTATATATATATATATTAAAAAAAAAACTATTTTTATTCATCGAAACAATCTATCAGAAATCAATCTATTAAATTATTGAATTTAAATTGATATTTTTTTTCTTTTTCAGATTAAATTTCATTCTCAATTAAATTTTAAGTCAATTTATCAGGCCGGACTATATTTGACCACCATAATCTGATCTATTTCTTATGTTGGATTAAGTATTAATTTTGGGGATGAATTGATTCTTAGTTTTTGCTGTAATCCCTTTACGAAAACCATTAATTTATATTGGCATTTCTGTATTTAATTCTAAGTATTGGGACGATTCTAGCAGTCTCTTCCCATAGATGCTTGGTTGTGGCAGACCACATTTAAAAGCTGTTTATATTACAGGCCCAATTTTCGAAACCCGCCCATCGAATTCTCTGTTTAAAAAAACTTATTTGTTTTCTTTGTTGACGTTTTGAGATATTAAACCTTAAAATTGGTATTTAGAGAAATTTATTTGTTTGGATGTACCAAATCAAAATCAAAATAATTTTAAAATTATTTAGAAAAAGAACTTTTAGTTTTGACTGGTAAGAAACATTTTTTTAATCATGATATATCATTCTAAATATTTATGATATATTTAAAATCCCAAAAAAAATATTTAACTTTAAACAAACAAAATAATATGTTCGTGATTTTAGCTGTAAAACTTGGATCAATCTTGTTGCGATGATGAATTTTCATGCTTCGCGCACTGCCATTTCTAGAGAAGAGAGACGACAAGGAAAGGGGGATTTTTATAATCATAAAATTACGATGATGATTTTAGGAAGTTGTGAAAAATATGCTCGTGAATTTTTTAGAATTCGGCTATATCAAAACAATATATTTTTTTGTTTTCTTTTCTAAAAATGCATTTTTAAAAAGAAAATCAAACTGAAACGGCCTGATAAAATGGACTGGCCCAGCTATGTTGAACCGTTTTCGCCCAACATCTTTCTCAGATTGCATTTTTTTTTTAAAAAGATCAAACCGGAACAGGCCCGATGAAATTGGTCGGCCCAACTATGTTGAACCATTTCCGCCCAACATCTTTCTCAGATTGGATTGGATGAAATGTCCAGCCTTTCCTACATTTCACCATGTGAAGAGTAACTGACATAAGAGACAAAAGAGGTTATTTGTCACTACCACCGTGTAGAGAAGGTCAATCCGGTGCCAATAGTGATGACGACGACGAGAATGATGGTCAAAACAGAGTAGAGAGAGGTGAAGCTTTTTGCAATGTTTTTATAAATATGTTTATGATCAAAACAGAATATTTTTTTAAAATCCTATTTTAAGAAAGAACAATGCTACATATAACTAAATTAAATACGAAACATGGATGCTTCACTAAGACTCACAAATCAATGGCGGGGGTTTAGTTACATGTAACTTTCCTTCTTTCCTTTTTTAATCATTTTGTTGATGTGAATATTCATTGATTCTTGTTTTGTGAAAGCTTGCCGTCTCTCTTCGACCTTCATACCTGAAGTTTCATCAAACAAATAATCTAAGATATGAACCAATGTTGTAGCAGAATGCCTTGCTTCATTGACAGACAAAGGCTGGCATCGATTCTAACTTGAAATCCATTATCTGCTGATATATATAATCTTCCTTCCTGTTGCCTCGTAGGGATGCATAAGATTCCAAGCTTCCTGTCTCCCTATATAGTTTCCTTCAATTTCTTCTTCAAGGGCTGTGATAAATTCCAGCTCCAGGTATTGCCTAATTTTCTGCAGAAAAAAACCCAAGTATTGAATCTCAACACTGCAATAACTGCAGATTTCTGTTTCTCTAGACCTGTTTCTTGAAGTGGTTGGCCTGATTAACCCTAACAATGCTCTTGTTCCTGGCTTAGGCATACAAGTTCTTGGGCTCGAGTGATTTCTGAGAGTAAAAAAGGTGAAAATGGCGACACGATTGCTTCACGGGACTCTTGATGTAACAGTGTATGGGGTTGATAAGCTGCAATATGGATGCGGATGCGGTTTGTTGACGGTAAGTATGCAATTTGATGCTGTAAGGTTTTTGAATTTTTTAGTATTTTTGTTTTTCCTTGTTAGCTTTGTGAAATAAATATTGATTTTCTGTGTAAAATTTTAAACCATTAGATTAAAGTCTATTAATTTATTTGATGAGGTTATATTTGATGTTATCTTAAGAGATTATATTCGTGTGTGAGGAGAGGGGCGAGGCTAAATTAGGATTTATTTGATAATAAAATAAACAGATAATGGCTGGATAATAATAAGTCATTCTTTGGAGGGGTAAAATGTATTTATTTTTATGAAATAGGTTTTACATTCAAGGGTACATTTAAAGAATTTAAATTATTTAGGACTAGTAAGAAAAATCTGTCAACAATATTTTTCTATGTCAAATCTAAAACATTGAGCTGAATTCTTATATTATTAAAAAAATTGTAGGTATACTGATGTAAAATAAGCGAGGATATATCTGAAAATAAGATAAATAAATAATGGTTTTGGAGGGGGAAACCATAATTTTTTTATTAAATAAACTTTAATTCAAGAGTATATTTTTTAAAAGTATTTAAAGTATTAGGACTAAAATGAAATCTTTATACAAATCTAAGGATGCCACAACCTCATTGCAATGTCCCGGGTTTGATAACAGTGCGTGGAATATTAAGGTTGAGAGAGAGAAACTTGAGGATGAAATGCTAAATATTAACGGACTAGGAGATATCAATTACCACTGAAACAGGCTAAAGCCCAATAAGAGACGAAGCCTAATTACATGAATAAAACCTAGTCTAAGCCCAAAGGAAAGCCCAAATCTTTCTCCAATTTATTTCTATCCACCAATAACCATTTCCCTAACATTATAAATGAGTATGGATTATTACTGAATTAGCCCTAAAAATATTAAATGGTGTAGATGGATATAGAAATTTAAGCCGCAGTACTATTTAAAAATATAGCTCAAAAACCAAATTACAAAATCTATAAATAATTTTTTTCATACATAATTTTTTCAAATAAATATATAGAAATTGAAATAAATGCAATTAGGCTTGTTTGTGCTGTGCTAGCCTTTTAGATTCATGCAATGGCTTATGAGCAACCCATATATATTAATATACGGTTAGTATTCCAAAATAGAAAATATAAACATAGAAAACACAAAAACATATTTCGTTGAAGAAATTAAATATAAAATAAACCCCTCCTATGTTCTTCACTTCGATAGGAATATAAAGATCGTAGGGGGGCTGGTAGCTTTTAAGATTCGAGATGGGTTTTCAGTCCTGTAATTTTAGTTCAGGAAATGAGTGCTGAAGAATGACATAAGAAGTCATACATTTCAGTTCTCATTCCATATTTTTTATATGGAAAAAGCCTTTGAAACATCGGCTGATGTTTACAGTCAGGATGTTTGCATTAAGAGATTTTCCTTCTTGGCCAATTATTACTATATAGTTGATGAAATTTGTTACCACATTATTATAGATTTGTAACACGAACCTGCTGGTAATCCCTGAAATCTTTTGACACTAACCCCTCCTACCATTACGTTTTGTGTTCTTAAAATCTGGAGACGGATGGATTTCGGAATTTTGGGAAACGGTGTCTAGTCAGAGTAAAAAGATCAGTGTCTTGCCTATCAGAGGTATTCCTCTCTTGTTTTGCAGCAAAACAGCTTCAGTTTTCCAGAGATTTCTGAGTTAAGTTTTGTTATGCATTAAATCTTATGTTTTCTACGTTGTTGTAATTTTTGGAACAGAAAGTTGCTGGTTCTAGACTCTATGCAACAGTTGATTTGGACAAGGCAAGAGTTGCAAGGACCAAGATGGTAAGAAATGAGCCTCATAATCCCCAATGGAACGAGTCCTTCCACGTATACTGTGCCCATTCAGTCTCACATGTTGTATTCACGATCAAAGATGACGACGCTGTTGGGGCAACATTGATCGGAAGAGCTTATCTTCCAGTTGAGGATATCACCAACGGGAAAGTACTCAGACGATGGGTTGACATAGTGGATGAAGAACATAAACCTATACCGGGAGGCTCTAAAGTCCACGTTAAGCTGCAATTCTTTGATGTTAAGCAAGACTGGCGGTGGTCTCAGGGGATCAAAAGCCCGCAATACGAGGGTGTTCCTCGTGTGTTCTTCAATCAACGACGAGGTTGCCGGGTTACTTTATATCAAGATGCTCATGTTCCAGACAATTTTTCCCCGAAGATTAATTTGGCGGCAGGAAAGCTTTATGAAGTTCACAGATGCTGGGAGGACATCTTTGATGCCATAAGCAATGCAAAACACCTGATTTACATAACCGGATGGTCTGTGTATCCTGAAATTACCCTGGTAAGGGATCCCTGTAGACCAAAATCGGGAGGTGAACTTAAACTTGGGGAGCTGCTTAAGAAGAAGGCTGAAGAATCTGTGACAGTTCTTATGCTTGTTTGGGATGACAGAACTTCTGTTATGGAATTTAAGAAGGATGGACTCATGGCAACCCATGATGAAGACACAGAAAAGTACTTCAGGGGCTCGAAGGTGAATTGCATTTTGTGCCCTCGCAATCCTGATGTTGGAAGAAGCATGATCCAGGGTTTTCAAGTCTCCACCATGTTTACTCACCACCAAAAGACAGTAATTGTTGATTCAGAAATGCTCGAAACTGTACCGGGAAAGAGGGGGATTGTGAGTTTCGTTGGAGGCATTGATCTTTGTGATGGGAGGTATGACACACAAGACCATCCCTTATTCAAGACTCTGGACTCAGTCCATCATGGTGATTTCCACCAGCCTAACTTTACAGGCTCCTCGATCAAGAAAGGTGGTCCGAGAGAACCTTGGCATGATATTCATTGCAAGTTAGAGGGTCCTGTCGCATGGGATGTTCTTTACAATTTCGAGCAAAGGTGGAAAAAGCAAGTTGGGGATAAACTTCTAATCTCACAGCAACAGCTCGAAGCAGCTACAGTTCGCCCATCGCCAGTGTTGCAGGAAAATGACACTGAAACATGGAATGTTCAGCTATTCCGTTCTATTGATGATGGAGCTGTTGTTGGCTTTCCCCAGGAACCTGAGGAAGCAACTGCAGTAGGGCTTGTCAGTGGGAAGAACAGCGTCATTGACCGAAGCATTCAAGATGCTTATATCAATGCCATTAGGAGGGCAAAGAATTTCATCTACATCGAAAATCAGTATTTCCTCGGAAGCTCATTTGGCTGGAAATCAACAGATATCAATGTCCCGGATATCGCTGCCTTGCATCTTATACCGAAGGAGCTATCACTCAAGATAGTCAGTAAGATTGAGGCAGGAGAAAGGTTTACTGTCTATGTCGTGATCCCAATGTGGCCGGAAGGTATACCTGAGAGTGGCTCTGTCCAGGCAATATTAGATTGGCAGAGAAGAACAATGGACATGATGTATTCTGATATTACTGAAGCCCTCCAGAAAAAGGGGCTCAACACAGATCCTGAGGAATATTTGGCATTTTTCTGCCTTGGAAACCGAGAGACTAAGAAAGCTGAAGAATATGCACCTCCAGAGGTGCCAGAGACTGATACTGATTATAGTAGAGCTCAGCTGGCCCGTCGCTTCATGATCTACGTTCATGCAAAGATGATGATTGGTAAGTCATAAGCTATGAACCTATTATTGCATCTTCCATTGTGTTAAATATAGCAGGGATTTGTGCTAATGCCATTCCTGGAGGTGACAGCAAAATGGAAATAGGATTTAACCTCCATAATCTTGTTGCCTTTTCAGTTGATGATGAGTATATAATCATTGGATCGGCAAACATCAACCAGAGATCGATGGACGGGTCTAGAGATTCTGAGATTTCAATGGGAGGATACCAGCCACATCATTTGGCAACTAGTCAGCCAGCAAGGGGTCAAATACATGGTTTTCGAATGGCATTATGGTATGAGCACCTTAGAATGCTTGACCCTTCCTTCCAACACCCTGAAAGTGTTGAATGTATCAAGCTAGTGAATGAAATTGCTAGGGATAACTGGGAGAAATACGCCAGCGAAACTCTCGATCATGATATGATATCTCACCTGCTCAAGTATCCCATTCAAGTTGCTAACAATGGAGTTGTTACAACTTTACCAGGGGTGGATCATTTCCCTGACACCAAGGCTAGAGTCTTGGGCACCAAATCTGACTACTTCCCTCCAATCCTCACAACCTAGGTACGTTATAATACCAATCACATTTTCATATAGCTATAACATCTCCCCAGAGGCATTGCAATATTCCCTTCTTGTTCTGAATCTGTCTGTGTTTCATCTTGCAGAATATTGCTGATAATTTCTATTGCTCATGAATGAGCACAAACGCAAAAAAGAAAAAGGACTTGGAGATCATCTGTTGTTTCTTCTGCCAGTGATTTCCTGCAGTTTATGATTTATCTAGTACAGAGAACGAAAAAACTCAAGAATTTTAGCATAAACTCTTGACAAAGTAAAACCCCTGTAATCTCTGTCAAACGTGTGACCTATATTGCGTGTTAATGTTAAAGAATCTATAGATTTGAAATAATGTTTGTCATGCCCTCCCTCTTCCACTTCTAGCAGCCCCATTTCTGTTATCTCCGTAGTAACACTATTCTTCATGCACTGTTATTGTCCTGGTGGGTCTCTCTTCATGTCGGCATTGTCTGCACCTCGGTGCTTGTACTATTATTATACAGCTTGGATGCCATATTCATACAGCTTGGTTTCAGAGAAAATGTCTTGCCATGATAGATACAAGTAGGGTCATGCTTTAACTTCATCATTGACCTTAAATTGACGAAGCCCAGAAGCCATATGCTCTTGTTTAAGATGTTGTTAAAATTGTTTTTAAAAATAATTTTCATCAAAAACATATTAAAATGATATTTTTTTAATTTTTTAAAAATTATTTTTGATATCATTATGTAAAAATATCTAAAAACACTAAAAATATTTAATTTTAAAAAAAATATATTTTTTTTCAAAAACACTTATAAAATGTAATGCATGAAGAGATACATTTAACACCTTGGAAAAATAATAAATTAACCCTGTGAAAATGGGCTATTTTATCTTTCACGGCAAAACTAAAAGGGTGTTTATCATTGAATGAGACTAGATCTCCAAGGATTTACTTGAACAAATAAAAATGATACTATTTTTCAAAAAATAATAATATTAATTTAAGTATTGACTAGATCAAAACCAAATTTGAGTGGATTAACTCCCATTCTTTTTTCTTAAATTTAAATTGTATTAGGTTTAGTAAAAGACAGAATAGAATTAAGAATTAATAAAGATGATAAGGACTTGTGTTTAATTAATATGGGCATCACCTTTCTCGTATTAAATCCCATTCATAACAAAAAAAAAAAGAGGGGGGGGGGGGGGGGTATCCACCTGTGATTAATGAATGATGAACCCACTAATTGTAAGCCCCACTAATTGACTATGATAGCATTATTAGAGATTATTTGTTTATATAGATATATTGAACTAAAGAGTGGTGTATTGAAACTGCTTGTGGAAAAAATATTTACGCTGATAATGTAAAAAAATATTTAAAATTATTATGGAAAAAAATAAATGGTGCTAATCAATGAAGATCTCTGGTGATGGAGGAGTACCATTTCTGTAAGGGATCATTTTGATGAAAACAACCACCGGCGATTCTAGTGGAGGAATGGTAATAGTTGTAGCTATAATATTGATAGCAAGGTAGATATTTATTTTTGATTAACATGGTTGCTTGGGCTAGCTTGCGTGTATCTCGATTAATTTTATAGATCCTGAAATTAACAACCATGTAAAACTTCAATAGTCATTATATTAGAAACCATTAAACTTGAACCTGAAATCACAAGGAAAACAAAGCTTTTAGTCTCAATCTCTCCCTGCCTGACTATCTACTAGATGGGTATAATATATATTAATTAAAATAACTAGATATTGCTAATTAAACATTATCCATAAAATATTTAAAAACTTTATAAGTTGTAAATATTTTTTATTAAATAAACTAAATTTATAGATTAATGGTAAAATATTTCACACAAATAGTTATTTTATTTACAAAACATATTACAAGAAATAAACATAAAGAAGAAAACTTCAAAGGTGCTTTTCTACAATGAAAGTGGTTTCCTTTTTGGCATATAAATTAGCTGCAATATCCATGAAACATTGCCATCCTAGCCTCTCAAATTTATTTTTTAAAATTTCTTTGCATTGAAATAATTTTTATGGAACTGGTGTTCTTAAATTTAGCTAGCTTGATGAATTAATTCAATTTTTTTTTAATTTAAGATGTGGATTAGGCTTGATTTTAAATTAAATTGGTTGAGAGTTAATTGAATATATTTTAACCGTTAAACTATAAATCAATAAAAACTTGATTTGATTTAATTAATAAAATGACAAGGTTTTAATTATTATTTTTAAGAAAATAAATTTTGGAGCAACACCTTTCTTTTCCCTGGCCGAACTAGCCAGCTGTTGGCCCAGCCAGCCAGCCAAGCCTCCAACTTCGAAGAGTTGCTTTGCTGCATGCAGTAGCCAATTAGCAGCATCTCAACTGTGGACCCCCTTAAATCCTCAACATCTAAATGGTGCTTAAAACAATAATCTGTTCATTATTAAGAAACAGAGGCGTAGACGGAGGGTGGTCGATTTTTTCCTGGAAGGGGAGTAAAACCCATCAATCAATTTCCCTTATCTAATTCAATCATGTCATTTTTGAGGTAATCGCAAAACACCCACTATTTATTTCTCATGTTCATGTTCAGATCAGTATTTTTTTGTCATGATTATTGATTTGGTTTTATTTTTGATTTTGAGTGCAGGATTGATAGTCCTCTCCTTCCTGGATTTGATTTTTCTCTGCAAAAATATATCTTGTCACGCTTGTAAATGCAATTTTGTGGACTCCTTCCTCCTTGGATCTCTCATCTTTTTACATGCATGGGGTAAGCTTTTTGATTCCCTCAATACAGGGCCGGTTGGTTACCTGTAAGTTTATTTTTTTCACTTTTTGCAAAATTATGGTTTTTTGTTGTACTTTACATCACATTTTGTTGTGTACTTGTGGAGAAATGTTCAGTTTTCTTGAAGACTTCCAAGAAAATTAAATGAAAAAACAAACTGTTGAATACCGTGTTTATTAGTAAAAGCTGAAAGTTTTTTTTTTTAAGAAAATGACACGATTGACGGGGATTGGTGCTTTTTTTTTCTTTTTCTTTTTCCTTTTTGTATATTTTGGTTTGCCTAGGTTTCTGAGTCACTGGAATAGAAGGATTTAAGGTTTCTTTGTGTGGTTTAAGTTGTTTTTTTTCTAAGATTTGGAATCTCATGTTATTATGTTTACTTGTCTTGTAAGCCAGCTTTATGTGGAGTGAAAAAGAGAATCCTGTATTGGCTTTTCTAATTTGCCATTCTTTCCTTGAAGTAATGGCTAATTGGATATACTATACATAGGGTTATTCTTTTGAATAGGATTTTTTTCCTTGAAGGAGGCATGCATTCTATACGTTCTTTCTTGACTCAGACTGGGAGAAGCTTTGGGAAGAAACCTTTTAGTTCAATTGTATTGTTTTCTGGAGCTTGTTTTGGGGCTCTCTTTATTTTGGGGATGGAATCGTTTAGGAGAAAATGCAAGGCTGTTTTCAGTGTGAGGAGATTTTTTCCTTTGTTTTACTTAACTGCTTGTTTTGTTTGAGTATTAGCTGAGAAATGAACAGATGATTTAATTTGAAAGAACGCTTAGCTTGTATTACGAGAATGTTTGTAGATGCTTAGCAACACACACATATTCAGGACTGACGTGAACTGATTTTGTATCAAGGGCATTTGAGTGGTTACGTTTGTGTCTTTTCTGATGAATGATCTCTGTTTGTTTTAATGGAATGAGTAACTTTCTATATCTATGATCTAAAAGGAATTAGGAAATTATGATGTTGAGAGCTTTTTATTCTGGCAGGTTTTTATAAATGCTGAATGTTACTTTGTATATTGTAGGCTATAGTGTTGGTTCAATTTTATTGCAATAGATAGGTTACTGGGTTTGCAAGATCCGTGGCCATGCATTTCACATATACAAGTTTTCATGTTTTTAGAATTTTACCTGGGTTGGTATTTGTGCTTATCATCAGGTGAATAATTAAAACAATTTGATGGCATTGCTCTTTTCTGCCAATCAATTTGCAGCGATTGCACATTATCCTTTGTAGCTTGACCAGTCCACCCCTTGTGATTGCTATTTATCCTATGAAGCTTTGCTTATACTTTGAGTGAATTATTGATTCCCATTGGGGATACACGTGCAACTCTGAAATTGATTTCTTAAAAAAATTGTTGAAGGTTTTCTTCTTTATTTTGCTAGCTGGGGAGGGGATGTTTCATTTATAATCCTCTCACATTTCTTCCATTTTTGGTGCTTCAATGTTTTTTTACCTCTGCTGGAATATTTGAGTATCAAATTGTTGATAGTTGGTGCTAATCATATCAGTGGTGAAACCTGATTTGTAACAGAGCAGAGGTTGTTTTGGATGCTGTGCTAAACCCCCTACCATTAGCGAGGCTGATGCAACATCAAAGGCACTGAGAGGTCAAGAACGATTAATAAAAAAGTCTAGCATATCGGATGATTTCTGGAGCACAAGTGCTGGTGAAATGGAGAATAGCGCAGTGCATTCCCAGGGAAGACTTTCATCAATTAGCACATTAAACCAGCTGCTTGATCCCTCCTATAATGCTGGAAGCACTAGCAACCCTCCTGAATTTGTTAATCGTGGCAAGTTCAAGTCTTTAACTGAGTAGATGATTTGCTTAAGCTGACCGTTGCCTGTTCTGTGTGATTGTGTGCTTTTGTGGAACTCTCAGTTAACATGCCACTTTAGCCCTTTTCCGCTTGGAACTTGGCTTCATTGCAACAATGCTACAGGCTGTTAGAGTCTTTGCATGAGTGTTTCTGTTGTACAAGTGTTCGGGAGTTTCTTCATAGTAAAATATAAGAATTTTGCAAGTCTTTCTCCTTTTTCGTTTCATTCCGCCATTCTCTTTACTGATGCATCTGTCAAGTGAAGTATCGGAATAACAGAAGCAGTATTGGTTGTAGGTCTTCTTCTCTGGAATCAAACAAGGCAGCAGTGGCTTGGAAATAAAAAAACTCAGAACAGGACTCGAGTTCAAGAGCCCATGATAAGGTGAATAATCCTCCCTTGTTTTGGATACTTCAAGCATGTGGAGCACTTGGCTGGCATGGAGCCATTTAAATACCAAATGTTCTTGCAAGTCTTCTTAGTTTGGTTGGTCGATGCTCCAAGTTCACTATTTAAATTTCAAAATATGGACACAAATTTCCAAGGTTTGACAATTGCTTGACTTTTGAATTTAGTTAATCACATCTTAGAGCTTAGAACTGATTTTTTTTCTGCAAAATACAATGTCCCGTGAGGTGAGGTTTATCAATAGCAAATGCAACACCACCCTTGTGGAAATTGTCTATCAAACATCCATGTAATAGTAGTGATTTTGATATTTTAAGAACACTTTGTTGTCTGCAATTATGTTATGGCATTCATTTTTGCTTTTTGTTAACTCTATGTTTTGCAGTTGGAATGCCACCTATGAGAGTCTACTTGGGAGTGACAAGCCTTTTTCTCGACCTGTCCCTCTGGCTGTAAGTCTCTTCCTACCCAGGTTTCTACTTTAACATTTGGAAATCTTATTCACCATTCATCGTTGCTTACTGTATTCAAATGCCAGGAAATGGTGGATTTTCTTATAGATGCCTGGGAACAGGAAGGCTTGTATGACTGAAGAGGCTTGGAGATTCTTACAAATCCTTTTTCTTTCCTTGTTAAATCTTATAACATTTGGTGCCTTTTTTTTTCATACCTCCTGGATTGCCCAGAAAAGAAAGTGTATAACTGTTAGTATTTTCCACGAGCTCATCTGCCTTCTGCCGGAGCACCATTACTTACTAGTACCGGTTCCCCTAAAACTTATCAAGGCATCGCCATTGTACCAGACTGGCTTTGTGTGACAAACTTTGATTTAATTTATGGGTTGCTTTTTTTTTTTGAACAACCACATTATAAATTGCTTGCAACTGGAAAAAGTTGCATTGTTCTTACAAGATCAGTCTTGTTCCAGGTTCATGACCCTAGACGAAACCCTAGACGAAATTATCGGTCTGTTTCTTACTGCCTTCCCCTGTGGTCTTGAAAAATTCTTAAAGTTGATCGTTTATCTCCTGCATAATCTCCGCTCTGGTGTTTGAGCAGACCTAACCATTCTATTATCGGTGCTATACGGAGTCCTTTTGCAAGCTCCATGTGCTAGCTTTTGTATCAACCGAACACTTTCTTTACGGGAAATTACAGTGATCAGAACTTGAAGATCTAGAACTTCAGATCCTGCTTGAAACAATATGGGAGTGATGTAAGATGTAGTGCTTGTTTTAGCTTTTCAACATGGCTTTTGTCCAAAAAGCAGGCTGAAAAGCTAAGACAAGCATGCTCGAAGAATGGATGTTTTATGTAATTTTAGGTCCATTCTCTTCTTTGGATTCATAAACCACGAGATAATTGAGTTATTTTCGGCTATTTAATGCACAGTCATCAGATCCAATTTCAGCATGAATGATCATGACAATTTTTGTTTATTAAAACGATAAAGTTTTGTCAATTCGACTCAGTTTGAAATCGTGTTAGCTGAGCTACTAGAACCCGATTAGTTCAACTAGATTTTATCCAATCTCAAGTTTCCCGAATCATCTCTCAGGGTCAGGTCAAGCTCAGTGTAAAAACAATGAATCGAAATAAAGAAGAGAGACATGAGTTCC
This sequence comes from Salix arbutifolia, assembly GCA_025169955.1. Classification (NCBI taxonomy): domain Eukaryota; kingdom Viridiplantae; phylum Streptophyta; class Magnoliopsida; order Malpighiales; family Salicaceae; genus Salix; species Salix arbutifolia. The sequence goes on from CM045907.1 coordinate 18,758,807, forward strand.
AGGAAGAAGAAAAACAAATTTGAGTAGCTACAGGAGTATTTTTCACTGTGTTTCAAAACTATTTTTAAAAAAATTTGAATTTTTTTATTTTTATCGTCTACTTTAAATTATTTTTTTTATGTTTTTAAATTATTTTCATCCGTTGATATTAAAAATGATTTTAAAAAATATATATATTATTTTGATGTATTTTTAAACAAAAAAACACATTAAAAAACAACCCCAACTACAAGATACATAATCTTTGAAAATTTAGAATCACCAGGTAATCTCATGCTAGTTTTCGCGAGCATCAAAACTGAATTCTCTTCTCTGGTGCTGGGATCTTTAGGCATGAGAGTGGACAGTGCCATTGCATCATCGATAATCAAATTAAAAAACAGGGATAGATTTGACTCCCGATTGCATGTAGCTTACTTAGCCTCCTAGATGGACCTCATCCCACGGCTCTAATTAACCCGTGTGTTTCACATTTTTTTCTTTAATGGTTTATTATCAAAAGATTATCCAGGGTTTTACGAGCATGTGTTTCTTCTCAGGTCTGCAGATTCATATAAAAATGCTGGCCTATTAAACTAATAATTGAGCGTGTGAAAACGTGCTGCTTTTCTACAACGGAGACTGCCGCAAAAGGAATAGCTACCCCCAAAATTACATGCCCTCTCCTTCTCTCTTCAAACACAGGCATTTATTTCAATCTATTTTTTATTTTTTTATAGTTGAGATATCCGGATCAGCTTATACACACCATAACTAATTTTTAAATTCACTCAACATTCTGCAAGCCCAATAAATAAGTAAAATACCGTGGAGATAACAGATATTCATAGTAGAGCTTGATCCCTCCCTTGTGCAAAAGAAGAAAACAAGTACTTACTAGGCCAGGACCTACTGCATCTATTTTTTACTATTATTAATATATGTTCAGGTAAATTTCCATAAATATCATTTATTAATCTTAAAATTAACAATTATGTAATCACTCTATAAACAATCCTACCATCAATCTACCTTTTTGATGGGATGGAAGGACCCCCACCCTGCCTCGTCCCTCAATCAAGGAAGGGCAGGCCTAAAAAAAACCTTTATTTAGTTATTATAGATTCTATTTTCATGTTATTTGATAGAAAACCTAATGTTTTTAAAACCCTTATATAGTTTGAATTAAAAAAATACAATCAAAATATTTCTTTTAACATTAATATATTAAATCGATTCAAACTTTGAGGTTAAAACCATCAATTTAGCAATTACAGTGATGAATGTTTCTTAAAAGTATGACATAATGACAAATGACTTGAAATCTACATAATAGATCTCAAGTTCAAGTCAGGATATTCATTTCTTATAAGAACCTGGAACAATCTGGATTTTATTCACTCATTTGGACTCATAGATTATGTTTTCCAGAAGATATGATTTCCTCGAATCTAAAAAAATTACAGTGATGAATTTACTTTAATCTTATAGAAAATAACTAATAAAAATATTAGAACCAAGCAAACCTTAGACAATAAATTGAGAAGAAGAAAAAAAGAGAGAGAAAAGGTAAATGTACACACCTTTTTTAGATGTATTAAATAATATATATATTTAGACAGACACATGCAGAGCACCTTTTGTCCATAAACATCGTGGAAGGCCCCGCCTAACAAATAATCATCAACCTTTGGAAGAATAATTTTGATTTTGGAGTCAAGATCATGAGATTCAATTTCTGCAAGTAGACAGATTTCATTAAATCTTTAGAGAAAAGGCGGGGGAAGAAATAACGTTTTGGTCTCGTACGGAACTCATGCCGATGTCTTATATGGACGAGCTTGTGAATTGCATTTGTCCACGACAATAGTCTTCCATGAGCCTCTGGAGATGGGGTCGACGCCATTCAATTCTCTGTGCATGAAAAGAAATTGTATATTTTTTATTGTGTTTGGTATAATAAATAGAGATGAAATTTTCGAAACATGAAATATGGCGAGATATGTTTTTTTTGCAATCTCAGTTATTGTGTTTTTTATTTAGAAATACATTAGAATAATATTTTTTATTTTTAAAAAATTATTTTTTACATTAGCATATCAAAATGGTTTAAAAATACTAAAAAAAAATTATTTAAAATAAAATAAAAAATTAAATTTTGAACAAACAGCGATAATCTGACATGAAAGGTGCTTAAATAATTTTCTTCTCATTTAGAAATACATTAAAATAATATTTTTTTATTTTTTAAAAATTATTTTTGACATTAGCATATCAAAATGATTTAAAAATACTAATTTTTTATTATTTAAAATTAAATAAAAAATTAAATTTTAAACAAACGGCGGTAATCTGACATGAAAGGTGCTTAAATAATTTTCTTCTTCTCTTAGAAGTTGTTTGGTACAGCTTTTGAAACTGTGTTTCAAAAAAAATCATTTTTTTTATTTTAAATGAATATGTTTTGGTGTTTTTAGATCATTTTGATGTGCTGATATCAAAAATAATTTTTAAAAAATAAAAAACACATCATTTTAATATATTTTGACATGAAAAACACTTTAAAAAGCTACAACAACAACTGTTCCAAACAGGCCTTATCTCCAACGGTACTCTTTTGTAATTTTATTACAAATTCAAGGCAATTATTAAGGAATGTTGCGACTGTTAATTATTAAGGAATAAATTACTCATGTAACTTAAAATTATTACATTGATTTTAGGACTGGTATGTTATGAAAGTTTCAAACTTATATATTTAAAATTTTATTTTATAATTAATATTTCAGAGTTTATTTATTTATTATGATTAGTTGAAGTTATGTAACAATGATCTAAATTCTCTCTAAGAAAAATATTAAAATAATATGTGTGTGTTTAACATGTTTTTATAGTTAAAACAAATAAGTTAAAATTAAAAACTACATGCATATGTAATCAAATAAATAAATAAAATTATATGTATTGATAAACAAAAAAAGCATAAATTATAACTAAAAATAAAATAAAAAATATATATACATCAAGATGATTAATCTCGCAAGTGGAGAAGTTTACCTAATTGTAATAAAAGATTTATTTAAGCAAACAATAATAAAATCAGAGACACAAATTAAATTTATTTAATAAGATAAAAAAATAAAAAACACTATGAAATATTTCACATATTAAAAATATTATTTTTATTTTAAAAATAAAGTTCATTATACAAAAGAAAAAAAAATAGATGAACCATAAAAGTTCTTCATAAGTTAAATATATATATATATATATATATATGTGTAAAAATTCATTTAAAAAAACAAGATGAAAAATTAGAAAACACATTAATTTGAATATAAATAAGAAAATCTAGATGAAAAAAAACATATAAAAAGCATGAATTTTAAAAAAGAATTCTAAAAACAGAAATGAAAAGGCAAAGGACAGGAGTTGCTGAGCCTAGCAAGTTAGGCTGCCCACTGGTCAATTTTGCTAGGGCCCACATACAAGCCTTTTCTAGTGGACCAGCGTCAATTTCATTAGGGCCCACATACAAGCCTTTTCTAGTGGACCAGCGTCAATTTCATTAGGCCCCACACGCAAGCCTTTTCGAAATAACCCTTGTCAAACCCGTACACTTTCACTTCACTTCACTTGAAAACCTGGCTTAGCCACTGCATCCGCTTTAAAAGTGGAAGTCATTAATGGATGATTGTGTGAGTGATTGCTGACCCAATGTATAATATATATATTTTTTTAATTACAAGTACACTAAAACAATATATTTTTTAAAATTATAATTCAAAACAATCCAAATATAATTAAAAAAAATCAATTTAATATCTGTTGGATAAAAAGTAAACTGCTGGCAATTGATATGCGATCACGAGGGTAAGCGGGCCCTGCACAGGAAACTAAAAAATGGCTCAAGAGGCGGTTTGATCAAGTTATTAATCTATCAATCAACATTTAACACCATAAAAAAGTGATCAACGGTGATTAATGAACCAGACCAATAAAATATAAAATATGCATGGAAGACTGGACGAAATAGTCAAACGGAGCAAGTACATGCACTTACAGCTTGATGACACCAAACAATTCATGATTCTGAGGCTGTGGAGAATGCTTTGACAACACTTGCCTCGTGGATTCCATGGCAACGCATCTGATAAAACAAATTAAAAACAAATTCAAGTGGGTTAGGGTTGAGACCAAGTGGACGGGGAAAACAGCATAAACAAAGCCAAGTGGCGGCTTTTATAGAAAGGGTAGGGAGTACGTGGATCCCCTGGCTCAGTCAAAAGAGATGGATGGATAAAAGAGAATCCCTGGCGACTTGGGTAAACTCAACATTGATGACCCTTCAAGCACAGAATTCCCGGCCCCTTTCCTGGCTTGTTCATGAATCTAAATATTCTTTGGATTTTTTTTATTAACATGGTATCCGAATTAACTTGATTAATTTTACAGGTTATTAAATTAATTATTATATAAATTTCTAGTGACTATCATATTAATATTCATAAGATTTGAATCATAGTAGTCCAAGTTTTTACTACTTGGTCATCCACTAAATAGTTCTGGTCTTCATGGCTGCCCGGTAGTATGATTGTGATTGAGATTAATTTTGAAAATAATTTTTGTTTAAAAATATATCACATGATATTATTTTATTTTTAAAAAAATTATTTTGACATCATCACATTAAAATGATTTAAAAAAATATATTTTTTAATTTAAAATAAAAAATATTAAAAAAAACACTTTCCAAACACATTCTCAAGCACCCTTTCATGTTTGAAGGGTTGGGGTTAGTGCCCGTTTGGCATTGCAGTCCTACCGTTTTTTGGCTGAAATTTAATTTTTTTTTATTTTAAATGAATATGTTTTGGTGTTTTTAGATAATTTTGATGTACTAATTTCAAAAATAATTTTTTTAAAAAATAAAAAAACATCATTTTGATATATTTCGGCACGATAAGCACTTTAAAAAGCTATTGCAACTACACTCCCAAACAGGCCCTTAGTGATCAAAGAAGTGCATTTTTTTTCTTTGATATTTTAAGTTTGATTTTTAAAATTAATATAAAGGAGGATTTATTGTTATCTTATCCAAATCGAAGATACCAATTTACAGGGGCGCACCATGTTGCGGCTAACATTTTAAAAAATAAAAAAAGTTATTTGATATTCTTATTAAATGTAGTTCAATAAACTAAACTTGAAACCTTATAATAATATTTTTTATTCAATTAAAATTTAAAACTAACTAAAAAAGGAATTGAATGCAAAAGAGTTGTCCATGCACAGGAGCATTGAATGCTGGAATTTCAGCTCAGCACGGGAAGGGCATAGCATACCGTGCACATAAATAACTCTTCCGTGTTACCATCATCACTTCCCTAGAAGGTGATAATAAATGGGGTACGGTGCTCCTCATCAAGCCCCATAACATGCCTTTATTCCAAAAACAAATTGACCCTCCCTTAACTATGTATGTATATATACGTACAGCTTGTTTGGGAGTGTGATTGTGATATCTTTTTAAAATACTTATCATACTGAAATATATCAAAATGATATTTTTTTATTTTTTAAAAATTATTTTTGAAATCAGCACATCAAAATGATCTAAAAACATCAAACCACCGGTCTTTAAAATGTAAAAAAATAATAATTCAGATTTCGGCCAAAAGCTGGTAGGATCACAATGCCAAACGGACACACACATATATATGATTTCTAGTTTTCTACCTCCAAATTCCTGTCAAAATGCCTGGATGATCAGTGGACAGATACAACTGGATCCATTAAGCTGATTATAGTAAACTCAAGTTGGGAGGCTAAGGGCTCCCCGTTGAATTTAAATACAAGCAATTGGGGTTAGGAAAATGCATCAAATTTGACGAGATGGAATCCCCTGCACGTACGCACAGGATTTCTTAAATCCTGTGAGCTGGCGACACTCACATATATTTTATATTATTTAAAAAAGGGGGGGAAACTATGCATCGAATCATTCAACCAGGATCGGATGGATGCGTAGAACAGAGACATCAGGAAATTAGCAAGTTGGATCATGTCATGTCCCAGGAAAATCATGGAGCAAGAGCCCAAGTTGCTGATTATCCTAAACATTAATCAACCAACTTGAAGTTTTGGCAAATGAGGTACGGAGAGAGAAGTGAAATGCCTGTTTATAAACACAAATAAATCGGGTGCCTCGTCGGTCAGATTCCCACAACTTGTCTAAACATCCCATCAATTACTTATCTGCATTTCTTTTTAAGATTAGTCAATCCTTTAAGAGGGGCAACAAATTTATATTATACTGTTTTGTTTCATATAAAAATATTTTTTATTATTATTATTAATATGCGTGCAGTTACCTCGATTAATCCCAAGATTAATCCCAAGAGTCTTCAAACTAATGGCCATGTAAACCTTCTGTAACCAAAATATAACTCTCTTTTTACTGTACATGGCATGTTTAAGAGTGTTGTTGCGGTTGTTTTTGAAAATATTTTTTATTTTTTAAAAATTAGTTTTGACATCAACATATAAAAATAAAAATAAAATAAAATTCAAAAATATTTTTAAAACACGTTGTTTTGAGAGTATATAGATTTTTCTTGGAATTTAGAACGAGGAAATAGCTACAAGTTTGTAGTTCTCTCCATTGAAAACAATCATTTGCAGCGAGTGATTAATATTCCTGTACTCCTTTTTAACCTTTCTTGGTCGCCGGTCAAAGTTCAAATAGAGAGAAAGCAAGTGATTTTGACATGGATCGATTTTTTCAAAGCTTCCATCATTGCTGTGATCTAACTTTTGCTTAATTGCTTTTCTATCTTTCAAATTGAAAACGCTCGTCCATCGTGCACGAACCCCACTAGAAGCAGCCTCCCATGCGTTTTTCTCCACCGTAAATACGTGTTATATTAAACCTGACGGACTGAATTAGTGATGTATTTCAATTTTTTTTTTAGATTAATTTTATTTGTGTTTTCAGATTATTTTAATGTATTAATATAAAAAAATTAAAAAATTAAAAATATTATTTTGATGTATTTCTAAATAAAAAAAATATTTTAAAAAATAAATTTAATCATACCGTTAAATAGACCCTTAGTATATCAAATCTAATTAATTTATGATTTAATTAGCTTGATAAAACCTGTATAAAATCTGATCAAATTAACATTAGATGATTTATTTTATTTATCTAGAATGATATTAATTGAGTTTTTTTTTTTTAAAATCTCGTCCCAAATATAATTTTTGATTTCTTTTTCTTTCAAGGAGACATGAAACATCATTGTTTTTCTACACCACGTACGAGCAAACCCAAACAATAAAATAGGACAATTGAGAATTATCATAATTTCTATTTTTGAAATTGATTTTTCTGAATTAATATTTTTTATGATAATTTTAATTTGTTGATGTTAAAAAAGTATATTAATATATTTATAATAAAAAAACAATTTACAGAGCCCGAGAGAAAGGCATGATTATGATTCGTCACCCTCTAATGACTCTTCAAATAACTTTAAGAGACTAATTAAACTCGAATTTAAAAGACTCGATATTCACTTCAAAATCCATTACGCGTTACCACGAGTGGCTAAAAATACCAGAAATTATTTTTCCCTTTGCATGTGGTTTGAAATCGAGCTTTCCCGGACCATCATAATCTACTTCCAAGAATTTTTATTTTTTAATTTAATTTTTTTAGTATTTTTACATTATTTTGATATAATATTGTCAAAAATAATTTTAAATAATAATAAAATATTATTTTGATATATTTTTAAACAAAAATTATTTTAAAAAATAACTTTAATCACACTCACAAACAGTCAGTTTTCTTTAAACACACCCCTCCTCTCATGCTAGTGCTTATTTGAAAGTGTGTTTATAACTGCTTTTAAAAATATTTTTCATTCAAAAATATATAAAAATAATATTTTTTAAAAATTATTTTTGATATCAGCATATAAATATAATTTAAAAAAATTAAATAAATTTAATTTAAAATAAAAAAAATGTTTTTTTTTTAAAAAAATAATGCAAAAAGTTATAGAGTTATCCGCGTGGAAAACCATGTTATTTTAAGGGTGCTGATTACAGCTTCCTTGTAAGGTTGAATGGTCTTAAAAGATGTGAACGTGTGGCACTGCCCAAAATAAAATCTGACAAGGCGGATGGCTACTTTTCTGTTATAAATTCAAGTTGTGTGTGGACAAGGGAAACTCGATGCAATTAATGGAGATGGTGAATGCCCTTTCAATTTGCCTCACGGTAATGGGTGTCAAAGTTGGGTGGCAGTGACAGCCTGCACCGCTGCAGTGGTGGTGGGGTTGCCGAGATGTGATGATGGTGACCGTCGATTCTCTCCCTCCCATCTCCCAGAGAATCCTTCCCTCACTGCCTGCCCATAAATGGGAAGGAATTATGTGCCCAGAACTCCTCATATTTGCTACAAATTAGCTTTTGAAAAAATTATCCCACCTTCTTCAAAAATTAACATCTATATATATATATATATATTTAAAAAATAATATTCTATAGAAAAGAAATGATACCATACAAAAGAATCCCTGCAACAATTAAGTGCATGGTTGGAAGTGCGATTGCGGTAGTTTTTTAAAGTATTTTTTGTGTCAAAATACATCAAAATAATATTTTTTTATTTTTTTAAAATCATTTTTGACATCAGCACATCAAAATGATCTAAAAACACCAAAACATATTCATTTAAAATGAAAAAATAATCAAATTTTTGACAAACACTGGTTACAACGCACTCGTCAACGCAAGGATGTGACAAAATCCATGAATACTTTATTTTATACTGAATTTATATATAAATGGTAAAATATGAGCTATAAATTCACATCAGAGTACATTTCAGCACCGTAAACATAACTAATCTCAAATAATTTTTTTAAATAAAGAAAAAACATATATTTTTATTTTTTTAAAAAAACAAAACCGCTTTGTGGTATATGGTATTCAATGAATCAAAAAGTGGCGAGAGAATATTAATATAACAAAGCAACCCCACCTTCTCTCTTGTGCAAATTCATTGCATGTGGGTTGTACTAGTGTGTATTGTCATGTACCATAACCCCCCCATTCACTTTTTGTAATAAAAGCCTTTCATTAGCTATAACACCTATTCTTCATTCATTTTACTCTCCTTTTTTCCCCTATCTAATAGGGTTCCCGTGTCCCTGCAGCTCAAATCTCGCTCATGAATTCTTGTTTTTCTGATATATACAGTATTTTTCTGGTGATTATCTTCCTGGTCTCTCTTTTTTCTGCTCTCTTTGGAGCGTTTTTGGGTAGATTTTGCCTCTCGGGGTTTTTTGAGCTGTCTCCATGTCTAAGGTCTTTGGATTTGCTGGTAAAGACTCTTGACTTTTTTCTTTTATGTTCTTAATTCCATGTTTTGTTTTTTCTGCTGAATCATATGTGTAGTTAGCTTCGAGATAGTTTTTGTTTTTGATCTTATGGAATTATTGATGTCTGATGCATAAAGGTTTCTTTTTTGGGTTTGTTTTTTAGATCATATGGGTTTTAATGAATTTTTTCTATTGGAGAGGTGGTTTTTAGACTCGGTTTTATAGGATAGGTGCTCTGTTTTAAGATGGATCTTGAAGATGAAGGCTTGTTGTTTGTTTTCAAATATATTTATTGGGATTTGTTTCAGTTCCTGGAGTATAGTTGTAGACAAGGTATGTTAGGATTGACCTGTGGGCTTGTTGTGAGGGAAATTGTTCTTTGAGATTTGATGATGCTGTCTATTTGTGGATCTAGGGGTTTTTGATATTTTCTAAGAAAATCAGTGTATAAACAATTTACTGGTGGAAAAAAGATGAAATCTTTAAGATCTACACCGATGAATAATTGTTGATCGGAATTTGCACATAAGATCCAGATTGGAAAGTTTCGTTTGAGATGAGTGCAACTTGTTGTTTGACCAATAATCATTTTGATAATTATTGGTGCTAATCTGTTCTGGCTCGCTTTTCTTGCAAGTTTATTTGTCACTTGTAGTTTCTTTAGAATTGAAACACAAACTTGTTTTGTGGTTGTTAAAGGAATTAATTATCAACTTGAAACATTTGTGCTCTTGGATTTTGGAGGATATTGATTGCAGCAAATTTATTGTATTTGTTTGATATGTGCTAGCTGGGCTTACTTTATTAATGGAGGGTTTTCGTTTTCGTTTTTCAGGTGAAAATGATTTCTGCCCTGGGGGGGCAATTTACACAAACCATAAGGAGCAGAACCACTTTTTGTCTATCGGCCGTCCAGTGGACGTGTACTTTCCTTTGCGCAAGAGGTCTCGCATCAGTGCTCCATTTGTCTTCACTGAAGAGAGATTTGAGCAGAAAAAGCAAGCTTCTATTGAAGTTTTGCCAGATGAGTGCCTCTTTGAAATCCTCAGACGTTTGCCTGGAGGTGATGAGAGAAGCGCCTGTGCTTGTGTTTCCAAGCGTTGGCTTAGTCTTCTAAGTAATATCTGCAAAGATGAACTTTGCAGCCAGAACGAATCAGCTAAAAAGATCACTCAAGTGAAAAGTGAGGTTGAAGATGAGGGAATTGAGGGTGATGGATACCTGTCCAGGAGCCTGGAGGGGAAAAAGGCCACAGATATTAGACTTGCAGCCATTGCTGTTGGAACTGCTAGTCGGGGAGGATTGGGCAAGCTTTCTATCCATGGAAGCAATTCTAGTCAAGGAGTGACAAAGGTAGGCCTGAGAGCCATTGCCCGTGGATGCCCATCTCTGAAGGTTCTTTCCCTGTGGAATTTGCTTTCTGTCGGAGATGAAGGTCTATCAGAGATTGCAAATGGCTGTCACAAGCTAGAGAAGCTAGACCTTTCCCATTGCCCTGCAATTACTGACAAGGGCTTGCTTGCAATCGCAAAGAGCTGCCCCAATCTGACTGATCTAGTGATAGAATCTTGCACAAACATTGGTAATGAAGGTTTGCAAGCTGTTGGCCAACATTGCACCACTCTAAAATCCATTTCAATTAAAAACTGCCCAGCTATTGGCGATCAAGGAATTGCAGCCCTGGTATCGTCTGCCTCAAATGTTTTGACAAAGGTGAAGCTCCAAGCTTTGAACGTTACTGATGTGTCCCTGGCTGTTGTTGGACACTATGGCAAGGCAGTAGCCGATCTTGTTCTGACAAGCCTCTCAAATGTCAGCGAGAGGGGTTTTTGGGTCATGGGTAATGGCCAAGGGTTGAAGAAGTTGAAGTCCATGACAGTTACATCCTGTGTGGGATTGACAGATACTGGACTTGAAGCTGTGGGAAAAGGTTGCCCAAATTTGAAACAGTTCTACCTCCACAAATGTCCCTTCTTATCTGACAATGGACTCGTCTCATTTGCAAAATCTGCAGTGTCACTCGAGAGCCTGTATTTAGAGGAGTGCCACAGGATCACCCAAATTGGGTTTTTTGGTTCCCTTTTAAACTGTGGTGCAAATCTGAAGGCTGCTTCTCTCGTGAACTGCTTAGGGATTAAGGACTTAAAGCTAGACTTACCCGAGCTGTCTCCTTGCAGCTCCCTACGATCACTGTCAATCCGTAACTGCCCTGGTTTTGGTGATGGCAGCCTTGCTTTGGTGGGCAAGCTGTGCCCGCAGCTGCAGAATGTGGAATTGAGTGGGCTTCAGGGGGTGACTGATGCTGGGTTTCTCCCGGTGCTTGAGAACTGTGAGGCTGGCTTGGTGAAGGTCAACCTTAGTGGTTGCGTCAATTTGTCGGACAACGTGGTGTCAGCGATGACCGAGCAGCATGGTTGGACTCTTGAAGTGCTAAATCTTGATGGATGCAGGAGGATAACTGATTCAAGTTTGGTGGCAATAGCAGAAAATTGTTTCTTGCTGTCTGATCTTGATGTCTCAAAGTGTGCAACAACCGACTCTGGTATCGCAGCCATGGCTCGCTCAAACCAGCTCAACCTGCAGGTCCTTTCCGTGTCGGGTTGCTCTATGATATCAGATAAGAGCTTTCCTGACCTAGTAAAACTGGGCCAGACCCTCTTGGGGTTGAATGTCCAGCACTGCAATGCTATAAGGAGCAGCACTGTTGATGTTCTTGTGGAGAGGTTATGGAGGTGCGATATTCTTTCCTAATCGGGGAAAGGATAAAAACTTCATTTCCAAGATTAGGGTTGCAGGTGTAAAGGTCGGGGGTTCAAAGCAAGCAGGAAGCCTCAGATAATAGCCAGCTTTTGTGAGCAGCCAGCGGCGCCCGCTGCATCTTTGTTTAGTTTTTGGGCCCATAAGCTATGGGTCTTTCCTCTACCATCAGTACTTGGGTTCCCTTTTCCCGGGAATGTGGCCATTTATCCTCTTTTTTTCTCAGGTTTCCGATCACCGGGAATCTGTTAGAAGTACTAGTTTCTTCGTGGCCACCGTTCCCTGAGAATACAGTAGCCAAGTTCTGGTTCCAGGTTTCTTTCTTTCTTTTTTCCCTTAGTGTTTCAGGGTGTTATCACTCGGTGTTTTAGTTCAGCCCCATGACTCCATGCTTGGCTGAAGCTTTCCGTGAAGTGTACCAGTGAAGTCTGTCCATATCAGGCTTTCAGTTCCTTTGTTTTTGTAATCATGTTTCTGAACGTGATGGTTGGGTCGGTGTTTTCCTCGAAGGGTGGGTTACCGCTACTGGTCTGTCTTTCTGGTTGCTTTTGGCAGTTCGGCTTTTCGGTGCCTCGTTGTCTAGGGTTTTGGCCGTGGCAGCAATTATACAGTTTGCCACGACAACCTCTTTCATGGGGGGTTGTTTTTTTATCCAAGCCCTAGGTTTTTACAGGCTCCATTTTTTCCTGAACTGTTGTATTTTGCAACCATTTTATCCATGTAATGAAATAGATATCCACCCTTAGTGTGATGTCCATTTTGTCGTGTAATGAAATAGGTATCTACCCTTTGTGTGATGTATTATGTTTTTATCTTAATGGAAATGATTATAAATAAAAGCTTCTGCATCAATTTCTCATAATTTCTCATCAGATATTTTTTCAACATTTCCCATCTCAAAACAGCATCCTTTGCTTCGGCTTGTCTGTAACACATGAATTTATGGGGGGACATGGTGGTTCATGTGGGGTCGCATGTTGTTGCTTGACTTTACTTTTGGTTTCGATTGGTTGGGTGTGAGTTCATGCTGAGTTGGGTTCAATGCATCTACCAGGTGAATTGAATCTGCTACTTTTTCTTTCTGTGGTGTCTGGACTTTTATTGGAAGCTTCATAGCTGTTTTTGTCCTTGTACAGTGCTTGGAAAAGTTTCGGGAAATGCAAGTTTCCAGCTGAAACTGTTGACGTGATGGCTACCAAAACTGAAAATTAATATGATAATGTGAAAATGGAAGGTTCACACCCACCGGGTAGAAACCTTTCCTATTTTTTTAACCTGATCAAGACATACGTTTTAAACTGTAATTTGCCGCAATAAACATGATTTAAGCGTTTTTGGAACTGCGATGGATTTTTTTTTAAATATATTAATACTTTTTAAAAAAAGATTATTTTTCATGTTAGCACATTAAAGCAAGTTAAAATTATATGAAAAAGTTATTTTTTACAAAATGAAATGCATGCAAAAACAAATGTAATTACATTTAAATTGATGGCTATGTTGAAGCATGTAATACAATTAAACTATCTAATAAGTGACTCGAGCTTGTGATTAAGGGTTTTGCTCCTCCTGTAGTATCAGATTTGAACCTTGTTGTTAATATGATAGTTATTAAAAATTTACATGATCGTAAATTTTAAGATTCATGGGATTAGTTAAAGTATACGCAAACTAGTCCAAACAACATGTTAATAAAAAAATGAATATGTTGAAGCGTGTAATATAATCAAGAATGGATCTGAAGAATCCAGAGTGGTTAGCTATATAATCTCTTAGATGATGATGGTGAGATGTGCAAGGGCAAACATGATTGAAGAAGCTGATCATAGACAAATCTGTAGTGGTTGTTAGCATAAGAATCCAACGTTGTGGAAACCTTCTTTTTTTTATCAGCTTTCTTTCACCATCTCATCACTACCAGACTTTTCACTTGAAAATCTCATTTCTGTGTTTGGTTAACGACTGAGGTTCTCAAATAAATCACAAAAACCCATTAAAAATAAATTAAAAGCAGTGGAATATTCAAAAGATCTCATCATCACTGACAAGATATCTCATGTCCCCTGTGAAACTGGCATTTACAAATACCGTCAAGGATTCGACAAATCTCGTCACATGAGAAGGGGCCTGGAACCAGGGCTGCTTAATGAGGGCTAATCTGATAGTTCTTGCCTGTTTGTGTAGACTTTTTTTCTTTTTATCCGATTCAAAAATCCAGCCGTTCAAGTTAGACTAGCAAGAGTGAAACCAGCTGGATCACCGGTTTGTAAGCCTGAGTCCCTCAATTCAAGCTTCAATCCTGCAGTTGCCTTCCTGTTTGCTGATGGGGCTAGCCCAAATTTCCCAGCAAATTAGAAAGCGTAAAGCCTTTTCAGCTCCTGTTTAATCTTTGCAGACAAGATGTTCAATTTTCTTGCAAGATAACAAATAGATAGAGCAGTAAAAAGAATTACCAAGTTTGTGGATGAACCAATGAAATCCATCCGAGCACCCAGGCCTCCATTTCCTTTTCGCCTTGTAGGCTGAGCAGCTGCCTGCATTATGTGCAGGATTTTTCAACTGTGATCAGTATAGTCTACAGATGTTCAAGATTGCTGTCAATATATGTAGTGGCTGCCATTTTTGCTTCTTTGAATGAAAACAAAAAATTGACCTCAGAAAACCACTCCGCAAAGAGTTTAAGATTTGCACAGGTCTCGAATCCGAGTGAGTAATATAATTTTTTATAAAAACCTGGATCTCATTGTCTCTTCTATCTGGTCGCAGGCTTGGTCACTCAACTAGTGGATTTCTGTTCTTTGGAAAACATAGACATGTAGAATTTCATGTTGGGGATTTCCTTTTTCTTATAAACGAAGCAAAATCAACGAGCTTTATCCGAGTTTTCAATTGACTTGAACGAGTTTTACTCAACGATTTAGCAAAGGCAACCACAACATCACCAAGGAGGGTAATAGATATCTATATGAAAGGCCCATTTGGTTAATAAAGCCCAATACTAGAGGAAACTAGATTTATCATCGGAAGAAAGTAATAGGCCCAAGACTTGTGATACACTCTAATCTCCTCCATGAAGGTTGTCTTTGTTAGTGTGTGATTAGTACATTGGTATAGAGAATATTTTAAAAGTGTTTTTTAATTAAAAAAATTAAAAATATTTTTTATATTTTTATATAATTACATTAAAATCATTTTAAAACGTAACAAAAATAACTAATTTAAGCAAAAAAATAATTTTAATGCTTTAGAAACTCGAGATTTATAATGGACTTCGAAAATTTTAAATAAAATGGTTGCTAAAACACCACAATTCAAGACATATAACTGATTGATTGATTGATTATTATATTTTGTATTGAGATGTCGAGACTTGCCTGACACTGATAAAAAAAAACAATAATGACATTAGATGGATAGAAGTAAGAAGACAAAGAGTATGATAGAGGGAGGGAGGGAGAGAGATTTCAATCGAATTATAAAAAAAAAATAGAAATAAATAAATAAATAAATAATTTAAATTAACTTGTTTACCAAACTCATGAACTATTCACGAGGGTCCTCGTATGATATTTTTTAAAATTAAATATTAGATGATAAAATTTTAAAAAATAAATAGTTTTAAAAATAAATAAAAAATCAATATCACATGGGTTAAACTTTTAAATAAAAGAAAATAATTTTTTTTTAAAAATAAAGCTGAAACAAAAATAAAATAAGAGGAAAAACAACATTTAAATAAAAGAAAAAACCAAAAACAAATTTAAAATTTACAAAAGAATGAAGATGAAAATAAGTCAATCAAAAGGATGACATATGAAATTAAATAAAACAGTGGACAACCTGGATTTTTTGATTCGGCAGCTGGTTTCTCGAGGAAAAGTGTGAGAAAGGAGGAAGAAAAGGGTGTCCAGAGCAACACTGTAGTAAAATCATCGTACACGACATTTTTTTTCTCAAAATATTTTTTATTTAGAATAAATTAAATAATATTTTTTTAATATTAGAGCATCTAATAATCTGAAAATAAATAAAATAAATTAAATTAAATATTTTAAAAAAAAATGCAGTGTCAATCACTTCACGAGGAAGGGGACGTTGTGAAAATTCCAAAGTGATCATGGATGGCAAATTTCCTCCATCGCACACGTCGCTAGAAGCACGTGCAGCGATATGACGCCTGCTACGCGCGTGCAAGTCATCTTTTCCTTTTAAAATACTTTTAAGCTGATTAAAACACCCAATTTCTCTTGAATTGACCGGTTTAATTCGAGGGGGGAAAAAGTGAAAAGACAAAACAATCCTGGTTAAAAGTCCTAAAAATCACGATTTGAAGGGCAGTTAAGCTAATTCACCGCGCATTGAAAATCCAAGCTAGATTCATGATGCTTTGCTGAGAAAACGTGACATCCAATCAGTATGACAAATCATTTGGTCCTTATTGAATTACAATATTACCCATCGATGGTTTTCTTAGAAAGAGGAAAAGAGCTTAATTACACCGTTCCGGTTAACAGCACTTACAATAAAGTCACTAACCCTATCATTTTATTTTTTTAATAGTGAGATATTAAATATTAAATAAAGCAGTATAAATTTTGGAAGATATTAAAACGGTGAGATATTAATTGTATATTTAAGAGTGTGGTTGTGGTTGCTTTTGAAAGTGATTTTTATTTAAAAATATATCAAAATAATTTTTTTTTATTTTTTAAAAATTATTTTTGACATCAACACATCAAAATTATTTAAAAACACCAAAAAACATTAATTTAAAATAAATAAATAAATTTAAATTTTTTCAAAAGCACTTTCGAAAAGCTCTCTCAAACACCCTCTAACTATCTAAGTAGGTGGTAAGTGATAAAATTTTAAATTTGATAGACGTAGTTGCTAATATAATGATTATTGAAGGTTTACATGGTTCTCGAATTAATCGAGATACGCACAAACTAACCCGAATAATAATATCAATAATTTTAAGATAATTTTTTTTCTACAAAGAAAAAGAAGATCAAAGGCCAACGAAAAGATTAACCAGGGCCTCACTCCACACCATTCACATAATGACATTAAGTGGTTGTTTGTGATTGTTGTTGATATTATTTTTGAAAGTGATTTTCGTTCATAAATATATTAAAATTAAGGTTATTTTTTATTTTTAAAAAAATTATTTTTAACATTAGCACATAAAAATTATCTAAAAACATTAAAAAATAATTTAAAATAAAAAATAAAAAAATAAAATATTTTAAAAAAATATTTATAAAACACAGTGCCAAACACTTCGTAAACTCCACACCATCGAAGCTGGATCTCACTCGCGACAGTAAAAAGAAGAAAAAAGTTGCTGTCACCAGGCATGGCGGGTGTGGTTACAGTGGGTCCAAGAAGGATGATTCTATTTTGGTGGAGACATGGGTTCTGGTTTACGGCCATGGTAGTGGCTTATCCTGTTAATCAAAGAAATAGACTGTTATGGATGTGCTTTCACGGGCTCTACTTCCCTTTTTTATTCATTTTTAAATTGTTAAAGTCTTGGGAAATCCATCAGAAAGCAAAACCCAGTAGCCAACGTCTCCTGATTGAGTTTCTCTTTTTTATTATATACGAGTTTTTGGAAAATGAATTAAATTATTTGATAGTGTTAGTTGATTTTTTTTAAAAGTGTTTTTTATTTAGAAATATATTAAAATATATATTTTTTAATTTTTAAAAATTATTTTCGATATTAACACGTCAAAATAATTTAAAAATTTATAGAAATATTTTTAAAAATATTTTTAAAACGTAATGTCAAACACTACCTTTATATTTGTGGATCAACTTTTAGAAATATATTTTTGTTATATTGATGTTAAAAGTTATTTTGATATATTTTTGAGTAAAAAATACTTTTAAATATTATATTTATATATATATAGTATTATTTTAATAAAAACTATACCTTTTGGAGTCATACCAAGTTTTTTAATGTGTTGTTTGATCTAAAAAAATAATATAAATCATATCTTGAAATTTTATTTTATAATTTAAGATTTAGATTTAGATGATTGTTTAATATAATATTGGATATTTTTTTAATTAAACGATAATAAATTTAAATTTTATTATTTGTATTTTATTAGACATAAAGTAATAATGGATTCAATAGCTTAAATTTAAAAGTGTATTAAAATAATTTTTATGAAGTTAAATTTCTCCATCACAACGTCATCAGGACAAAAAAAAACCATGTGCTAAAAGCAGTCATCTAATCAATATTAGAAGATAATCTAAGATATTATTGAACCGAAATATCATCCACCTCGCTAGCCAGTGCCCTACGATGATAAGAGCTTGAGAAAAAGACAACCTCGTCAGCTTGACGTAAATACTCGAAGATTCATCATATTCAAGTCCCTGGCTAGCTACTTCAGTGCCTTTACCCGAAACCGACAGTTGCTGTAGAAGCATGTATTCTCTTACAAATTATATTTTGATATACATTTTTAAATTTTTAATTAAAATGATTTTTTAATATGATTTTAGAGTTTTGGTGAAACAACAATTACGAGTTCGAATTTCATTACTTTTATTTTATTTGATAAAAAATCAAACACAAGATCGTGTAGAATAAACGAGTTTAAAATTTAAAGAGATTTCACTTGAAGAGATGTGTTAAAAAACAATACTTCGCTTAAAATGAGATATTTACTTAACCGTAGTCAACTCACCTGTTCGAGCCAGGTTATATTTCTAATCAATAGATCAAACCAACCGACTTGATGAACTCAATCAAACTCCTTTCTCATCCCATCTATCTATATATGTGTGTGTCTGTGCTGCCTTGTTTCATTCTTTTTTGTCCATCTCTGAGACACCATTTCGGGTTTCTACAGAAACAAGAAGATAAAAATGCTTCTTAGAAGTTCTTCTTCGCCGGTATTGAAGACACTTGTCTGCCAGTCACCAATAAGCCGGCAACTGTCCATGTGCCTTCAAAGAACAGCACCAGAGGCTGATATTAAGCCACTCTACTTGACCAAAGAGAGAATGTTCTCTAAACGTTGTTTCATGTCACCGGTCCTTAAGGAAAAAGAAGCGGTCGAGGAGGAGAAGATGGTCTGTGGTGGTGGTGGTGGTGGTATTTCTGGCAGTGGTGGTGGCGGTGGTGGTGGTGGCGGGTTCTGGGACTCAGGTCATCAGCCTAATGAAAGTGATCATGAGAGCATGGATGTTTATTACCAGAACATGATCAAGGCCTATCCTGACAATGCTCTTCTTCTTGCAAACTATGCTAAATTCTTGAAAGAGGTAAGCTTGAAGCAATATGTGCCTGTTTTTGTCTCTATTTCTTGATTTCCTTATGAAAACAAAAAAAGGGAATTGCTGTATATAATAAGGAACGTGTTTTTAGGTACGTGGTGATGCTGTGAAGGCAGAGGAGTTCTGTGAGAAAGCAATTCTGGGAAATGGAAGTGATGATGGGAATGCTTTGTCAATGTATGGAGATCTAATATGGAATAACCACAAGGACAGCGATCGTGCTCAGGCTTGCTTTGATCGAGCTATCAAGTCTTCTCCCGGTGACTGGTAATGAAAAATATAAACATGTTTGACTTCTTTATAGATGGTTAGGTGATATAATCTGTTTAGATAATCAAATTCAATTTTACATATTTTTGTTGATGCAGTTATGTGCTTGCTTCTTATGCTAATTTCCTCTGGGATGCTGGTGAAGAAGAAGAAGAAGAAGAGAGCAAGCAGAATGAACTTCAATGTGATAGTTTGCCAACATATAAACAGACACACAATCTTCCTCGAGGATTTCCTCCTCTGGCTGCTGCTTCTTAATTCAATGTGATAGTTTGCCAACTTATAAACAGATACATATATATATAATCTTCCTCGAGGATTTCTGCTTCTTAATGCTGATATAGCCTGACTGTGGTGTAAATCTTATGTTTATACACCTTCCCTTTCGCAAATGGAACCTGGTAGAGAAATTTCTGATGCCAAGTCAAGATGTGCGACGATGATGTAAATTTTATGTTTTCACACCTTTCCTTTTGTAAATGAAACCAAGTAGAGAAACTTCTGCTGCCAAGTCAAGATGAACGATTATGTAAATTTTATGTTTTCACACCTTTCCTTTTGTAAATGGAACCGCGATGAGAAATTTCTGATGACAAGTCTAGTTGAACGGTGAAGATGGTGTAAATTCCATGTTTTCACACCTTTCGTTTTGTAAATGGAACAAGTTAGAGAAGTTTCTGATGCCATGTCAAGATGGATGATGATGTAAAATGGACGGTGACGATCTTGCACAGTGGTTGAAGGGAAGGGAAATATCTAGGAGAAGATAGGATTTTGATAATATACTATGTTCAGTCATCAATGAAAGAAAGGTAGAAGAGTTTCTTTTGGTACTATTCTTGTCGTGTTATTGTGGATTTATGTTCTTGTTAAAATATAATTGTACTTTTAGTATCTTGCTCTTCCTTATCCTGTTGAGGATATTCTTGACTTCCAAAGTGGTCTTTAATGTCAAATATAGGACTCGCACGTTCTACTGGGCTGTTCTCTGAGTTTTATTGCCAAAATGGCTAGAGATTCGAGGCACAGAAGAAGAAAAGGGAATGTGGACAACGAAGATGCAGGGCAATTCTGATGATTTGGCCTATCTGATAACAGGAGACAGCTCCAGATTTTTGCAAAATATGTCGAACACAGCAAGCAAATAACATTTGAGTTAACCATCTAGCACAGGTGATCCAAAATTAGTTGAGTTGCGTACAAACTAGTCCAAACACCCACAGTTAATCAAAAATAAAAATTAACATGTGAGTTAGAATTCAACGCTGCTAAGTATGGACAGATTAACTAAAATCACAACCCATCATGCAAAATCTTTCACGACCTCCGATCACTAATTCCCAACTTTCTGAACTGCTTCCTGCTCCTGGGCAGGAGATGCACCTTTATTTATTCGAATACAGTGGTATCTTCCTCATCTGTTGCTTCAGTAGATGAATTCTTTCCCTCTGGAAAAGGGATCTGATCGCCAGGTTATTGGATCAATTATTTTTATCAGACAAATTAGTTGAGGAAGGGGCTTCCACTGTGAATTCTTTTGAGAAAACGGGGAGATTGCTTTGGTAAAAATGTTGTGAGATTTACTTCTCATTCAGAGTCTGCAGAAAACAGGGGATAAAATTACAGACTATTTAATAAATGAAAAATGGATAAAAACTCTTTTTTCTGCTAAGACAACTATTATCTTCCCTTTGTCTCAAAACACCCTTTATTATTACTATTTTTATTATTCTTATTATTATTTATAAGAGATAATTAAGTACAAAACTTTAAAAAAATAGAGAGAATATTATTGATATTAATTTCATTATTTAATTTCGATCAACATTAATATTAGACTTAATTGATAAATGAAGAACGAGCGTAGAGATTTTTAACTAAATTAAGGCTCTCTTTAATTTTCCAATGTAGTCTATATCAACTGTAAAGCAGTCTTCACTTTTAAGTTGTATTTAATCAGTGTAATCGAACAAAAAGATAAATATAAAGAACAGAAATTATTTAATTAAAAAGACAAAACAGATATAAAAATAAATATGTTTAGGAGATGATTTTAGAGCAAATTATCTTATTTTAAAACAAAAACAGGAAGACATATCCCTTCTATCACAATACATTGCCTTAGTTCACAACGGAATATGAAAGAATGCAAGTAAAAAAAAATAAAAAAATCCAGGGATTAAGAAAGGATTCACAGCTCACACATCGAAAGTCACCTTAATCAACAATATCCAATTGTCCAAATATAAGAGGTTTACAGAATAGCATGGCCTATCTAACAGCAGACTTCTCCAAAATTTTGCTAAATATTTTTAATACAGCAGGCAGATAAGAAATAGCATGTAAATTAGAATAACTTTTGCAAGTGATAACATACAATACTGCAAGAATGTAGAGCCCTAGAGAAAAGACCAGCAACCTCAAATCATGCACACAAAACAATTAATGCTGCTGACTAAGGACAAACATAACCATCACAATCTATCATGCAAAATCCTTCTCGCCTTCATCGTCCAATAAATTCAGGTCTCTCACCTTTTTATTTACGCACATGGATTTGAGGGCTTTGCATACACCATTCGATTCTTCTTTTGTTTTTGAGGTCAAACCACCAAAGCTACTGGATCTTTCACCAACGTGGCCTGAGCTTCCCCTTTAACCACTATCTCATCTTTTTTGGGGGGGGATTCACTCTCCTCATTCTTTGAAACAACTTCCTGCTCTTGGGTGGAAGATTCACCCTCATTTGATTGATTAGATAAGGTGGGATTTTCCTCATTTGATGCTTTAGGCAATTTAGTTTTTTCATCGTTTGCGTTGGATAACTTGGTCTTTTCAGAAGGCAGTTTGGGAAGGGACTTCCTCTGTGGCTTCTTTGGATGGGCGGGGGATAGTCCCTTGATGGGAATGTTTGAAGATACTTTCTCATCCAAACTTAGCCGACCTGGCCGATAGCTCTGGCTATTGTTTCCTTCAGTGTCTGCAGGGGATGAGCTCTTCTTTCTACCTAACTTGGGAGATTTGGCCCTTGTTGTGGGTATCTGCATCAAAATAAAAACATCAAAACCAATGTAATTTCA